>JAEMOT010002232.1:21112-63252 GCA_019297695.1 Apostasia ramifera
GAGGGAGGAGGGGCAAAAAGGTAAATTTAGAGGGGAGGGGGGTTGGGCCCGCTGGAGGGGTGGTGTCAGGGGGGCATTAGCAATTTACAAAAGAAAACTTCTCATCTAATGAGAAATTTCAAGAGAAGTTAATATTTTTATAATATTTTATTCACACAAAGTTTCACAAATATATAAATAAACATTAACGAGTATTTCTCAAGTAAGTTATTGCAAAAGGCATATTATAGAGTTTAGAGATTTGATAGTTTTAACTTATAGTTGGTCTTCTTTAAATAATTAATATTAAAATTAATACTAAAAAAATATATTAATTTTAATAAATTGATCATCGATGAGTTATAATCCTGTTGACCTACTGACTTGTATCCGGTTCCTCTTATATTGGTTAAATTCAGGTCAATTTATTTATGATTCATACTTGTATAAGCTCAACTCTTATCCAATTAAAAATATATTTATACTTAATATATATATTTTTGGTTAGTACTATTGCATTGACGTTCCGGTTTAGGCGTGGCAATTTTACGTAAAAATTTACTCGTGTTTTACACGATTCTAAATTGACACAATTTTCTTCTCGCTCAAAGTTAGCTCGCTCGAAATGAAAATCGATTCAACTCATAATCGACTCAATATATGTAATTTTTTAAAGTATAATTAAAATATTTCTATATATAAATATTGTATAATATTTTACATAAAATAGTTAGTATTAGAAATATGTACATAAGTAATACATATTTTTATAAAAAAAGTATAGCTTATAAAGTTATAATTAGTTTTAATTCAAATAGAAAATCGGCTTGAAATTAAAAAATTTTATCAGACTTGAAGCGAGCTCAACTCGAAATTAAAAATTTTAATTTTAAGTTGAGATCAATTTACTCGAAATCGACTCGACGCCGCCGTTGCTCCAGTTTCCATCGCCAGATCCAGGAACATGGACCACCTAAAATGCTGTCTGCCAATTTGCCACGAATAAAATATCTTCCACCTAACCTTTGAAGTATGAACTGCCAAGCTCATCGATCTTAAAGGATTTTAAGTTCTGTTTGGTTGGAGAAAAAAAAAAATGATTTGAAAAAAATTTATAAATTTTTTTCAAAAAATATGTATGATGTGAAATAAAGTGAATTAATTATATTAAAAAATATATTAGACGTGAAATAAAGTGATTGTTTAATGTTAAAATTTGTGTAGGATGAAATATAAAATAATTTTTTAAGATTTTTTTAAAAATAAATTTAAGATTTTAATCATGGCTAAAATAAGTCATTTTTTTAGGCAATTTACTCGAGATTCACACTGACTAAATAATCTATGGGGTAAAATATCATCAGAGTCTTAAAATTATCAAATAATATCACATAAGTTTATAATCTCAAAATTTCTCATCGGGTCCATTACATTTTAGGTTAGTTTAATGAAAAAAAAAATTTAAGTAGATGAAAAGATATTTTTACCATTTTAAAAATTAAAAATATATTTGATTGGCATGGTGATGGAAAAATGGTGCATTAAATTCATTAAAAATGCCCTATTTGTTGACCCAGAGACCTAATTTAAATTATATTTTCAAAATTAAAAATTTGTATGACATTGCATTACAACTTTAAGTTTCCGATGATATATATTTAATCATAATTTATTTATTTAACGTAACAAAAAAAAATTTAAACTCAATTGTCATATATATAAAAGCTATTATATATTTTAGGAGAATTTACATCTATCACCTCCAAAGATTCATTATTTTCTATCGGCACTCCCAAAATTCATTATTTTCATACAACACTTCATCTAATTTTAAAAGTAAAGTGCTACTTATAAATTTACTCAAAATGAGATGCTACTTTAAAATAATGAATTTTGGAGGTACCATCTGAAAATAATAAAACTTTTTTTGTGAACAAGAGAAAAAAAAAATTTAAGTTTAATATAAAAAAAATCTATTTTAATATTAAAAAGTATGTAAAATATGAAATACTTTTAATTTTAATATTCATATTTATGTTGTTGAATGTGAAATAAAGTTAATTTTTATGATTAAAATTTATGTAACATAAAAAAAAGAATAATTATCTACATGCCACACAATTTAGTTTTATTTATGCATTACCCATCTATTTTTAGTTAATTACGTTATGCACACTCAAAATATTATAAAATCTTTCATACACATATTTTAATTTATTTCTATTATAATGAGTAATCATAATTTTTCAATAACCTAACTATAATTAAATTACAAAAAATCTGAGCTGTTCATCATATTATTTTAAAGATATTTAAATATATTTTGAGTAAAAATCTTAAAAACCTTAATGTTTAGGTGGCGGCAAAAGAAAAAGACATCCGCGATGTGAATTAATTTTAGGACAAATTAACGCTTTAGTGTGGTATTGAGGAAGAGAAAAATATATACTATTAAGAGTAAAAATATAATTTTAATGATTTACTAACAAAATATTTTTTTTCAAATAGATTTTGATTAAGTTAAAATGATTTGAACCAAAAGAAGCTAAAATTAAAAGAAGATTTTGAAGAATCATTGAGAATTTCCAGTTTCAAACATAAATTATTTAATTGCATTAAGAGAAAAGCTTAACAAGGTAGGTAGGCAGGCAGACAGGCAGCATCATTCCATTATTCAACATACATATAACATCTTATTCATTTATATTAAAAAAAAAAAGCATCAGAGTTCCTCTCAGATCTCTGCTGAAAACGAAGGATCGAAGAAGACGATCCGATCGATCGACCTCCTCTTCCTTCTCCTCCTCCTCCTCAGACGGCATTGACGGCGATCTTCATCCCTCCCTCGCAGTGAGCGGGGAAGTTGCAGATGAAGTAGTTGGCTCCCCTCGCCAGCTTCACGCGATCGTTCCCAGATCTGTAGACCTTCGCGCCCCTCGGCGTCGTGCACGCGTTGTAGCCGCCGGCGTCCACCACCACCACGTTGTGCACCGACGGATTGTACTTGAAAACTGCCAGCAGCCGACAGAAGATGAAATGCATTAATTAGTTTTTTTCTTTAAAAAAAATTCATTAATTAGTTAATTTCACCCGATCCGATTTTTCTTTTTCTTTTTCTGTTTTTTTTTTTTTTTTTTTTTGATAGTAATCTAAGTTTTCTCCATTTTTAACTCAAATTTAATTCAAAGCAAAGTAAGTTCAACTATCAATTAATTTTTATTTTTTTTAATAAAAAATAATTAATTATTACTTTTCAATCAAAATATTAAATACATGTATTTTATTTTTTTGATATATTTTTTTAATAAAAAATATGAAATTAATTATTTTTTAATTAGTTCGAACCTGATACATATTTTAAACTATCATTATACTCTTATATCTCCACACTTCTTTAAAAATTTAAAAAAAAATCCAAAGTTCAATTTCTATGATCATCTCTTGTTATCTTCATATTAAATATTTAAAATTAAAAATATAAATATTAATATTTTAAATTATATTCTAAAAAATAAAAAATTAACGATTGAGAATAATCTTGCGGCATAATAGTAAAATTAATAATTATGTTTTAATTGAGATTAAATGACAATACTTTTACAGTCTCAGAAACTCAAGTTGAATTTCTTTAAAAATTAGAATTAATTTGTAACATCTTTTTGACCTCAAAATCCTAGATACAATTTACCATTATTATTATTTTAGATCCCGGCTCAAGCTAGTTCCATTCTATTTTATCAAAGTATAATTTCATAAAGATGAATCAATACTAGATCCGATTCTTGTTGTAATAGAGTCGATCACAATTCGAATCTTCACTTTAAATTAACAGCTCTAGAATCGATCTAGATAGGCATTTCTTTAGGAGAAGTTATTGGGTAAATGAGTGCCCGCCAAGTGTTCAGCGGTGGGCCCACATGTTACCAACGTGGCGTGCGCTGATTGGGCGGCGAAGTGTGCAAACTGCTAATAATTTTTTTTTTTTTTTTTTAATTTAGAGGGAAGAATTAGCTCACGAAGGACATCGCCGGCGCGGAAGCGCTTGCCCTTGGTCCAGTTAACGGTGTTGAAGGTCCAGCCGCCGCTGTCGCCGACAGTGAAGGTGGCGGAGTCGGCGAGCTCGGAATGAAGAAGGAGAAGGAGAAGCGCCAGGCTGAGAGCCACCACGGCTTGAGCTGCGCTGCCCCTTCCCTGAGCCATGGCAAGAGGAGATATTGGGTAGTGCAGAGAAGACAAGGGGAGAAGGGAGGTTAAGGGCTTTTTGGGGGGGGAGTTGGGATGGGGAGTTAATTAGGGTTTAATTATAAGGGCTGTGGATGGGGAAGGAAGAAGGGTTGGGGTCCTCTTCATAATTACTTTTGGCCAACAACCCATTACAGCCATTACTTTTTGGACTTTTGGAGAGGTTATTTTTTTCTAGTCTAGAGAAATACGAGTAAAATCTTTTGTTATCGACTAACCGAAAATCTTAATTAAGATTGTTGGTTATAATTTAGAAATAATTTTGTACGATTTTTTAGCCTTTTGCAATAAGTGATACTACATTTTTATGTGGCACTTCTGTGTAACTAACTATGCAATTGTAAAAATATAAAATCTTACCTTCTGTTTGATTAATGTCCAAGTTGATCGTGATTATTTTTTTAAAAAAATAAAATAACTTATATAATTCTCAATACATCAACTAATTTTATTTAATATTTTCACAATTAACTAACTCCATTTCTTATTATATATATATATATATATATATCTCAAAAAAAAATTTATATTTTTTTATAAAAAAATGAAAAATAATTATGATCAATTTGGAGATCAATCAAACAGAATTTTAATTTTAAAAATTATCTTTGTTGCACTTTTCACATAATTGTTTTTGCCTAATTTAAAAATCACATATCTGTTTGGCGCGAGGATCAAAATCAGGACCAAAATAGTACTAGTTTAAAAAACAACAATAATAATAATAAATAAATTTTTTAAATTATTTTACATAAATTTTAATATAAAAAATATTATTTTGCTTCACATACTCAATAATTTTTAATAAAAATATCAACTTTATTTCACATCCTAAACCAAAATATTCAAATCGAGTATTTTAATCTAAGATATGAAATAAAATTAATATTTTTATTAAAAATTATTGAGTACATGAAGTAAAATAATATTTTTATATTAAAATTTGTGTATAATGATTAAAAAAATTATTTATTATTATTTTTTTTTTAAACTAATATTATTTTAGTTCTGATTTTAATACTCTGTTAAACAGGGCCAGGTTCAAGCTTACGACTCTAGTACTCATATAACTTATTTTAGAACAACTACTATTTTTGTTATATAACTTTCTAGAAATGGAATTGAATTTTTACCAGTTATAAAAGTAATATAGGTAAAGAGGGATAAAAACACAGTCCTTACAAGTATGTTTGTTTGAAAAATTAATTTTAATAAAAATAAAAATAAAAATAAATTTGAATAAAAATAATTTTTTATATATCAAGAGTTATTATATTGATATATATATATATAGTTTTGTTATTATTTTAATATGGGTATAGAATGTAAAATAAAATTATTTTTTTAAAAAATATATAATATTTAAGGTAATTAAATTTTAATATTAAAATTAATCTTCACACTATAATAATATATATATTTTTAATAACACCTAAATTGCCTTGGTGTTTATATATTTTTTTTTTTTGTGGAGCCTTGGTATTTATTGTCACCTACCATGTGAACAGATAAATTTATTCTGCTCAGAGTGGGTGAAGGACTGAAGTCTTTGTCCTTCTGCCTCCTTTGGCAAGAATGCAGTGAATAATCCTCAAAAAAAAAAAAAAAAAAAACATTGCAGTGAATGCAGTTCAGTTTGATTGATGTCTAATTTGATAATAATTATTTTTTTTTAAAAATAAAATAATTTATATAATTCTCAATATATCAATAATTATTTTTATTTAATATTTTCATAATTAATTAATTTTATTTCTTATCATATATATATTTCAAAAGGCTCTATATTTTTTTATTAAATATTTAAAAAAAAGGAAAATTTACATACAGGATATTGAATTCATCACAAATTACGCATTTCACCATCTTTTAGTAAATATTACACATATCACACTCTGCTTATATTTTTATTGTTACAATAGAAATGTAAAACTCATAAGCAGATTGTAATATGTGTAATATTTACTAAAAGATGGTGAAATGCGTAATTTGTGATGAATTCAATGTTCTGTACGTAAATCCCGCTAAAAAAAATAATCATGATCAATTTAGGTACCAACCAAATAGAGACTGAGCATTATAGTCTAACAGTACAAATGCATGTTATCTTTCTTTAACATTAATTTAATTATATAATATAAAATAATATCAGTGTATGATAGTCATAAATGCTACATTAATTAGAAATATTGAGTCCAAGCTGTCCATAAAATTTTAATTTTTGACCAATTTTGATTGTTATAGTGATACATGAAAAACATAATTTAACAATATTTTATTTATACTTGACTTATAATGAACTCAAACTTTTATAATTTACGAGATCACATAAGTCATATAAGTCGAAAGCATCAAATCATAGAAGTAGAATTTGAATGACATTTATGAAAAATAAAAATTGAAGAGATCAGTATTACAAGTGGAACATGCCAAGAAGAGTTTAAAAAAAAAATCATGAGTTAAAGCTCAACAAATTACTCTTGTTGACTTAGAAATAAGAATACCAACAACACTCTAAATCTTAAATTCAAACAAAGCTTTCTCCTTAATTGAGGATTCGTGAATGCAAGCATAGTAAGAGAAGTTGTAAATTTGAAAGAGCAAAAAAAGAGGTTGAAAATATGTTGACGTGAGAAAAAGGAAGTCCCAAGTGACAACGGTATGCAGAAGGCTAAGCTTGATAATTAAGGTTTAATTATTAGACTTAACCCTCTACGTACCGCTGTCTCTTGAGACTTCTTTCTTCTCACGTCAACAACATAAAAACTAAAGGAAATTTAAAATGCCAAACTTCTTAAGAAATGGGAGAACAAGATGCTTTCATAGGCAGAGCATAACTCATGCTTGAAATATTGATTGATCGATAGGGGTGGTAATTTTTGAATTGACTCATGAACTGACCCAAACTCAACTCCACTTAACTGAGCATGAGTTAAGCTTATACAAGTATGAGTTATAATCAAATCAACTCAAATTTGATCCATCAAAAAGTACTTAGTTATAGGTTAGCGGGTCAAAAATCAGTTACAACCTACCAAAGTGCTAATGACCCGTTATCAAAATTAATATAATAGTGAGATCAATAATGGAAGTGACATCTCATTACGGCGGCATCTCATAATAGCAAAAGTTTTATGTCTCGTAATAGCATAGTATAATCATGTCAGATACTATTAGATTTTATAATTTAATAATTATATAAACAGTATTATTTTTTTATGTTATAAATTATAAGTAACAAAAATATTTTCTATATCTCTTATTTTTCTGTTTTTTTTTTCTCTGTCAAATTAGTATGAGAGCTTCGGTCTCATATAATTCACCCTGGATTATATTTCTTTTAGTAAAAAAAATGTAATAAGATTGACTTTAGTGCGCTTTATATCTTCTAGAGAGATAAATGATAGTGCTAATAAAAAATAATAATAATAATAATAATAATAATATGATAAATTATTATAGCGACCTTTTTCAGTCATATCTCAGGATCATTTGACAGGTACTGAACATTCAAACCAATTAGGCAAACTTCCACTTATAAAATAATATATAAATGGAACAATTATCATTATATCATATAAATATTAAATATTACAAAATATAAATTATGTAATAATAATATATATATTTAAATAAGAGTGTGATATTTAAAATTTTAAATGTCTCTAGAGATATAATTTGGTTTTCATTTTGGTTTTTAGATTTAGTTGCCTTATTTCTATTTGAATAATATGATCCGAGTTTATAAGATTAAGGTTTACTTGAGTAGGACCTAAAATTTCTCAAATTTTTTTAAATATATTTTCATCAATATTTTATATTTATTTTACATTATATAAATAATTAAATATTAAAATTCAACTTTATTTTATATCTTACACAAATTTTAATTTTAAAATTTAATTTATTTCACATCTTACATATACTTTAATAAAAATATCAAATTTATTTTATATTTAACATAATTTTTAATAATAAACTATCTTTATTTTATATTATTATATTAAAATATTTTTTTATTTATCTTTAAAAAATTTAAAATATTTTAAAAGCGTGCACGTAACCAAACAAGACCTAAGGGGAACAGTATGCGAACTCACAATTTAAAATTTTTTTCATCCCATTGTCCTTCAGTTAAAATATTAATAGAAAACATAAATTTACCATTTTATCTTCTCTCTTTCTCTCTCTCTCACTTGCGTTGTTAGAACGCAAGCTATTGTATCAACCATCAAGACCCAATTGAAAATTGGTTCGAAATTTGAGAACTAAAATGAATGCATGATATCTCTAACCTTAAAATTTGTTTGGTGCGAGAATCAAAATAATATTATTTTAAATAATAATAATAATTTTTTTTAATTATTCTACATAAATTTAAATATAAAAAATATTATTTTATTTCACATACTTAATAATTTTTAATAAAAATATAAATATTATTTCATATCACTCCTGAACTACGTAAATTTGATATTCTTGTAATTATTTTATTATTTTATTATCATTATTTCTCATATTTATCTGACATAATTTATTTGACTAAATACATATTCGGTGATCTGAATTTTTCACTGCGTATTATTCCACAATATTTAATATCAGAGCGCATCTTTGTGTAATTTGTAATTCTGGTGCTACAGATATATTGATTACAAAATTTGAGGTGGAGAATTTTGATAGTAAAAAAGACTTCAGTATTTGGCAACGAAAGGTGAAGACTATCTTAATTCAAAATGACCTTCACTATGCTCTTCTTAGAAAAAAAAAAACCAAAAAGATGACATAAAAAATGAAAGAAGATCTCAATGCATTAAGTACAATTCAATTATGCCTAGCGGATTAGGTATTTTATAATATTTCTAATGTTGAGACTTTTAATAATTTATAAAAAATATAAGATAAATTTTACATGTAAAAGTCACTCATGAGAAGAGCTAATTGCTGAAATAGTAGCAACAGTTCACGTTACATTCAACATTAATATCTACTTGAGAAATATACATGCTATTTGCGCATAGATTTCTTTCTAACGACAAGATCTCAACCAGCAGCCCAGAAAGTAGAGCAGGGATGAATCAATCTGCTCTTCTTCTTTTCTTATTTGCATTCACCAGTTCTGCGTAGGATTGCAGGCAAACCCCAACATCTTCATCATATTCAAGACCAAGTTCTTCCTGCAATAGAATGACTCATGTTTATAATATTTAATGCTGGATTCCATTAGCCAACAAACACAAGTTAAAGCTCTATGATCTATTACAGCTTTATATTTTTGGCACAAATCTCAACTGCAAGCTCATTTGGTAACGCAAGTATGAATTTTGTGGAGCATAGATCTTATGTCGTACATCAACAGGAGAAACTCCAAATTATTTGGAATAACTTTTACTTTGTTAGCATTCAAGAAATCAAAATTGTGATTGCATGCCTAACCTTAAATTCCTTCATATCCTTTGGTGAATTCTCAGTTATGGCATCCCATAAATCTTTGAAAATTCTCTTTCTTTTCCTCCATTGGTTCATCTTTTCACAGAACGCTTCTTCAATCAGCTTTTTGTCTTCAGGTTTCACTAAAACAACTCCATCACGCAATTTCCCTAGCTTTTCCTCCATTTCACAAACCTGTAGTAAAACTATATCAGATTGTTTTGCCTGAATCTTCTTGAGAATGTTACAGTTACCTCTGCTTGCAGTTTGGCCTGTTTTGACCATATTTCCTCCATCGTTAAGTTTGATTGGAGAGCTCGAATCTCTGAATCAAGAAATTACGCATTACGTATTGCACTATCTTGTAATCAGACAGAAGTATGATTATTGCCTACAATCACCACTTACAACCTAATTGATGACTTCAGGAAGAGATTATAGCATACCAGCCTCAATCTCACTTATTGCCTTCTTTTGGCTGTTAATCTCTTCTTGCAACTTATTGTTTTCGTTCTTCATCTGATCAAGCTCCTGGTTATTCGGTATTTTGAACTGATCTTGACGAGCAAGATAAATCTTTTGTTTGCCATACTCCTTAAATGAGATCTGCCTGCTATCAGCCAGGATGTCCAAAGCTTTCTGGACAGCAGCCTTTTTCAGGTTATACTTTTGCAGTGCATCAGCAACATTTTGCGAATTGAGCGGTCGATTTTGCTGATAACGAAAGAGATTGTTAATCTTTGCATGTGCACATATCATAACTAATCTGCAGATAATGAATGTCATAACCAATTTGCAGATAATGAATAACAAATTACTGGTTCCTTCCAATACTAGAACAAGTGGTCACTTGAGAGAAAATATTACATTACTTGTGCTAAGTATTAAATCTCTGATTACTAACCTAAAAGCTTAAGCTTGTAGGTCATGGGCTAGGAATGATTTTATAATCTAAGATGTTCCCCACACACAAACTTATTTGCATTACGGCGTGGAGTAATTCAATATAGGTACTTTTTTTTTAGATTTTATGCTACAAATAAATGTCCACACCATCTAAATTGACTCTTTTTAAGTTTATTCTCAATTGATACTACTCTAACTTTCTCACAGTCATACTCATTTCTCATTTTATCTTTTCTTGTACTCACTCGTCTACCCTATCATTCTCGTTTCTACAGTACTTATTTTATTTATTACTTTGGGTGTTACATAAAAGAGCTATCATATATGCACTTATTTTATTTTTATTTGCGATTAGAACAATTATTTGGTTATAATATATGAGTTCTATTGCGTTTAATTGCTCTTGCTGCTATGGCTCTTCTTGAAAGGGAAGCTATTGTTATTTCTTATGTCTCCAAGGTGCTTTTACTTAAGAAAGATATATAGAGAAAGATGAGAGGAAAGCAGGTGGTGAGAAAACATAATACTTACTGGATTTTTATTTATGATTTTTTATATTTTTTGTAAGTGTTCCTATTTTTGAGCATTGTATGTCATCCCTAAAGTTATTTTTTTACTCATTTCACCCTCAAAATTAGATATTTATACTTGTCACCTTATACTTTGAATATATAATTATAAATATCACTCTCTCATGATGATGAATGATTGAATTTTTTTCTCCTTTAACAAGATGAATGGTTAGATCTCCTTTAATTTGATGGAAGGGGGATATTTGTAATTATGTATTTAAAGTATGAGTGACAAATTTAAATATCTAATTTTTGGGGGTGAAAGGAGTAAAATGTTTAACTTTAGGGGTGGCATATGTAATTCTCCACAATTTAATTAAGCAAAAGGTGTTCTCTTATTAAACTTTTCTTCTTGATAGCTCTCCTATTAGTTTCATTCTTCTAATAAGTTGCTACAATATCTTATTCTGCAATTTTGATAAGTTGGACAATGGACAAACGGAACTTTGAAAATCGCATTTTTTTAGACTTCATCCTAAAGACAAATGGGGGTCTAATACCATATTAAATCTCTGGAACCAGCTAATCTAAAAGTTTAAGATTGTAGTCTATGACCTAAGAATAATTTTTATCTTCTAACAACTTGAAATAAACAAATGCGATTTCCAAAGTTTTATTTGTCCATTTTTTAACTTATTAATATTGTAGAATAAGATACTGTAGCAACTCATCAGAAAAATGCAACTAATAAGAGTGCTTGCAAGAAAAAAAGTTTAATAAGAGAGCACCGTTTGCTTAATTAAATTAATACTAATAGCAATGATCCAAAATAGGAATACTTAAAAATAATATAAAAATTTATAAATAAAGATTTAGTAAGTATTATTCTTTCTCACCACCTCCTTTCCTCCCATTTCTCTCTATATCTCTCTCTCAAGTAAATGCACCTTGAAGACATGAGAAATAACAATAGCTCCCCTTTCAAGATGAACCACAGTAGCAAGAGCAATTAAACACAATATAATTCATATGTTATAACCAAATAATTGTTCTAAATGCAAATAAAAATAAAATAAGTGCATATATGACAATTCTTTGTGTAACACCCAAAGCACATTTGTTAACACCGCAGATTCCTTATCCTCACCAATCATCTGTTACAGTGCAGCTCTTAATTGCCAACCATTTAGGGGAGAACCAATGTTGGGCATAATTTCAAAAAAAAAAGTTAGATGGAAGAAAGAAATATTCCTGAATGCACAAAAGAAGTTAACCTAAGAGGTAAGAAGATGTCATCGAGGAAAATATAAATTGATGAGTTTGGGTGGCATGCATGTAAATCCCTGAACGACAATAAAAGAATTCATCAACATCTGAGCAAGAAAGTGATTTAAGTATAACTGATCTCCATCTTGTTAGCTAAATAGCTCAAAAAAGAGCAAAAAAAAGAGAAGAGTTTGAAAGAAGATATGAATCATCTTATATATTGTAATGAGATGAATTACTACTTTGATTGATACTGATAAGTCTCATGCATGCCACAAAAAAGAGAGATGTGAGTAGAACATATACTACAAGGTTGATGATATGAAATATGATGAATCATTAGTTGTGAGCTAAAACTAAATCTCCTATCACTAAAAAAAAACCCTCGCATTGCCACTATTTGAAATTAGCTTTATGAATCCTGGGACTACATTCTACCACTGTTTTAAAAATGAGGATCATGCACGCATATTTTCTATTAATCCCGAAATCTCAACAAAGTACCATTGATACCCAAAAAACCCCTTGTTGAAATTGCCTTCTAAGCATACAATCCGACATTTCACAAATGAAATCCTAATTCCAGATGCATCCAACATCCCAAAAACCTTTATCTTAAAGTAAAAGCTGTCTCCAGTATAGAATACAATTTCAATCTCTTCAAATTAACAGAAACAGCGTTAAACAAAATCTCACATAAATCTTAACTGTGACATACAACAAAATGGAAAAACAGCCTGATCTAAAATTATAGCAACAAGATAGAGATGCTGATAGCAACAGGCATATTTCCAGTAAAACCCTAAAGGCATATCACCAAGCAATGCTGCATCAGAATACATTTTTCAAACTGTTCAAAACAATAAGTTATAGAAACAGCATGGAACATTACAAGGCACAATTCGAAACATGTAATTAATCATAACTGCAATTTGAAGAAAGGGAAAAATAGCCAACTCTAAATTAAGAGCAACCCAGGAGAGGATGCGGCCGCTGCGGAGCAAGCATACCTCATTAACGAAGCTCAGAACAACAGCTGGAAAAAAAAAGAAGAAGAAAAACGAAGAATCAGCATCATATGACTGACGATGAACTTTAGGAATGTGGGCGAGGAGTAGAGACGAGGATGAAGAAAATGCCTTCAGCACTATCGGACTTCGCCGGCATCTCCTTCGACGGCCGACGCCTACGCTGTGCCGCAGCTGAGAATGAAATTCGGCAAAGGACAACTGAAATCGGCCGATCCGCCGATGTAGACAGTAGTTCTCGCCGATTCCTCCTCCACTTCCCTCCAAATGCCGGCGATAGTGGACCTGTGGACCAGGCCTGATCCGGAATTTTGATCCGATTAAATTCTAAATAGATTTTTTTGACCCGTTATCCCACTCCTTACCCGATCCGTTTATAAATAAATAAATTGAATATAAATTATCATCCACTCAACTGATTTAAAATCCGACCTAATTATATAATTTAATTTATAATTCATCTAAAAATATATTGTGACTAATAATTTTTTTTAAAAAATATAAATAAAATGTGCAATTATAATTAATTAATAAAAAATTATTACAAGTTATATTAGTGAATTATAGTATATAATTCTCCTATTTTCATAATTTATTTTTATAAATTTATATTTTATAATATATATATATATATTATAAATACATATTTTTATATTAAAATATTCAATTAATTTATAAAAATATAATACTTTTCTTTTATTTTATTTCTAATAAATTTAATATTATTTTAAATTTCATTATAAAAAATATTTAAAAATAACAATTTTTATTGTAAATGAATTAAACTCGAAAATTCGAGTTCTAACCCGATCCAATTTCCAACTCGAGAGGATTTGGATTGACCATGACCCGATCTGATATATTTGAATTTAGATTCGGGTCGGAGTTGACCCGACTTGAACCCGATCCGTTAATAGGCCTACTGTGGACCTGCGAGAAGGAGAACGTAGTGGTGGTACACGTTTGAGAAACTCAGAACTCGGTTAGTTTTTAGTGCATTCAAAATTGATTTGAAATTTTTAAATTGAATTATAACACAAAAACTTTCGAGCTAATTCCTAATCGACCTTGATTCACTCGAATTATGATTTATTTTATTTATATATAATATTTTTGTAAAGTTTATTCTTCTCGAGATTAGGATCAAAATTTCCTAGATAGAAAATGAGCATAAACTATTTAACATAATGAGACGATTCTAATAATATGCAGTCTGTATAAGAGATAATTGGTGTTGAATTATAAAATATTTATTAAATAGTTTTACCAAAAAAATTATTTTCATATAATTTTTAAGTAAATTATATAATTCGAGCCATCTCGAAATCAACTTGAATTACATTCAATTCCAGTTTCAGACGGATTTCGAGCAGAACCTTGCTTAAAATTTTTGTTTGTTTAAATCAGTCCGATAACAATTCTACGAGAATCTGCTTACTTTCGACATACGCAGCCCGGCCCAATGGGCTTATTTAGAAAGAAAAGGCCCAGGCCCAGTTAAAATTTCAATTTCAAAATTGCACATCCGAGCTACAACTATGAAATTTTCAATTTCAAATCTACCTTGACAGAATTAGATAATTATATTTAAATTTATGTTCCTTTAAGAAAATACAATTAACCTCTAGTCCAGTCAAATATTTATCATGCTCTAATCACTATTATTTAATATAAGTAAACGTGAATATGGAATTTAGTATTTTTATTAGATTCACTAAATTAGTTTAAATATTTTCATCAACTTTAAAAATTTTAAGAGAGTTGAAAATGTGAATTATCCTAAGGACAAGGATCAGAGCAAATCTCGAGTTTAAATTCTGACAGTGAGCTGAGAAAAAAATTATTGAAAAAGAAAGTTACAAGATGATTTAAATATAGTCATTATTAGCTTAATATCATCACCCTGTTTTACATAACTCGAGAGGCTAGGTGAGCATGCATTGTCACGTGATTGTTTATTTTGACCCACGAGTTTTGAGTACGGAATATAATAAGTAAATTACATATTTCTTATAATTTAAGCTTTTAGGATATTTGATAATATCAAAGTATTATAAGAAAATATACACTGCCGAGGAAACTTTTATTTTACTAACTTTATATCATGTAGAACTTGTTTATTTTCGGGTTAACTTTATCCGGTGTTAAAATTAAATTTAAAAGTCGTATCATATTGTTGACAGTTGAAGGAGGGGTCCTGAGAGATAGCGGTATGCAGAGAACTAAATCTGATAATTATGACTTAAATGAGAAAGAAAAGCATCCAGAAAAATACACAGAAGTTTAAAGTATAATATTAAGATAATATTGAATCAAATATAAATTAGTAGAATTTCACATGAAGCGGGCATGCAGAACGTAAAATTATTGCTATTAATTAGCCACGAGCAATAACTTCAAATATAATTTAATAAAAATAAAACTTCTAAAATATAGCAGTAACTAAAAACAGTAAAAATGTCAAAACAAATAAATACAGAGAAATTACTAAACTTAACGTAACACGCAAAAAATATGAATCGTGGCTAAGTAGAAAGAGAAATGGAGTGAGAAATGATATTAACTGCTATTTCTATTAATTATAAATATTTTTTTACTATATATAAATACCTTTTCATTATGCATGTGTAATATATTTTGACTCATAATTATATTTTATATTTCATATATAGATATATTCTCATATACAATATTATGTATGAGTTAAAATATACTACACATTTGTGAAATAGGCTATATTAATATAAAAATGCCTGGCTTATACCTTACAAAAAAAGGATATTTCTGGCATGTTACTCAAAATTTTAGATATTATATCTTTATTCTAATAGATATAACTCATATTTCAAAATTTATAAAAAAATAATCTGTAGGTAACATTCAATGTTCTTTATTGCATGCAACTAACTAGTTGTTCTTATCAAAAAAAATATCAATATGTTGCAAATAAATTATATATATGTTGACATGTGGCTCCAGCGCTGCATCACAGCCATACACGTGGCACTCCTTTATTTTGAACATCATGCACTACCCTCGTGAGTGAGTTTGGGACCTCTAACCTCTACCCTCGTGGGTGAGGTTGGGACCTCTAACCTCTAACCTCTAACTTCTACCCTCGTGGGTAAGGTTTGGGACCTCTAACTTCTACCCTTGTGGGTGAGGTTTGGGACCTCTAACCTCTAACCTCGTGGGTGAGGTTTGGGACCTCTAACCTCTAACTTCTATCCTCGTGGGTGAGGTTTGGGACCTCTAACCTCTAACCTCGTGGGTGAGGTTTGGGACCTCTAATTTCTAACCTCGTGGATGAGGTTTGGACCTCTAACCTCTAACCTCTAACCTCCTGCATGACCCTTGTTCAAAAAGCTCTCCCAACTACATCAGGCATGATGTTTCTCAGCTATACCATCGCTGTCAACATGCTCTGGCTGCACCATTTTCAATGCAGCATGCTTCTTCCAAACACGCAAACCAAGGGTCCGCATGCCCCAGCAATCACGAATCCCCAGAAAAGATACTAATATTAAAAGATATCGTCCTTCCTTCTCAGCTGCAGGCCTCTCCGGTGGCAGGCAAGCGGCGCGGTTCCAGAGCCTGTCCATCACCTTTTCTCCGGAAAACCAGAATAAAGCTGCATCACCTGCTGCCTACAAATATCAAGGAGCAGGCTTCAAGAAAAAAAAAGGGGGGGAAGAAAGGTCACTGGCTTCATCCACAAAGACCAGCCTTCTCCAAGACTAACGAAGGAGGAGAACTGGCCTCAAGAAGAGCAGAACTCCTCTATCACCTCTTGTAAAATAGGAGCTTGAGAATAAGAAAAGCTCTCTCTTTCTCCTTCTTTCTCTCTCTTCCTCTTGTAAGCTTTTTTAGCCTTCATGGCTACCTTCATCCATTAGTGAAACTTCTTCGCGGACCGACCGGTGGACGTAGGGGATTTTCTCCCTGAACCACCTTAAATCTCTGTGTGTTTTTCTGGTTGCTTTGAACTAGTCTTCTCCTCGAGCTTTCATTAATAGGCTCATCACCCCTTTGCGCGCCGCCATCTCCCGGAACTCTCTTTCTTTGGTGTTTCTTGGGATCCCCACATCCTACGTCAACAATATATATATATATATATAGATAATTACACTTATATATATAATATTAGTTAATATTGTTCTGTAATGCTATCGCGTTCTGCATACTAAAATTCATATTTTTTTTAGGGATAATTACCTGCATGCCACACCATTTCACTTTATTTATGTATTACACATCCATTCTTAGTTAATTACTCTATGCACACTTAAAATATTATAAAATCTTACATACACACTTAAGTGAAAATTTAGTCAAAATCTATTTGAAAAAAAATATTTCGTTAATAAATCATTAAAATTATATTTTTTTCCTTAATAGTACATATTTTTTTTCTTCCTCGATGTTACACTAAAGCGCTGGTCTGTCCTAAAATCAATTCACGTCGCGGATGTTTCTTTCCCTTACCACAACCTAAACATTAAAGTTTTAAGATTTTCACTCAAAATATATTTAAATATCCTTAAAATAATATGATGAACAGTTCAGATTTTTTATAACCTAATTATAGTTAGGTTATTAAAAAATTATAATTGCTCATTATAATGGAAATAAGTGAAAGTGTGTGTATATAAGATTTTATAATGTTTTGAGTGTGCGTAGCATAATTAACTAAGAATGGATGAGTAACGCATAAATAAAACAAAATGATGTGGCATGTAGGTAATTATCTTTTTTTTTTAAATTATTTGCCTCAAACATCACAATTTCTCACTCAAATTAAGAATTATAGTAATGCATTGAATTTGAACTTAGGACTCCTCTAATTTCAGACAACCTCCCTCTTCACCGAACTAGGAGAAGGTCAACTTCTAAAATCCAAGTTTGCTTTAAATTCTATACAAACTTCAAATTTATTTAAAATCCTAAATAAATTAAAAAAAATTATTTTATTTTATATATTATATACCTCTTAATATATAATTAATTTTATTTTAAATATTTTTAAATATAAAAATAAAAAATATCACATTAAAAAATATTTTTTACTTTCTTTACAAATAATTTGAAAAATAAATATCCTACATGAAAACAATAAGCTTTTGAGTTAAATAAATTCGAATTGGGCCAATGTTTGGTCAAACTTAAGTCTGGTCAATGGACCCAAATTGACGTCGAATAAAAATAATTTTTCAAATAAAATTATTCAATTAAAAGGATTACCGGATTTTTCTACTTCTATGATTCCACTAAGACCCGTTCCACTTATGCCTCAAAAATAATAATTAAAAAAAATAATAATTACCTACATATCACATTATTTAATTTTATTTATATCTTATTCATTTATTTTTAATTAATTACGATATGCATACTCAAAATATTATAAAATCTTACTTACACATACTTGAGTTAAAATTTAATTAAAATCTATTTAAAAAAAATATTCTGTTAGTAAATCATTAAAATTATATTCTGATCTTTAATGGTACATATTTTTTCTTCCTTAATACCACAGTGAAGCGCTGATTTGTTCTAAAATTAATTCACATTGCAGATGTCTCCTTCTTTTGTCGTCACCTAAATATTAAGGTTTTAAGATTTTCACTCAAAATATATTTAAATATTAAAAAAAAAATATCATGAACGGCTCAGATTTTTTATAATATAACTATAATTAAGTTATTAAAAAATTATAATTACTTATTATAATAAAAATAAGTTAAAATGTGTTTATGTAAAATTTTATAATATTTTGAGTGTGTATAGTGTAATTAATTAAAAATAAATGTATAAATATAAATAAAATTAAATTACGTGACATATAGATAATTATTTCTTAAAAAAATCTAAGCATAAATAATACGTCAACCGCGCCAGAAGAACGAGCCCACTGGAGACGGCTCGCGGTCAAACGAATCCGGCCAAGCGCGCCACGAGCATGACGTAAAGGGTAAATTACTTATAGGTACCAACGTTTAGGACGTTTGCAGTTAGGGCCAACTTTACAAATTTCTTCAACAGTTTTTTAAGTGCCTCTCTACAACTCATATCCAATTTGACAGAGAGAGGGGGAAAGAGGGGAAAGGGAGAGAGAGAGAGACTAGATAAAAAATATTTTGGGTATTTTAAAAAATTTTAATATTAAAAAATAAAAATAAGTTTGATTAATTTATATCTAAATCAGAGCTTAAATTTTTAAAGGAATTTTTACATACAACACATAAAATTTACATGAAATTACGCATTTCACCATCAATTCATAAATATTATCACTATCACACCATATTCATTTAAATTTTACGCATTTCACATATTTCACACCATATTCTTTGATGGTGAACTTCACATTTCTAAATTGGCATTGATCTTAATTATATTATTAATATATTAATTAAATACTATAAATAAATTAATTTATATAAATAATAATTTAAATATTTATGAATTTATGTATTTTAATTTATTTATCCTATTTAAAATTTTTAATTAGAGTGCCGAATTTAAATCCACGTGACTATAATTTTTAATTGAAGTAAGAAAATTAATTTGTTTACAGTAAAAAATAAAAATATATATTAGAATTTAAATATTAATGAATTTATGCATTTTAATTTACATATAATATTATAAAGCATATGAAATATGTGAAATATATGAAATGCGTAAAATTTAAATGAATATGGTGTGATAGTGGTAATATTTACGAATTGATGGTGAAATGCGTAATTTTGTGTAAATTTCATGTCCTGTATGTAAAAACTCCATTTTTAAAATTATAAATATGAATAATAGTATATCATAAATCTAAGGACCTGGATGTAATTTGCCCTTAATTAAAACTCAAAGAGCAGTAGTTGAAGGTTTATTTCTTCTTCCTCTTAATTTGATTTATATCTTCCCCTCATCCTCAGATAAGTCCCCGCCTCTGCTTACCATTTCCATGCATCTCATGACCTTCTTCTTCTTCCCCTCTATATAGACCGCACCCATTGCTGGCTTCTCTCATATCAGTTCAACCTCTCTCTCTCTCTCTCTAAAATGGGTCCTCAAAGTCATGAGAGCAAGTACTGCAGCGAAGAAGGAGACATGTTCTACCGTGAGATAGAGGAGTGGATCAAGCTCGTCATCTCGGAGGAAGAAGATCATGAGGAGAGATCTCCCCTGCGCGCCATGAACAGAGACCCGATCCATCTTCCCCAAAAGCCATTCCTCGATCCCATCTGGCGCGGCTCCTCTTTCAACGATATCGCCAAAACATGGGATGTCGGCTACAGAGTTGGCCGGGAGAATCACGCCAGCTGGGTCCGGCCGGACGCCGTCCAGCCCAGCAGATCATCGCCCATATTAAGAAGATCGCCGGAGGCCGGCCGGCGCAGAGGGACGGGAGTCTTCATCCCCAAAGTCTCCAGTGCCGCTTACCGCACTGCCGCTGTTCTCCGCCATTAGTCAATATAAATGAAAATTTTTCTTAATTTGATCTGCCTCCTCCTCCTCCTCCTCCACTGTATATTAATTTCATCACAGAAATGTATATATTTATTTATTTATTATTCATGTACGGAATCTCATAATTATCTCAGATTTCTGTAATGTTGACTTATAGGCTGTTTAGTTTAATGCTACGTAGATGTTATCTATCTGTCGGGGCCTCAAGAACAGTCTCAACTCGAACTCAACCAGAAAACATCAAGTTAAGGTTGACCCGAAAGAAAATGGGTAAAGTTCGAGTTAAAAAACTTACCCAAATAAATATCGGATTAGGTACGGGTCCTTTATTGAATTCCTTTATTAATATCAATACCTATTTGCACATTATTTCAAACTAGAAGTAACTCGATTAATTTAAAAAATAGAGGAATTTGAATGCATATAAGCCTAAACTTGACTCATGATGACAGCTAAATAGAATTTTAAAAGTTTTTAGGTATCACATGTACGGTTGAGATGCAACGCTGAATCACGTTGTGCCATGTGCAACGGTGAAAAAATGTCATTCTGCATCGCTTTCTCACCGTTTCACATCATCTAATTCTTCATATTTTTATAAAAAATTTTATTATATAATATATGCTTGATTTATATACATAAGCAAATCAAGAAAAGTGAATACAAAGTACAAAAAGCTTCATATAAAGTTAAAAATATTCACACGAAAATATATTATTTTTTACTTTATATAATATTTTTTTTACTTTGTATTCACATTCTTTTATTTTATATATGTATGTAAATCAAACAAAAAAATACTGTACAATAAAAACTTTTACAAAAAGATGAAAATAAATGACGCGAAACGGTTTTGCGTGTATGGCACTGCATGCAAAGCCCATATGCCTGCTTGACGTACTCATATTAGCCGTCTAATAAATAAATTGATACAGTAATCTGAGTCAATAGTTTTTGTAACGTATTATCTGCGGCCCAAGGAGTTAATACTCCATAATTAAAATGTGCATCTAACAGAATATTCTATATAGTTAATCGATTTAAATAGTTTTTAACAT
The DNA here is from genome assembly GCA_019297695.1 of Apostasia ramifera. Classification (NCBI taxonomy): domain Eukaryota; kingdom Viridiplantae; phylum Streptophyta; class Magnoliopsida; order Asparagales; family Orchidaceae; genus Apostasia; species Apostasia ramifera. The sequence goes on from JAEMOT010002232.1 coordinate 43,001, forward strand.
GTTAGACACAACTCAAGCTTGGTTTGTCTCAATTCGTTCCAAATTTGAATCGGCATACATCAATTTCAAGCTAGCTCGAGTTTTAATCAAGCTATCTCAAGATTCCCAAAAAAAATAATTTTTTTAAAATTAAAAATTAAAAATTGCCTTTGTTGCGATTTAAAGTTGAATCAATTTAACATATATTGAGGTAACAATTAACGTAAATTTATTTATAAATAATGCATAATTATATTAAAATTATAAATATATTATTTATATTTTAAACATAAAGATCGAGTCATGCTAGACTTATGTCGATAACATAGAGGGACTATTTATTTCATTTTTGACGTATTCATTATTTTAGTTTACTATGATATGCAATTATTTTTCGTGATTCAAAATCGTTTTAAAGTACAAAAACTGAATTTTAAATTAAATTATTCAATTTTGTGTCATTGTTTTAATTCTCAGGCACCTTATTTTTTCAATTATTAAAATTTTAAGGTGACTCAAATATAATTACATATATAATTATATATACAATAAGAAACTAATATATATATATATATATCAGCCGAATCACACTTGACAAGAAGCTCAACTCGAGTTAAAGACATAACTAGCTCGAAAGTAGATTTGAAATTATTCAAATCAATCTCTGTACCTTTTGCATTCAACGTTTGTATTTTCTTGAACACTGGGGAAGTGATGCAATCGAATCATCAAACCCATCATCGTTAGCTGGAAACAGATTCATCTTGGTTACAATCAATTAGTTTTCAAAATAGATAGAAACATTTGCATTAGAATAAATAAAAGTCGATAATGTGATGCCATCTTATCGTTGGAGGTTGGCATTCCTTTTTTTACGTATGGCTATCGCCTGAAGTTGGCGGAATAAAAATTTAAAAATCGTACTGATTTTGATCAAATTTTCAATTGATATTAAAATTGCTAGCCTTACTTGACACAACACATGATTACTTTTTTTTTTTTATGAAATTTGTATTAATCCTTATATATATATCTAACTATGCAAATTATTTATCTTTTCTTCTCTTGCTTCTTGTAGCATAAAATCAAGTAGACCATCCTTCTTCATTCTATGGACTGATCAGATCTTTGTTTTGAAGATTTGGTTACATGCAATTTTACGTTCTTCTCATTAATGACTCACCCGCTATGAAAATTTTTGTAACTCTTCGCCGAATCACTAAAGAGGGCATCCTAAGTTAAATTTTTGTTAATTCACTTAGTTGCTTAATTTGTCGCAATTCTTTTATTTCATACTTTTAAGTATTATCAAAAAATGAAGTTTTTTTTTATGATCAGCCATTTTGTCATTAAGACTAATATTTTTTGTCTATGACAAGATTTGTGATTCTCGATCACATCAAGTGGTATCAAAGTTTTAGTATTCTATGTCTTGAAGATGGCAGAATTGATGATGTTTAATTCGATGGTCAACCTAGAGTGTGATAACTAAAGGATTTTATAGCGTATGAATATTGAAGATTTATTTTTATAAAAGAATTTCTACCTCCCCTTAAATGACTTAAATAAAAAAGTAGTTACATGCATCCTAGTAATATCATTACGAAACTATAATTAAATCCTAGATAATGCATTTTGATCTTTTCTCTCTCATTCTTCGATTAGTATATATAGTTGAGGGCTTCTATTGTCCCTATCTAGTAGATAATAGTCTATGACTAATACGTATTGCTTGTATTTTTCATTTGAGAGTAAAACCTTGTGTTCTTATCGATAGATTTTTTTAATGTTATAATACTAGCTACTTGGTAGTCATTGAAACTCCCCCTCGATCAAATGTTGCGATACTAATTTAGTGGAGAAGAAGCATAGCACTATATAATTGAGCTTAACCAAAAAACTCAATAACATTGAAGAATTGGTACAACTAAAAATAGTAAGAACATAGAAATAAAAACATAAGGGTTAGAAAATAAATTAAGATAATGAACACTAAGGTTTAACTTGAACATCATTGCTAGAAAAACCAAGGAACACTTCATTAATCAAAAGAAAATAAAAAGAATGCATAAAAATATGGAGTTTGATATAATTAACAGGAGAAGCAATTTAATTAAACAATTTGAGTGTTGGCACATCAAACTTCTCACTATATGACTTTTAGTCGAAGAAAATAATAAGATTCTCACTCTAAAATCTAAAATGTCTTCTTATATACATATATATATATATATACAAAAGTATTGCAATAAAATTAAATTTTTTATAGTAATTAAGCAATAAAATTATTATTAGATTCAAAAATACTCTTAGTTTGACATCATCCAACAGGAAGATTAATATCCCTAGAATTCTCACGCTCGTTCCAAGTTGTTACCATCTAAAAGTTAAATTGAAGACAAGAAAATTAGGTTGAAAGACACAATGATGTAGAACATAAAAAAAATTACGAGGAACTTCTAATAAATCATGCTCCTATAAACATAAAATATTAATCACATAAATTGAAGGAATTTCATTTCTTTGATTTTCACGGCTTTAGACTTCAACAATTAAATGACTATATAAAAAATTACATATTTAAAATGCCTGATTTACAGTATTGCAAAAGTTTGAATGGTGAAGAATTTCAAGAATTTTTTACAGATATTCTTTTTTTGATTCCTTTTAAGATTTGGGAATGAATAAAAATAAAATAAAATAAAATAAAATCATTATATACATGATCTTCGTGAAGAAATATATATATACAGGGAGGTTAACTAGAAGAACATGTAGCAGTACTAATGGCGGAGAACGGCAGAAGTGCGGTAAGCCACACTGGTGACTTTGGGGATGAAGACTCCCGTCCCTCTCCGCCGGCAGGCCTCCGGCGATCTTCTTAACATGGGCGATGATCTGCTGGGCTGGACGGCGTCCGGCCGGACCCAGCTGGAGTGATTCTCCAGGCCAACTCTGTAGCCGACATCCCATGTTTTGGCGATATCGTTGAAAGAGGAGCCGCGCCAGATGGGATCGAGGAATGGCTTTTGGGGAAGATGGATCGGGTCTCTGTTCATGGCGCGCAGGGGAGATCTCTCATCATGATCTTCTTCCTCCGAGATGACGAGCTTGATCCACTCCTCTATCTCACGGTAGAACATGTCTCCTTCTTCGCTGCAGTACTTGCTCTCATGACTTTGAGGACCCATTTGAGAGAGAGAGAGAGAGAGGTTGAATTGATATGGCAGAAGTGAGCAATGGGTGCGGTCTATATACAGGGGAAGAAGAAGAAGAAGAAGAAGAAGAAGAAGAAGAAGAAGAAGAAGAAGAAGAAGAAGAAGAAGCAGGGGAGTCGGAAATGGTAAGCAGCGGCGGCATTTGGCGGGGTCTCTACTCTCTATTGAGATCATTAATTGGAGGAGGAATGATTTTTTTTTTTTTTTAATGTGATCCATTTTTTTACATAAAAATTCTTGTAATCTTAGAATTTTACATATGAATCACAGATTTTGAATAAAAACACACAAATTTTTTAAGTCTAAAGTCAGTTAGACAGAGTGAGCTCAATTTGAAATTAAAAATTTTAATTTTAAATCGTATTTGAGTTGAGACTATTATTTTTTTTATTTTAAGTCAATTTTTTGAGTTAAATCAGTCTAATTATAAATTTTTTTTTTATAAAAATAATTATTATACATAAATATATATACAATATATTAAAAAAATTATTATAAATCTACTTTTAAATTTTATACACGCATTTTTAATTGTCTTTTTAACATAAATTATTTTCACAAAATTGGCTTTTGTGCGCATCCAAAAAATTTTAATTATAATATTTAGGTTCGTGAAGTTGGTAACTTATTACTGTTTAGTCTCTCTACATACTTGATCTAAATTGAACATAATATTATAATATCAAGAATCTAAGTTCACTGTTATCTTGGTGTTATATTATATTATTTAGAGAAAATAATTATTTAGTTTAATAATATTTATAAATAATCTTCTATAAAATTATAAAATTATTAATTAAATAATAATATTTAGGTGTCATGATATTTAAATTATATAGTATAATACCAAAATAATAATAAACCAAATGCTCTCGTTTGGTTCAAGCTTTTTTTTTATAAGAGAAAAAAATATTTTATTTTTTAAGTTTAATGGGAAAGAAATTTATTTTAATACTAGCAAGTATGTAAAATGTGAAATACTTTAAATTCTAATATTCGTATTTATAGTAGATATGAAATAAAATTAATTTTTATAGCTAAAATTTGTGTTGGGTAAAAATTTTACCTCGAGCTAAACGATGCCTAAGTGTCGTAATCCAAAATCATAAATCAACATACAAAATCTTAATATCTAAGAGACGTATGTCGTATTATTCAAAATTTAAACATACTAAAACTCTAAATATTAGGGATCTATGTGCAATTTACCCTTAATCAAATTGATTGATGAAGACCATATTAAATAATTTCCTCAACTATATTATGTATACTTATTATTTTGAAAAATTATTGGATTCGAAGACCTGATGACATCAGGCGTCCATTAGCCAATCGCGAGGAGCCGCATGCACTGTGATGGCCCCTCACTTGATGGGGAGTGATGGAGTGAATGGTTGAATCATTCAATCACGCCAATAGCATGGCATAACTAGACAGTCCGGTTATTCTAAATTGTTCTATCTTAATCAATGAGATGGCCTCGTGATTTGGCAAGGCGTCGTGTCGGATGATCCAGCCACACCGATTGGTCCAGCTAGGCTCAGACGGACGGCTCGAGACGATTTGGATGGCTTGGTCGCACTACATAGCTGGTGTGAGCAGACAACACAGTTGTTCGCTCCGTCGCTCGCTATCAAGTGTGGGGCCTTCCGTGTGCCTAACGGGGGCATGCATCTCATTAATTTTTCTATTATTTTCTCTCTCTTTAACGTTTTATTTTTGATGATTTCTCGTTATTTTATTTACCTTATTTTGACGACAAAAGTGGAAAGGGTCCACGTTGGAAGTAGTCAAATTCCACCATAGCTTATGATATTTAATTAGTTCATCCCTTCAATATTTTCTTTTTTTTTATAAACCCTTTTATATTTTCATCAGAGAATTTTCAGCTGGCAAAGTGTACTTTGCATAAGTTATACATAATCGACATATGATCGAGGGAAAAATAATAGATGTTACGCAATTTTAGTGCCTGATTTAAAAAAATAACTCTAATTAGATAACTGTGTCACAATCTATACGTGATGAAAATAAACTAAATACTAATATTTTTCTCTTATTTAAGAGAGAGAGAGGTTGTTCTGGTGGGGTAGAAGAGAGTGAGGGGATGGCCTATATATATATGAGATAAAAGAAGAAATGCCAGTATTCGAAGAAGAAGAAGATTCGTATTGATCTGTATTCGGTAAATTGTTCCTATGTTTAATCCTTGACAATTGAATTATGATCACTTGTATGTAATTCTTTCTATGATAAAGCAACTAATATATATGCGGTAAAGTGATAAATAAAATTATTTTTTTGTTAAGCTTGGTAGAATATTAAAATAAGAGCATACATGTTTTTTTCTTTGTAATTGAGTTGTAGAGAGATATCGAAGCTTAATTAGAGCATATATTGTTTAAGATAGTAGCTCTAAGTGCAAGATAGTACAACCAAGTTACATAAAGATGAGAGAAAAAAAGCTAGTCCTTCGATGAAATTAGCAGCAAAGTTCTCCTCAAGGGCAAAAACTTATCTTGGGGCATTTTTTTGCTGCTTGAACATCCTCCAGGATGAACTCCAATATGTGTGCTTCTCATGCTCTGGGTGTCGGAGAAGATGTGGCCATACTCGTAGTCATCGAGTCTAACTCTATATACCATTTCTCGAAATCACATGAGGAGAGAGGATGGAAAGCAATCTCTTTAATTGTTACACACTCGACTATATGCGGAGAGAAATGACCTTTCACGCATCTGGCTACAACCACGACAACCACACATAAATGATCACGAATAATCACGCCGATGCCCATGGCCTTGACCTAGCCATGAGGAGGAGTTTCCCACCTAGAGCGAGACTCAATCATGTGCTTCTTCTGGTCGTTCATTTTTTTCTCGTAAGAGGTGCTCTGCCATAATTCTTCTTGCTCGGTCTAAAATAAGCACTGGCCTGAAGGGTGATTCTTTCGTAAACTATCTGCTTTTTCGAGAGTCAAATATATCAAACAAGAACGAATAAAATCTCTAGATGCTGAAAGCTGGCTTTCTCTACAAGCATGCAACATATGTCTGCAACTATGAGCATGAGGCCCAATTGAAGAAACTATAAAGCTTTTTTTTTTTTTTTTTTTTTTGGTTTTTTGATAACAAATAACCCATAAAGTTGGGCCTATCTGAAATTCCCTAACCTTTAGATACCTACACTTAATTTACCATAATCATAAGTTGACTGTGAGAAGCCTTCGCTGGATCCTTTCTCCTGTTATCGCGGACGTGTTATTTATGTTGATTTCTTCGGATAGTCTATTTTGACGGCATGAGTGATGGTGAACCCGTTTTTGGATCGAAATATATAAATTTAAATCAAAATAATATTAATTTAAAAAAAATAATAATAAATAAAATTTTTAATCATTTTACACCAATTTTAATATAAAATAATATTATTTTATTTTACGTATTCAATAATTTTCAATAAAACTATCAATTTTATTTCACATCTTATACCAAAATATTAGAATCTAATATTTTGATCTAGAATATAAAATAAAATTAATATTTTTATTAAAAATTATTAAATACATAAAATAAAATAATATTTTTTATATCAAAATTTATGTAAAATAATTAAATAAATTTATTTATTATTATTATTATTTAAATTCAAAATAGTATTTTATTGCAGTACCTTCGTGTGTGTATACATATATNATCTTCTTCGACTAAAGGTCATATAGTGAGAACTTTGATGTGCCAACACTCAAATTGTTTAATTAAATTGCTTCTCCTGTTCATAATTATATCAAACTCCATATTTTTTTATGCATTCTTTTTATTTTCTTTTGATTAATGAAGCATTTTCGTGTATATTCTCCTTGGCTTTTCTAGCAACGATGTTCAAGTTAAACCTCAGTGTTCATTATCTTAATTTATTTTCTACCCCTTATGTTTTTATTTCTATGATCTTACTATTTTTCGTTGTACCAATTAGACATTCAATGTTATTGAGTTTTTTGGTTAAGCTCAATTAGTGCTATGCTTCTCTCTACTAAATTAGTATCACAATGTTTGATCGAGAGGGAGTTTCAATGACTACCAAGTAGCTAGTATTATAATATTAAGAAAATCTATCGATAAGAACACAAGGTTTTAATCTCAAATGAAAATACAAGCAATACGTATTAATCATAGACTATTATCTACTAGATAGGGACGATAGAAGCCCTCAACTATATATACTAATCGAAGAATGAGAGAGAAAAGATCAAAATGCATTATCTAAGATTTAATTATAGTTTCGTAATGATATTACTAAGATGCATGCAACTACTTTTTCATTTAAGTCAGTTGAGCGGGAGGTATAAATCCTTTTATAAAAATAAATCTCTAATATTCATACGCTATAAAATCCTTTAGTTATCACACTCTAGGTTGATCATCGAATTAACATCATCAATTCTGCCATCTTCAAGACATAGAATACTAAAACTTTGATACCACTTGATGTGATTGAGAATCACAAATCTTGTCATAGACAAAAAAATATTAGTCTTATTGACAAAAAGACTGGTCATAAAAAAAACTTCATTTTTTGACAATACTTAAAAGTATGAAATAAGCGAATTGCACAAATTAAACAACTAAGTGAATTAACAAAAATTTAACTCAGGATGCTCTCTTTAGTGATTCGGCAAAGAGTTACAAAAAATCTGAGCAATCCATAGATCAGTTGCAAACTCAAAATGAAAAAGGATGATCTAACTGGTTTTATGCGACAAGAAGCTAGAGAAGAAAAGAAGATAAACAATTTGCATAGTTAGATATATAAGGAATAATGCAAATTTCATAAAATAATTAGTATTATTATTTCTTTCATCTATTCTTCTTGATTTGTATTTCCTTCTTTATTTTTTGAAAAATAAAATGAAAGATAGATTGAGCATCAACTTTTAGATGATTGGGATCTAAAAGGAAGGAAGGTTAATATGTAAAGGTGTAAGAAGCTTTTTCTATTTCTCTGGAGTGAAAGGAGATCGTGATTAGTGAATTGGATGGGCTTACCTTCGGGCTGTCGGTGTAAACACAAAGGAGCTAAACCACATAAATCATCTCTTTTTTCTTTTATTGCTTCCATATTTTATTTCCTACTTGCTATTGCTAACTTATTTTTAGTTGTATGAATAGTTCTTAAATTCTCGAATCGTCTTTAGGCGACCATATCAATTCTACAACACATGTATTACACACTTTCTCAAATGTATTTCTCATCGTATTCATATATTTTATCATTTCTTCTCTTAAACGTGTTAATATTTCTTTGGATCCGTATTCATACTTAAAACATATAGATAATTATTCCACGAAAAGAGAGGTAGAGAGATATAGATAGAGGGAGTGAGAAGCAAAGAGAGGCAACGCCAACCTAGGGGAAGTGAGAGGAAAGGAATGGAGTGAGACAAGATGGTGGCGAGGAGGTGGAGACATGGCCATGGATTGCAATGGTGGGGCAATAGTGATGACATATGGGCTTCGTACGAAGGCCGAAAAAGTCAGGGAGAATAACAACTAAACTTTTATTCTACTAGGTGGGACTGACTATATGAATCATTTATTTTCATTGCGCTCTATCAAATAACAACTCATTTAGCTCTAAGTATTTAAGATTGTTCTTTATAGTTTCATGCCATGCAAGAAAGTGGGGGGAGAAGGCGAGGGAAAAACTGTAATCTAGTTTAGCAGTTCTTTGATGGTGAGACCTGATGGAGAGTAAAACTCTAACTTCAAAGATTAAGTTTACAGACTTTATAAAGTTGATACTGTGCAATGAACCCTATATCAGTTGCGGGAAGATGATAATACAAAAAAGAGGCCGATAATTTAAATATATCAACATCTTTCATGTGCACATAGCATTTCTCTAGAAAGGTCAAAATTAAAAGTGAAAAAGAAAAGAAAAAGAGAACACCCACAAATGACATGGGCCAAAACAAAATACAAGCCAAGGACTTACTATGAAAATTTGAGCTCCACCAGACTCTACCAGAGAGCTAAATGGCTTGTCTCCAACTTCGCAGCTTCAGCACCTATCTCTGGGGAAGTCAACAAAAGTGGTGTACAAATTAATAATACAATACCAAGGAGTGTATGAAGTCATAAAACATGTAACAAAGAAATGGGATGGAGGAGAGACATCAACCAATAGTACAACATGATAGGCGTCTTAACACATGAACAAAGGCAAATAGAGAGGGGGCCTGGGCGACGAGATGAAGAATAGTCTTAATAAAAAGTGTAATATGCGCATCATGACACATAAACAGACATAAGCACATGGGGGTTGGGGTCTGAGAGGCTGTGGAGAGGAAAGAGAGGAGTGGCATGAAACAAATATACTGCACAATAATGCACCTTTGTATATAAAACAAACACAAAATAAAAAGGTCGAGGGAGACAAACAAAAAGAGAGGACGAGGGATGGGGTGAAGCAAGGAGAATAATGAATCAGTTTATCATATAATAAAACACAAAACACGCGCTTCTCAAAACACCTTTAAATAAAAAAGCACAAAACACACACACACTAAGGCAGACGGGTGGGTGAAGCAATCAGAGCTGTGAAATAGTAATTTAGAAGTGACGAGTCATGAATAGGGAATATAACATGATAGCACATTAACAAACAAAAAAAAAAAAACAGAGAGGCTAATGGAGGGGATGAAGTGAGGAGATGACACCAGAGCTCTTAATCCCTAAGCTCTTCATCTATTAAAAAGGAACCTGTCAGAGGGACAGAAAGGAGTTGAAAAGAACATACATTTACAGCCTGTACACGAGAGAAAATTTCTTATCCTCCAGCGCTCCTCTTCTATAAAATGGGAGCTTGAAGGTATCGAGTTTAATAGTCAGGTTTTGACTGTACATCCTTCCAGCCTTTGCATAGTAAATCATAGTTGATGGATGCAAGCTGAGAAAGATTCTGTTCACAGAATGCAAACAAAATGCAGAAAAAGGCAGATAAGATAACAGCTACATCAAAATATCAAAATATGCAGAAGAAAAAAGAGCATAATTATATTAATATTTACACAAGAGAACAAACTTCACAACATTCCATTCCCTTCTGCCAGTGTAATTTGGGACAAAATATTTCAGCTAACAAGGATAGATTAACTGCCGAAAGTTTAAAGAAACGGTATAGCTAGTGCATTTGAACCTAACTCCTGCCAAGCAGAGATGCTGTTTCCTCAATATGAACTGGTGATACCAGGATCACAATAAGGTCAATCCTCTCATTACACAAAATAAATAATAAAAAGTTGGATGCATAAGAGTACATAAGTATGACTGTATTATTGTCAGCCGGACTTTAATCGGCGCTGCACGGAAAGCTTGTGAGTCACAAAGGGTAGAGGTGAGACATATCTAACAGAATAGAGGGGCAAACCAGAAAATGACGAGATTGAAATTTGCTTTAAAAAACATGGCAAAGCTAGAACTACCACACATCAAACTATTCACACAAAGAGGTTGAAGTAGAATGATTAAAAAAGCTTGACAGAATACATTGATGGGCATGCAAAGGGACCTACAATTACCACTTAAATCTTCACACTTGGTAATAGAGTTAGCAGACTGCAACTCATTACTCGAAAAATAGCATTGCAGCAAAACGGTGATAAGAATTTCTCTTGTTTCTTACATGTATAGATTTTAACACAGTTTAGAATTTATTCACAAATTCATAAGGATTTAGAGGTAAATATCATTAGCATGACAAATAAATGGCCCTTACGAAAATCCAGGGAAAATGCCATTAATTCAGGGCAACTTGTATCAGTCGAGAATACTTTCTTTACCCCCTTTTTTTTAGTTCATAGGAATAGGATTATTGTGCCAAAGACTCCTACTGAAAACTTTCTCAAGTAACTTCTATTTCGAGGCTTTTAGTGAGGTAGAGCACATCCTCGTTTCATAATAATGGCTGTATACTTTATATACTGGAATTTTTAAGAACATAACTGAAAGAACTAGACAGGCTCAAGAAAAAATAGTTCCAAAGGGATGTATAAGCTGTTGGATTCAGACTACCTTGAAGGAGAAATTACTGAATGAGTAGTTGACAGATGATTCAGGACCAAAATCAGTAAGGCCACCACACTCCTCCCCCTGCTAGCCATAATTACATTAGTTTTCTGACTCTGCTTTCAAGAAAGAAATGCCATGTATAGTTAATAAGAATAAGATGGTGCATGTTTAGCTAAAAGAAACTTCTAATTAGCAAAATTTATCGGTGTTTCTCTTCATTCATTGAGATCGGTCTATGATTCATGAAAGATATATTCACAAGAATGTAGATCAGTTAAAGAACAAAAATATATTTACCGGCTCCTCTTGGCGATCACTTATGCAACTACTGGCACCACTTATACTGCCATTGTCAGAGGAATCCTCAAATTCACAAGCCTCATATACATGTTCATCGGATGGATTCCATGAGTAGCGGCTTGTGAAATAGCTAGTATCAGTTGCACTATCAAAAGAGGGAACAAATGCAGCCTGCGAAGAAGTAGCATCGGTTATAGTATTGCCTCAACATGACCAGTAAAAAAAAATATATGACATTCGTGTTAGAAATCAAGGTTCACCTTCTGTCTGGCAAGCGTATTCCAATTAATATTTTGAAAAAAGGCATGCTTCTTGACCTGAAAAACAGTTGCTTATGAAATTCAAATATCCATAAAGTTTACAATGATGTATATTTGATGAAAAATATTGCCCTAAACCTACCTCTGAAGCACCATTCGCTCCAAGTCTTTGATGAGGATCTTCTGTTAACAATCTATTAAGAAGGCAGAATATTAGCAGTCAGAAATGCTCTAAATTGGCTTTTAGGTTTGGTAAGAATATTGATCAGACAAGTTTCTGGGAGTTTGGCACAAAATAGAAGCCAACAATAAAACATTACGCAACACACGCTTCAATAGTTACCTCTTAGTCAAATATAGCCATGATCAATTGAAGAAATAAAGACAGTGATAAGGGTAATAAAAGTGTGTTTCGCAATATTTTTGAATAAAAAGTAAGCAAAATTATGCCAGCTTTTTATTTGAATTATTTAGCGATGTAGAGGTTTGCTATCAAACATCGGAGCCACCTTTGCTATTTTTGTTTTCAATATCGTTCACATTTCGCACCAGCTTTGGAGGTCTTTTATATATGAAAATGATGGAAGTTAAACCTCATAGTACTCACATTTCTGAAGAAGAACTTTCTACTTTGAAGAAATGAGGCCATTAAGGTTCAAGACTAATAATTAATGACAATGATTTACGCTATAGTCAAATGCCTTTTGCTTCCATTTTAGAAACTAAGCACGCAAATATAAAAATTTTAATAGCAGTAAATTCTTTATCACTTTACTCCAGAAAGATTACTGAAATTTGAAGGTGTTTGTCTATGTTTATGTTAGGCATATGTGTATATACTGAATATTTAACTTCACCGTATTTACACTTCTTTAGAAAATCTTTCCACTTTCGAGAAATGGGGCTATTAAGGTTCAAGACTAACAATTAATAACATAATATTTTGCACTGTAGCCATTGTCTTTTGCCTCTAGTTTAGCAAGTTAAAACAATTTTAGTGGCAGGTAAACTCTCTCCATCACCTTCTCTTAGATTAAAAGGTAAAGTTTATAGAATAATAGTAAGATCAACGATATTATATAGTAATTTTATAAAAAAAAAGATATTATATGGTACTAAATGCTAGCCTATAAAGCAAAAACATACAAATAAAATAAGTGTCGCAGAGATAGAAATACTAAGGTTGATGAGTAGGTACACACGAAAGGATATGATGATATCCATGAGAAACTTAGAATAACTTCAATTGAGGATAAGATCAGAAAAAGTCGGCTTAGATAGTTTAGACCAATAAATCGTAGGTTAATAGAAACTCTAATAAAGAGAGACGGATTATCGAATCTTACTTATGTAAAAAGCAGATGAAGACTAAAAAAGACATGACAAGAAATTGTAAAGAATGATCCTACATTCTTAGAGCCAAATGAAGAGTTGCTATTTGATAGAGTGTAATAGAAATAAAAGATTTATGTAGTTGACTACACTTAGAAGAATAAAGGCATGGTTGTTAGAATATAAATTTACTCTTAAGCTATAACCTACAAGCTTATGCTTTAATGCCAGTTGGTATACACTAACTTAACAAAGTGTCAAAGCCAGAAAGTCTCAAGTTTAAACAAGGTAACTTTCATTTATCTCTAGCATAAGCTAAAAAAAATATTTATACTGAACTCCATGCTGCAAAACAAACAAGCTTGTGCATAAAATGTATTAGAATATAAAATTACTCTTGAGCCATAACCTACAAGCTTAAGCTTTTGGGTCTGTTGGTAACCAATGACTCAACATGCGTGCGCGCGTACACATATATATATTATACATAGAAACTTTGAAATACACAAAGGGCAGCTAATCATGTGTAAGCCTTAGTGCATGGTGAAGCTTTTGAATCTGACGGTGCTACATCGCCAAGTGAATATTACAATTTTATTTTATATGGAGACAATTGAAATAATAGTTTCAATGAAGGCGAAATTAGTGAACTATATTCTTTCTAAAAGTAGAGAAAAGACTGAATTTCAAAAAGAAGACTCAAGTTTACTTCAATAGAAAGAGTAAGCGTCACATGAGTCCAAAACAATTAGCTAGAAACTTAGACCCAATTCCTAATCAATTCAACTCCATAACTTATCTTTTCTTGTACTTATCGAAGCTTGTTTCTAGCAACTATCTCAGGTAAAAATAGCTACAGGTCTACTCTTTCCCAAAGGATGATAAACAAAAACCTTCCAGATCTAAAGTGACAAATCTGCCACAAAGTACGTATATTCTGTGTTGCCACCATTTTTCTTTCAAACACGGTAGCTAGGGTACAAGGAACCCATGTAACTGAACAATGTTGCATTCTATATAATATTAAGGGATTTAATGCTATCACATTATAGTAACAAATGAAAGAGGCAAAAAAGTAAGCATACAATTTCAATAAAGATAAATGCTTGCACTCACTTGTCAATCAAATCTTGTGCTTCCAGACTCATTTCTTCAGGCACTAGAGGCCAGGGTATTTTACGATTTAAGATATTGTCAAAAATCATCTATAAGAATAAGAAAAGTCAGAAATTGAGCTAATGACATATGTTTGAAACATTAAAATATATATACGTATATATATGTGTGTGTGTGTGCGCGCGTGTGCATGTGTGCACCTCTCTCTCTCTCTCTCTATCTGTGTCTGCTAATGTTAATATAGATAAAAGCTACAGTGAGATGAACTTAAATGTGTAAAACTTTTAATGTACCAAACATTACCCAGAAAACTTGTCATATCTTATAAAAAATTGCACAACAGTATCATGATTGCTAATGCGCATGTACATAAAGATGAACGTATGCTGCCCATCTAATGCTTTTCCTCACGTCTTTCATAAAAAGAAGTTTTCCTCATGTTGGTGTGCATGCACCATTCTCTGGTACATAAGAATAAAGTTGACTTCCACTTGGTAACTTCTTTCATCAGGTTCTTAATGATACTAAACAGGAGAAACGCAATAAGTTTTGCTTCTCACATTAAAACTACATGCATAATATCTATTTGACAGTGTCTTAATCCTATTTGACTGGCCCGATTACCACTAATACAGACCAAAAACTAATGGACATTCCACCTAGTTATGGCCGAAAATTGTAGCACAGAAAAGATGATATAGACCACGCTATTCCGACAGTATTTTTGATAAATTTTTCATACTACAGAGGGAAAAGAAAAATAAACAAACAACTAAGTAGTCAATTGCTACAGTTTCCTTAAATGACATATGTCATTTTGCTAAGGCAAGTTGAACCCAAAGATTTTTACAAGGATTTAATAAATAAAATACCAAAAGGACCAATTCCAAACCTACAAGTTGAATCAAACCAAATGTGAGATAACAAATCAATTGTTTTAGAAAGTTTGTATAAGAAGAATGGATGTAGCAAGGATGATAAACAAGTGATTAAAAACAAAACATTTTTCTTAAAGAAAAAAGATAAAATACTGAAAATAAATACCAAAAAATTGCTAAGGCAGTAGTTAATATGGTTAGTGGAACAGCCTTAGATGAGTTATATACTAGATGGAATAGCAGGGGGCGGTAAAGAACATATATAATGTTTCACTTGAATTTGAAGAAAACAACAAACTTCAATAAAAAAAAAGTGTCAAGATAAAATGCAAAAGATTTATATTAGAAGATAAATGAAAAATCATATGAATAATGTTACAAAAAAAACATGTGAATAAGATATTATGAAGAATAATAAAATTGAAAATTCATAAAGTTTATCGTCGAACAAAATAATAAAAGATATCTTTGACCAAAAATATAAGAAATACAAAGTACACAAAAAATAATTCAAAAAAACATGAAGGTGGAGTAGTTAGCTTTGTAGAGGATGAATGCAAGTAAAATTTGGAGAATTTACACTCAACAAACAACAATAAAGCCCTAATTACAATGAAGAATTTACACTCAACAAACAACAATAAAGGCCTAATTACAAACTACTCAGGCTCAAGTACATTGATTTCTCTTCTAATTTAGCTCTATGCAAGGAAACACTCTTTATAAGCACAATTGTATCAAGATCACCTTATTGACCATATACCAACTTATTTTTGATCTACCTCTTCCTCTCTTGAACATTGTGACATGTATTCCCTCACATCTATGTAGGAGGTCTCTATAAGTCGAGATGGATATGATCCAAATCATCTTAAATATCTTTCTCCCATCACATCTTGATAGATGTCATGCTTAGTCTCTCTTTGATTTAATCACTTCTAATATAATGCCCCCCTCATCCATCAGAGAAATGCAATCTCAATATATGAATATTATGCTAGTAAACTATCCAACATTCACTCACATAGCATAATTGGTCAAATAGCTATTTCATAAAAATGTTTCTTCAACTAATAAGCATCTTCATATTGAAAAAAATTCCAATTGCACTCCTCCACTTTAATCACCATGCTTGATTCTAGGATAAACACCTTCCTTTATACTCAGTGGTAGAGCCAGGATGTCTTGTTTGGGGAACATAGATCGTATACTAGTTTTGAAAGTAAATTTAAAGGCCAACATTTACTAGGGGAATAATAAATTACAGCTTTGTTATCAACTTAAATGGGATTTTTAAGGGGTAGAAGTATACTAGTCACCAACTTGGAATGTTTTAAGGGCACACAATACATGAGTACTAATCATCAATTTGGAGGACGGACACAGGCCCACACACCTATCTATATTATGGATAAAAGGATTCATAATATATATAGAAATTAGGAGACATTTCTATAAATATAGATTTTAGGATGTTCAAAATATAAAAGAGAAGATTTCACGAACATATATGAAATTTTATGAATTGATTAAATAATTATTTAGGTTTGAGGAGAAATGGGAGATCATGGAATAATTTGTGTAACAAATTTTAATTAAAATTTAAATACCAACAACAATTTATGTGATTACAGAATAAGCATATTAAGTTTATGAGACATATACAATCGAAAATTAAAGACCAACCTGGTATTTAGGCCATGAAGATCAACAAAGAACACAGCTTATAGGAAAAGGAAATTAAAGTAAATAAGAGGATCAAGAAAAAAATAACTTGTATTTACTTTACGAGGGCATGTCATCAAGAATCATGAAAATTATTTACTAAGCCTTGAGTAGGAAAAGTGCTTATTATATGCATGCAAAGAAACAACTAATGTTGATGAGTAGGCAAATTCCAATAATGTCACATTTAAACTGAGGATCAGCATTAAGATATTGGCTTATTATATGAATGGCAAAATAAGACATTTATTCAAGTAATAGCAGGTAACACACTTTTAATAGGTGTTGTTTTTGTCAAATAAAACAGTAAAGCATATCAATTATGGTTAGTCAAACATATAATATAGAAAGAACTTACTAGTTATGGAAGATCATGATAGCAATATTGATAATAAGATAACAGGAAAGGAAGTTTGGACACTTCTATATACTACATGTCGTGTCGTGTCTC
Source organism: Apostasia ramifera (assembly GCA_019297695.1). Classification (NCBI taxonomy): domain Eukaryota; kingdom Viridiplantae; phylum Streptophyta; class Magnoliopsida; order Asparagales; family Orchidaceae; genus Apostasia; species Apostasia ramifera. The sequence continues at coordinate 60,329 of JAEMOT010002232.1, forward strand.
TGTGTCCCCATGTTGTGCCAGTACTTTTTAGATACTTTTATGATATTAAACAAAAATCATAGTAAAATTATATAATCACATATATATTTATTATATTATTTAATATATCTTGTCATGTCTGTGTCCTGTAATTTGAAAAGTTACCGTGATGATGTATCATATTGTGTTGTATCTGTGTCAGCATGTTGTTCGTGCTTCCTAGTTACAGGACTTTAAGGATTTGAGCATTATATAATAAAGCAGCAAACAAGCATATATAAGACAAAAAATGCAAGTCAAAATAACTCCTCTAAGGCCTCGCTTAGTTGGAGTATATTTTTAAAGTGTTTTAAATTTATTTCAGATAGAGAGAGAATTATGTTAATGTTATGACGTGAAATAAAGTAAAAATATTTTATTGAAGTATGTGTAAGACATAAAATAAAAATAATTTTTAAGGTTAGAATTTGTATAGGATGTAAAAAAAAATTAATTTTTAATATTTAAATTTGTATATGATGTGAAATAAATATAAAATATTGATGAAACTGTTTTTAGATGAGTTGATTTTTTTAGTCCAACCAAATGAGGGATAAAAGTTCAACCAAAAGGTTTGCTTAAACTAGAGTTAACCTACCATCTAATAAGCACACAAACATGTAATAAGGTATTCAATCAATACACAAACTTGAATGATACATATGATGCAAGGAAATTCAGTTCTGTGCTTAGAGAATTCATCAAAATTGACACATACAGTTGTATCTATGATTGGTGTCAAATAGATATAATTTAATAAAATTACATGAAAAACGTCATAAGAATTACAAGAACCTGAGGGTGCTCAGCATTGAATGGTGGAATTCCAACAAGAAGCTCGAAAAGGATAACACCAACAGACCACCAATCAGCCGTAGCACCTGCAAATACGAAATAACCAAAAATCTCAAAGTCAACAAGTAAGGCACCAAGTAAACCACAATGAAAAACCTATTGTCCATCCTCATTATGAATAATGCTAACCATGCCCAGTTCCCAAGAGGATTTCTGGTGCTAGATAATCAGGTGTACCCACAGCTGAACGGTTTTTGCGCCTTTCTCGCTGATCCAGATGCTCCAATGGTGACACTTGGAGTTCATCCTCTCCAAATATTGATGTTCCACTAACTGCTGGCCCAGATAAATCATCTGTACTATTGATGAGACCAACCTTGGAGAGTCCAAAGTCTGTCAACTATTAAAGAAGAAAAGAACTCAATGAGAAAGTTTGCTAGGGCTCAGTATTTTCTTTCGTTTTTAGTGGGGACACAATATCATCAAAACGTCAATTCCCCCAAAGTAGATTCTATGTTCGATGCCTGAAATTTCACAACATGGCATCGATTTGAATGGATAGATGAGTCTAGGCAGATTTGGCGGGTCATATGATTGAAGGAGTTAACAAAATTAGAGATTTCCAATTATTTTGGTTGTTATATTTTGATTGAGAATTTTTATAATTTATGATGATTTCTACCTATTGTTTTTCCTTTTGAGACTGTAATGTTTTGTATGCTTTTATTTACTTTTATTTCAACAATTAGAATTTTAACTGTAATGGGATCTACATAAGGGCCCATCAACACCTGCACATGCTGCCCTCCCATTTGCAATGATGACAAACTGCCGCTTCCTAACTGTCAGTCCTTCTATGCCATCCGGATCGTTCTGGGGCGCTGTTTGTTTCTCGACCTTATCATTCTCACCAACCAAAAGAGATTGGAACATTGCTTCATCCCCGAAATCACTTTTGTTCTACAATTTGGATTGTTTCGACGGGTTGTTTGTTTCTCAACCTCATCTTCCTCACCAACCATAAGGGATTAGAACGTTGTTTCATCACCTAGATCCGAATCATTAATTTCGGTAAACCTCAAACTTAACATTCATTTCTGATTTACCTTGAAGGACAATTGAGATTTTGGCATCTGGACTGCTTAATTTGCTCGCCCGTGCGAACCTGGAACTTAATGTACATTAAAATTGTTGTTAGCTTATTTATTTGTGAGAAAACCTATTTTTTATGTACCTTAGCTCTGATCTATTGAAATAGGACCGCGTTAAGTCGTGTGGCAAAATCATCTACCTATTATTCAATCTTTCTCTATATGTTTTAAAAGCAATGTACCTACGATATTAGATTTTCTTGATCATTATGTGATAATTATTAGTATATATTCTTGTTAATTTTATGATCTCCTGCTACTATATCCGTTGTTTGAACTAAGACTACATTCGTGTTATTATTCCGCATTATCTTATGTGGTTGACAGTTGCTAACTGTATCCGTAAGGTGGCAAAGGATGTGCTGGGAGAATCCAAAGGAATGATTCCAAATAATAAAGATACTTGGTGGTGGAAATATGATGTATAAGAAAAAATTAAGGAGAAGAAGATTTGTTATAGAGATTGGTTTAAAAACAAAAATAATGATAAGTGAGAGAAATATAAAGTGGCTCGACGAGAGTCTAAGAAAGCAGTAGGCAATGCAAAAAATATTGCTCTTGAGGATTTATATAAGAAGCTAGACACTAAAGAAGGAAAAAGACAATTATATAGGATTGCCAAGGCAAGAGATAGAAAAACTAAAGATTTAATTGAAATAAAATGTATTAAAGATGAAAATCAAAGAGTACTTTTTATGGAAGAAGATATCAAAAATAGATGGATGAGTTACTTTCAACAGCTTTTCAATGAAGATTGTGAAAATTCAATTGATTTTACAAAATTCAGCACCCTAAAAGAAAGTAAAAATTATTCTTACATCCGACGTATTAGTAAAGCTGAAGTCTGGAAAGCTTTAAAGAAGATGAAACATAAAAAAGCAGTAGGACCAGATAACATCCCAATTGATGTTTGGCAGTGCTTAGGAAATGAAGGAGTTTCTTGGCTTACTGGATTGTTTA
>JAEMOT010002232.1:63502-80814 GCA_019297695.1 Apostasia ramifera
TCTCAGTAGATCAAAAATTGAATATATGGAGTGCACATTTAGTCAAGAAAGAAATACTTATATTAGAGATGTGACAATTGGTGATCAAATTGTCAAGAAGAGTGAGCGCTTTAAATACCTTGGATCAATTATACAAAATGATGGCGAAATAGATAATAACGTTATTAGCAGGATTCAAGCAGGCTGGGTAAAATAGAGAAATGCTTCTGGTGTGTTATGCGATAGAAAAATCCCATCCAAAATTAAGGGTAAATTTTATAAAACTGTAGTAAAACCAGCGATGATATATGGTGCTGAATGCTGGCCTGCAAAGAAGAAACATACAAATAAAATAAATATTGCAGAAATGAGAATGTTAAGGTGGATGTGTGGATATACACGAAAGGATAGAATGAGAAATGAGTATATCCGAAAGAAAGTTGGTGTTGCACCAATTGAGGATAAACTTAGAGAAAGTCGGCTTCGATGGTTTGGACATCTAAATAGTAGGCCAATTGAAGCTCCAGTTAGAAAAATTGAGTTACTGGATTTTGCCCATGTACAAAGAGGAAGAGGGAGACCAAAGAAGACATGGCAAGAAACTATAAGGAGTGATCTTAGTTACTTAAACTTAGATAAGAATTTGGTAACTGATAGAGCGCAATGGAAACAAAGGATTCATGTAGCCGACCCCACCTAGTGGGATTAAGGCTTGGTTGTTGTTGTTGTTGTTGTATCTCTAGGGTCAATTACAACCAAGTACTTCCATTTCATACATAATAACTACTATCTACTTACAAATTTCATTATTTAGTCCCTCAAGTAATTTAGGCATGATTTCATTTAAGCTAATTTAAAAATCATCCATCATGAAATATTTTGTATAGATATGATTTCAATTCGTGTCATTTAGTTTTCTTTTGGTATCCTATTTCACATCTCTCCAATAGGAGAGGAGGCACTAAACAACTAATTCACATCTCTCTTTATCTTTTGATTGGTGGAATTGACGAACTATAATAACTACCACCAACCACTAACCCTTTTAGGTTACTCGTTCGTATTAGCAGATGATTTTTATTTAATAGGCTCTTAGCTATTTAAATAACATTTTAAACCTAGATTCCGTCAATATGGAATTCTCACTAGACAAACTATAACATAAGTACTGACCCATTCACCTGGTGCAGGATGTGCAGGATGAACTGCTATAATTGGAATGTGGAAGAAAGAAAAAGAACAAAATTAGGGATTCAGAAATTTTAACCCTAGGCCTTAACCCTTTCCTTTCAAACTTTAAAGTAAATTCAATTTCATGAATCACGATTTAATTCTATAAACCAAAAATTACAAATTAAGTTTATTCATAAGGCATGCAAATATGTACAGACTTCAAACTTATACATAGGAAAATCTCCAATGCTACAACTTTAAATTGGCGAAGCGGAACCAAACAAAAACTCATTTTAAAATTAAATAAAATCTAATCCAAAATAAAATCACTAAATTCAAGACAAACTCATCTAATAGATAAATACTCTAAATGCAACTAATTGACTTAGTTAAATAAGCATAATTAGTCATGATTCTTTTAACATGTGCATTCATTTTTTTGCATTCTCTTGCAATAATTTTTCATCTTAAAAAGAAGACATCAATACTTTTAATAGTAATTAGAGTATAAACAGTATTTCACCTATGGTCATTATATCAAGCATATGAGATCATATGTAGTATTAGTTCAAATGTGCCAAAACTGTACCAAATTTTGAAAATTTGATGCCAAATAAAATAGCAATTTCTCGATTATATATATATATATGAACAATCCATGTTACTAAAAAATTTACTAGTAGTAAAAAAAAGAAAAAAAATTCTCTGATGATAGAAAGTATCAATACCTTGATATGACCATCATGAGCAATTAGTAAATTATCAGGCTTCAAATCTCGATGCACCACTCGCAATGAATGTAGATATTCCAATGCAAGAACCTAGGAATGATGGAAACAAAATGTTAAGAGAGGATGGATGCATTAAGAAATCTTGGAAAGAGAGCAGATGCAAGGTAAAAATGTCTTACAACTTCAGCTATATATATTCGAGCAACCTCTTCATCCAAGCAACCCAAACTTCTTAGCAATGAATACAGGTCACCGCCATTTAAGTACTCCATCACAAGATACAAATTTTCCCTAGACGTAAAAGAATAAAAAAACCGCACCTACAAGATTATAGGTGGAGAAACCAATCAGGATGACATTTAAGGTAAAAAAATAAATGCAAGGTAAACCAATAATTGAATCAATAGATTTTCATACCACAAAAGGATTACGAACAGAGATTAAAATATCGCGTTCAGCCAATATACTCTCTACAGCATTTTTTCGAATCATATCAGCTTTCCTAAGGACCTGTATATAGATTTAAGCAAAAAATTTATTAACGTAAAGCCAGGCAAATGCACCTTCAAACTTTGTATAAAACACTGGTACCAAATAACCCAAAGAAATAGTCCTTTTAATTGCTGAATAAAGAAACACTATTAGGGCTTGTTTGTTTGTAAGATTTAAATTTAACAAGATTAAAATTAAACTTGAATATAGATTTTTTTTATTAAAAGTTGTGAATGATGTGAAATAAAGGTAGTTATTATATTGAGATATATGAGGGATGTGATATAAAGTTAGTTATTATGTTGGGATATGTGAGGGATGTGATATAAGATAGTTATTATTTTGGTGATGTGTGTAGGAGGTGAAATAAAGTTAATTTTTAATATTAAATTTTATGTGTGATGTGATATGTCTGTTTAAGATTAAATCAGGTTAATTTTGAACTGCCAAACAAATAGGGGCTTAATAATTAATACTAAGCTCCTGTTTGTTTGAAGGTTCAAAATTAACCTGATTTAATTTTAAACATGTATATCACATCACACAAAATTTAATATTAAAAATTAACTTTATTTCACCTCCTACACATATTACCAAAATAATAACTAACTTATATAACATCCCTCATATATTCCAACAAAATAACAAACTTTATTTCACATCATTCACAACTTTCAATAAAAAATCTCTATCCAAGTTTAATTTTAACCTTGTTAAATTTAAATCTTACAAACAAATAGGCAAAGATTAGAGAAAACATACACTTCCAATACAAAAAGTTCAACATAGTTTCAATCTAATGATTCTTTGTAGTTTGTGATTGCTAGATACATCCAAAGCAAAAAAACAAACTTACAAATTTCACGCACAGCATACGTTGCCTACAACTTACTAAGAAACAGCTTAAACAAATAATTATCCATGCCACCTGAACACAAGAAAATTAGATTGTTCCATTCCTTGCATTGTATTTAGTAAACCAGCCTAAATTGAAGGACTTACAGATATCCAATAATCACTCCAATGAATTGGATACTACACTTCTCCAAAAGCCAACAATGAATATTTGGAAAGCTAATGCCAATAGGTTAAATCTCATCTCGTTTTATATCTCTATCACTCAAACAGCTTTCATCAACAGATGAGGATGTTTCAAAAAGATGGTTCAGAGAATGACACTGGAGGATAGAAGTACACAAAATCAATACAGATATATAAGCTATTTGTTTTAAAGTTTACAAAATGAATAGCCGAAGTCTGGAAAAGAATATTTGGAATTTGTATGAAATTATGCACATATGCGGTACACATTCTTATGAAGTTACTTCAATCTTTAAAAAACATAAACCCAAAAATCATAAATCAAGTTCTTAAAGAAACTTGCTCAAGGCCCATGCTCATCCTTCCTGCTCTCCACTTGAAACTAGAAGGCCAATCATTCCATAAGCCTGATCACCAAATCATTCTAAATATCTTATTTATCCCCCTGTTCTAGAACATACCAACGCTAATCTTCCAATTATTTCAAATTATCCCCTCCAATTAAGAAGCTGTAAATTTTAACAACCATTGAATTAAGTCAAATTAACCTAATCAAACCTTCTATTAATGTAATTATGGGGGTTTAGGATTTAGGGCTTATGGTTTAGAATTTAAAGTTGTTTAGGGTTTAGGGCTTAGTCTTAGAATTTAGGATTTAAGTTTATGTGATTAAGGTATAAGGTTTAAGGATTGGGGTTCAGCATTTGTGGTTTAATGTTTATGGTTTACTGTTTTGATTTAGACTTTACGCTTGAGGATTGTCGAAATTTGTCATCTTTTTCTATTAGAGGGGTTAACTTGAAATGGGTATAAGATTATGAAATCAAGTTGATATATTAAAGAACAAGGGATGTTATCAAAAAAAAAAAGAGTAAAAAAGTAAATATGATATTTAGAATCATTTATAGGGTTGATATGATATTGCCCTGTAAATAATAAGAATCTTAAAAAAATGTCAATTGGCCCAAAATTACTTCTAAAAACAAAATGAATGCACAGGATATTTTAGATGTTGGGGTATTTCCTATTTTGAGTTTAAACGAGAAACTCCCAAATTTTCCTCCTATTAAAAAACTCCAAAATTGTACAAAAGAACATAAAATGTTCTAGAACATTTCTAAATTCATAAGAGGCTTATGACAATATCTTGAGGCTATGCTACCCTTTGAATGTTCTTGAAATATTGAAACCGGTCATCTTGACATAATTGCAAAATATTTATAAAATAAGAAGGGGACACCAAATAAACGTGAACATTTAAATTGAAATATTACTACTCAATTTGGAGAACGTAATTACCCACAACAATTTGCGCTTGTTGAAGCCTTGACACCCAAAAATCTACACCAAATGGTCAGTCCTGTGGTGAACTTTGTAAGATAATTTTCAAATCTGACTCACCGGAGTGTGAGCAATTACACATTAATGACAATACAAAAGCACTGCATTTCTAGAGCTCACAAAATCATAAACATATACCCATATAAGTTCATTATTACTAATAAAATAGGTTACATTCTTTGTTCTCAAGAGGTAAATTGGGATTTCTAAAGATAGTACACAAAAGTTTTTGGTCTTAAAGAAGCAAACAAAGAACAAGAAGCCAACATAAGAATTGTCCCACAAGGTATATACAGCATGACTGACAAATAAATAAAGCTAAGCATAGGGACCATAATGATGTAAACGGAAAAATATATCATTCACAAAGTGTGAAAGTTAAGAAAAACAAATAATGAAAGGTACTTTCCAACATAAAAATTTGCATAAGCAATCATACCCCAAAAAATTTTATCAAAGCATTAGCATTGGAAATCTCCCAAGAAAGTAGACTGGATGAACAAAATTACCTTTATAGCAAAGAGGTCACCTGTTGTTCTTTTCTTTGCCAAGAAAACCCGACCAAATGCCCCACGGCTTATAGGTTTTATTATCTCAAAGTCATCAATAGAAGTGCGGTCCTTATTAGCAGGGTGCACAGGGCTTGCTCGCAAGCTACGGACAACATCATCTTCTTCTTCCATTATTGTACTTGTCGCATCAGCCTTTTCAAGATCAACCGTATCGCAAAGCTGAAGGTACTTCTCCCTGCAAACAGAAAATCCAAGATAATAACATATGTATGTAAACTGAAAGTTTCAAAAACTAAGATCAGATTCTTATCTGACAACAAAAGTCTGATACCATACGCCATGTCATACTAGCAAACACAAGCTCATGGAGAAAAGCACAAACACAAGTGAATGATGCACATATAAATACACAAACATGTGCATCAAGACACACATAACAAGATGGCTAGCTCAACCATCTGCTTTCAATGTTAGAGAACACAGAAAATACTGTCTAGAAACATATAAAAAAAATGAACAAGTCAACCCACTGGTGAAGCTTCTCAATGCGAGTTCCAAATGTCTGCACAGTAAGTGCCTCAAGTTTGCGGTGACTGATAACCTCTTGCAAATCTTCCATGCATGAAACTAAATATGACAGAGACCTCTCATCATCAATTGGAGTATTTGCAATGCAACGAGCAATGTCAGCAAGTTCAGCTATCTACATCATGAGAAAATATGAAGGTGAGATGATCCATTCTGAAGGAAAGTTGCAATTGTTTCAGTTAGAACAGGTTCAAGAAAGTCACTAAAGGCATCAGGATCAGGGGTTACAAACGGATTATGCGTGCCTTGAAAAGTGACACTAAAGGCCATTAGGATGATAAAATGTTAAACCATAAAAAGAATACTTTCCCAATATTACTGCAAAAAAGGAAGCCCACACTAACGAAGGAATAGGCAATACAATCACTTACACGGAAGCACAATCAAAAAGAAAAATAAAATTGAAATCAGAATTTACCTTCATAACAAATTCCAGTCATTAATTTTATTAATGTTGGATATCAACATTAGTGGATCCATAGATTCAATTCCCATGAATGGAAAACGAGAGTTAAAAGAAGAAATAAAAATCATGCCACATTTATGAGCAAACAACAGCAATGATTACACATTTCTACATTTCTCGTATAGGACAACAGGCACTGGACAAGGCTGAGACATGTCAATTCCAGGTGTTCATAAAACGCAGTTCAGAAGAAAGTTAAAAAAGCAATCATACATTCTCATAAAGACTACAAACTAATTGATGAATAAAACAAGTACCTGTGGAAGATCCTCACTTTCTGACACAGCGTTCCTACCAGCCAAAACCATGTCTATATGGTTGGATCTTGGTGTAACAAGTGGTGATCGAGGAGTAATACTACCAGCAGATGAGGTAGCCATAGGTTGATCAGACTTTGGACCAAACCGAGTCTTACATGTCATGGATGGAAGGCTCTTCAAGTCATCCAAGAAGAGAGAATTATCAGCATCCTGGAAACAGTCAAGCATATCAGATGAACCTCTACGGGACAAATCACTGAGCTTTGGGGAAAGGGCATGTGCATCCAATTCTTCAGTCACGCTTGAACTCGAAACTTTAGCTACATCTGGACTTCCAACCGTATGAGGGACTTCCTTCTGTGAATAGGATTCTATCAATTTATCTAAGGTCTCAGCAATCCTGAGAAGACGCTCATCGACATTTAAACCCTTCAGGTCACATCTATCTGCAACTGCACAAATTTTTGAATGATCCTCTACATATAAAGTTGGAACATACTCCTCACAAATACGACACATTATTGAACCCTCTTCAGAAAGAATTTGTTGATCACTCCAATAACCCCAGGAAACTTTGTGCTGATGTTTGGGTGGACCAGATGAATGCAAGGTTGTGTCTCCACCAGTAGCTAAATCAGGTTGATTACCTGAAACCATGTCAGAATCTGTGATATCCTTCCTACTTAACTGTGACAACTTCTTACCAGATGAGTCGTGTTTAACAGGACTGGCTTCTTTCAGAGTTTTTACAGAAGATGAAGGGAAAGGCTTCCAAGAAGAAAATCGCTCCCTGCTGGAAGGTGAATCCTCTTCCTTTGTATCATCTGGCTCAAGTTGTGAGAAGAAATCTGAAGGTTTTATCTCCTGGCTTTTCAACTTCATATTATGCTGCTCCTGACTGTAAGATTTCCTTGAAGCAGCAACCTCTTTGGAGCTTCTTGCAATGTTACCAGTGCTTCTACCATCTCTTCCTGATGCAATACTTTTATCAGCTGAATGCAACTGTCGAAGGTCCAAAATCACCTCATCCTCAGCAAACCCACTCTCCTTGTGAAATTGAAGCAACCTAGTGCATCTCGTCAGGATAAAAAGCATCCGTGTGTGGAGTTTCTTAAGTACCCCCATGGGGAAAGCCTGTCGCCGATCATCTAAATCCTGGACGATGCCTTCACACTGAAGCCAAAACTCCCCTGGATTCATGACACAACAGCTCCTAGCAAGCAACAGCAAGTCCTCCAATGTTTCCCTCCAGTCGGGATGAATCTCGGCACTCTTCTCCAGTAAGCCAACCAATTCCCCACCAAAAACAGCCAGATCTGAGTTTACCTCTTCTTTTGCCTTTTCAAACTTCACCTGAATATCTTTCAAAACCTCCTGAAATGCAAACAAATAAGGAACGCTTGGTTGTTTCAATGATAGGAAACAAAAATGGAGTAAACACAAATATCTGAACTATTCCCAAGTATGCTAGAGGTTTAGCCTCACGCAAAAGAATTAAAATCAGTAGTTCCTGTCAGCACAATGCACAAAGAATACCTTCAGGTTATAGATGTTTCGTGGCTTCCAAAATGGATAAGGCCGAACCCCCTTGGAGTTTAACTCATGTGAAAAGCTTTTAATATCTGCCGGATGCCTCTTCCTAGGTGCATTAGTAGCCTGCATGATGGCCTTAAAACGAGGAGATTCAGATTCCTTCGGTGTTTCACAGGCATGAAATGTGGACTGCATGAAAAAAAAAAACATTATTACCAATCTCAAAGAAAACAATACATTTCAAGAATAAGTATAGAATGCTGTACACACATCCACAAGTCTGGAGAAAAACTGTCTTTACCTCCCAATCTCAAAGAAACCATTACATTTCAAGAATAAGTATAGAATGCTGTACACACATCCAAAGTCCGGAGAAAAACTGTTTCTTTACCTCAGCCTCAGATGAACAAGCAGCAAAGCTTTTAAATTCTACACGAGACTGATCAATTTTCCCTGGACAGAAATGGATGAAATGAGTAAACAGAACCCAGTTGTCACAGTTTCAGCATAAAAGGTGCAGAAGTGGTAAGCAGATGCCAGAAGTCACAAAAAAGATGTAGTACAAGCGAATCATAAGAAGGGATTTGCCATAATTGAAGGTTTTGATTGAAAGCATTCTTACATGCAACCGGGATGCATTTGCAATAGATACATGCTTAAGCATATGAACAAAGCCAATGGAATCTCAAGAATGTGAAGAGATCTAATAGAGAACATGTAAGAATCTTCAGCAAGCTGTACGGGCAGAGCTTATACACTAGCAAAATTGATTTCAGGAGCACAAATCGCTGGAACATTTCATGAAAATATGTAACAATCAAAGGTAACAAGTGTTTGATACTATACACAAATAATACGGAACTTTAAGGTCTACCTAAAGCATATTTTGGATGATTTCAATCATTGTAGTGTTTAAACCGTCCTCTTTCTTTTTTGGTGCTCAATTAAACCTAAGAAGTTGTAAAACCTCAACTAAAACATGAAGTATTTTGCAATTTAAAATAAGCCACAATTAAGGCCCAACCACGACAATAGCTAGTGCCAAACAAAGCCATGGAAAGCCGATAACTACTTTGAACAGTGGTGTTTCTCACAGCATTGTATTACCCTGCTTGAATATGATACTCCTAAGCTAGAAGGCTTTCAAAATCAGTTACACAAAAAAAAATTTCAACATTGCCACTGTTATAACCTTAGCAAACTTTGTAATGCCCAATTCATGACAAACAAACTAGAAATGCGAAGACAGGCAGTGGAAAGGCTGAGATTGTCACTTGGTTAACAATTAGTAATATGGATATATTTCAAATTATAATTGATATATTAATAGTATGATTAGATTAATATATTATTAATAATATGGATATATTTCAAATTATAATCGATATATTATTAATATGGATATATGAAAAATTGAAAATATCAAATCTCAACAACACATGGGGATCACTATCTTAACTTTCTTGCACTATCTTGGTTAACAATTAGGGAAAAAATCCCAGGGAATCACTCTTAGTTACAAGATTAAAATTGAAGAACATATGAATGGTAAATGCATACACTAGCTCTTTATAGAAAAATAATTATTCACTATAATTCTTCGAAATATACTAGCAAGGTTCTTATGCAGTATACTAAAAACAAAATTTAATTAGTTTCAGAAAAACTAAATTTAATTAAAGATAAATTTCTATATACTTAATAAATATTTCAACATGCAAATTTAATTTATTTAATATTTCAAATTATAATCGATATATTAATAATATGGATATATGAAAAATTGAAAATGTCAAATCTCAACAATATGTTGGGATCACTATCTTAACTTTCTTGCACAAAAACAGTTAGACAAGGCTCTAAAGAAGATTTTTATATTAATAATATGGTGAATGATAAATTCGAAATACCAAATTCCAATGAAAAACTATCAAATTTCAGCAACCCGTGCAGCCCACTATCTTAACGTCTTACTACATACAAAAAACACTAAATCTCTTCATATTAGTATGTCTATCGAAGTGGTTGTAAATTAATAATAATCCTTTAGCACTTTGCAAATATTTTGGGTTTGTTTGGTTGGAGGATAAATTCGGGTAAGAAAAGAGAAAATATTTTATTTTATACAGTTGATGAGAAAGAAATTTATTTTAATATTAGGAGGTGTGTAGGATGAGAAATAAATTTGATTTTAAGGTTGGAATTTGTGTTGGATGTGGAATAAAGTTGATTTTTAAAGTAGGAATTTATGTTGGATGTGAAATAAAGTTATTAAAATTTATAATAAATTTAAAATATTACTAAAAAAATGTTTGCCCATTTTTGGGTAATTGTCAAACATGCCCTTAAATATATGTATATTAAGGATATGTTTAGTGATACTTTATTCATAGAATGCTAAAGAGAAAAATAGAAAGCACAAATTGTAGCATCCCATAATATAAAAATATACTGGTAAAAAATTAAAGTAATATAATTAGAATTTTAGGGTCCAGAAAATTTCTTCAAAAGCCAAATATATATTTTTTAAATAACAAATCCAAAAAATATATACTAATATCACAATAATAAGATAGTACTATGTGTAATATATATAAATGTATGTAATATGATATGTATAATAATATAAAGAGAGAGACTGAGGCTCTGTTTGGCAAGTAGCTAAAAAAATGACTTATTTTAGCTATAGCCAAAATCTTAAATTTAATTTAAAAATATTTTAAAATTTATTTTATATCTCATCCTACACAAATTCCAATATTAAACAATCACTTTATTTTACATCCAACACAATTTTTATATAACCAACTCACTTTATTTCACATTATACATATTTTTCTAAAAATTTTCACAAAATTTTTTCAAACTATCTTTTTTTCCTCTAACAAAACAGAGCCTGAGAGTGAGAGCGACAATGACATTTTAGTCTCTCTGTATTACACATGGAACCTTTCTTTCCTCTCTTCCATCTTTGTCTCTCTTACACGTGGAATAGACCCAACGTTAAATAGTAGGATTAAGAAAACTTTGATAGGCAAAAAATGAAGGGCCAATTTTCACAGGCGGGTACCAACTTTATGTATACAACCATATGATTTACATATTCTATGGTATTCTTATGTGATTACAATATTTTAGCCTCTATTTGGTTGGTGCCCAAATTGGCCATGACTATTTTTTAATTTTTTTATAAAAAAATATAAAGCTTCTTTTAAGATATATATGATGAGAAATAATGTTAATTAATTGTGAGAATATTAAAAAAAATTGATTAATCTATTGAGAATTATACTAGCTACTTTATTTTTTTTTTAAAAATAGTCATGACCAACTTAGACATCAACTAAGCATAGGCATAGAAAAAAGTTTTACATCCAACTTTCAAAAAGCTTTACAAATCATAGAATATAAATATCATTCTCGAAAAGCATCCATAGTCTGAAAACATATAATAGCATACAAGAAACTTTAGAAATACCAATTTGTTATAGTTTCTATAACACTTGTAAAAAATCACCCTAAGCATAAGAAGCAAATTGACTTGGTAAATGTAGAATGGAAGATAGAAGCTAAGTTAATGCAAGTAGTGCAAGAGGATTAAATAGAAAACGGTGTGGTTGTTGCATGCAAAATGGATGCTGAGTTAGACAAAGATATCTAATATGATAATACCTAAGTCCAAAATGTAAAAAAACAGTTGGCGTTCTTTTAGCTTTATCCAATTAGTTAGTTGACATGTATTCATCACGTCATGATAGTGTACATTAAAAGAATCAATCGTGAATTTCCAAGCTAACTGTCCCTTGGCTCAATGTCATAATACATCATTGCTATCGCTGAGCTTAACAATTTTTATTTTGAGAACTACTTCCAAGTCATGACTAAGAAGACTTCCAACAAAAGTTTCTCCTTCATTAGTCTAATACTATTTTATCAAAAAAAAGAAGTCTAACACTAAATCTTACCCCAAATATCACCACTCCACAAAGTCATAGCAACTACAATCAGTCATTATCCATTCTATAAATCAGATACAAGCCCTCAAGGAAGTATTTTGGGCATCAATGAACTACATTTTACCTAAATGACAAAATAACCTATTTCGAGTGGGTCGTCTGATGTGTGCTAAAAAGATTGGGTATTCTTCCGTCATATGAAGATATTTGAACAACATATAGTTTTAGAAATTTCAAAAAAATTTAGTTTTCCAAGCAAGGATACAAATAATTAGAACACATTCATCACATCAAACTAATGTTCAACCAATTCCAAATGCCAAACCTAATAAGATTCCACAAAAAAATATTTGTAAACTCAAAAGGCTAAATAAGGATGACCACAAAAATGAAATAACCAAGAGATGAGCCGAACAACTTGGGCAACCTAAGAAAAATCCATCAAACCTGATAATGAAACACAGTGAAAGAGTTTTTGCTAAATTCAAGCAGAAGAATCATTCCTCTGCCAAAGGATATATGAAACCAAGCCGAGCAGAGCTTGGCTGTTCATGTCCAAGCTATTTTTATTTTTGGTTTTTTAAGATCAATTCAAATACAAGCTAAAATTTGAATACATCGTTCAAGCTAGGATAACTAGAGAATAACCTTGAGCTCAATCTGAGCTTGATTCATGAACTAGTAATAGTGATTCTAAACAATCCAACCATCAAGCTTAAAAATCGAGCTTCCTATCAAGCCTATTACTAAACTATCTAAACGAGAACATATCAAGCTCATTTAATTGTGAACAATTTATTGAACATTAACTATATTATCTATTCAAAGAAAAAATAACTAACAAAATTCATTGCATGTCCTTAGTAGACAACAACAACGTAGAAAAATGATTAAAAACCATATTACAATACTAGAAATATTGTCAATTGATCCCATTAACAAGCCTCTAGTCGAGCTTCAAATGCGTTTGTTCGTGATCCTTGTATATATTGTTCATGAACATACTATGTTGAACATTAAAATGTTCAAGCTCGTTCATTTTCAGAGTCAATCTTTTAAAATGTGTTCAAGCTTATTCGAACAAACAATCAAACAGACTATTGAGCAACTTGTTAATTACAGTCGGCTCTGCCTAAAACACAACTTACTAGCCTTCTTAAAAAAATATTCCACAATTATTTGATGTTTCATAAAACTTGCTCATCTATTTAAAAAGCTAGCAAAGGATACAACTATACATTTGTGTCTTTGGCTACTAAAAAAACTTTCAAAAAAATAAAAATAAAAAGTAATGGAAAAATCTATTTTCCCTCTTACAATCGAGTGAGGGTGATCAACTTCAATTAACTACTTTATAATATAAAAAATGAAATCTAAACCGAACTCATCAATTTCTAAATATCAAAAACTTAAATCAAAACTGATTTAATAGTTTAATTGATTATTCAATTAACCGAATTTTTTGATCGATTAACTGATCGGTCAGTTAACTGCAATTATCACTTTTAACCATACATTTGCTATGTCCAAACATATTATGTAAACAAAATTATGAATTTTGTAAATTATCCAAAAAATAAATATACCATAAAAATATTTTTAATTGACTTACAAAAACATTATTCTCATAAATATTATTAATAATATTAATGAAATATTGCATTCATATAAAAGTTATATCCAAATTACAAAAATAATATTATCCTTGACATCAAATAATAAATATTTACCATTAAATTTATAAATTAATCAATTTAAGATATTATCTTAATTAGAATTACAAGTGAATAGTTAAATGCAACATTTTTATATGTGTGTGAACATATGAATGAACAAAAAGAAAAAAATAGATTTTACATTATCACTATTTACAAGTTTACTATAATTATTTAGGCCCCGTTTAATTTTAACCTGGCATATCACATCACACATAAAATTTAATATTAAAAATTAACTTTATTTCATATTCTACACACATTACTAAAATAATAACTTATATTACATCCCTCACATATCCCAATATAATAACTAACTTTATTTCACATCATTCACAACTTTCAATAAAAAATCTCTATCCAAGTTTAATTTTAACTTTGTTAAATTTAGCCTTACAAACAAGCAGACCCTTAAAAGTATATTCAATAAATTTATCTAGCACAATATATTAATATATTGGGTATATGATTTCAGTTAAATATCAATTTTTGATAATAAAAATCTAACCCTAAACCAGAATCATCAATTTCTACAAAATGAAAACCGAAACCAAACCCATCGGTTTGATTAACAGAAAATTTCGATTTGGTTTTTCGGTTTTTGGTTTTTTTATCTGTCCTACAATCAAGTGATTAACATATTGAGACACTATGGGCAATAAAAACCAATAAAAACAACCTTCGACCAACCACCTTAAATTACATTCAATTTTCATTCAACACCTAATCTTGTAAAAAAAATCAAAGCTACTATGCACAGTATAAGAACACGGATTATCTACAACAACAACATTAATAACAACAAAAGAGATCCGACTACATAGATTTCTCTTCTTATGCAGCACTATTAAGTAAAAACTTCAAATTTTATATTTTATGGGATGTAATTGATAATAAAAGACTTTTAGATGACTAGAAATAATTACAAGTTATTCTTGCTCATTTTTCAATTGACACTTCATATCTTAATGAACATCAACATTGCCCTTCCAATATCTTCTCATGAACAAACATAGAAGATAAAAAAAATTATATATAATTTAAAATGATTTAAAAAAGATGACATAGGATTTTAAAAAAGACATTTACAATCACAAATTTCTTTAAGGCTTGTATTTATGTAGAAATGAAATTAGTAAATAAAAAGTAAGGTAAAACAAAAGGCACCTTCCTCATTTTTATGTATTGGAATTTAGGGATCAAAAGGTCGATGTCAAATAGCTATAAGGAGATAGCTACAGAGCCCTCATTCATGCTCCAAGTACATGATTTAGCATAAAGTCCACTTGTTTAGCCCCAAGATCAATTTTAAATAGCTATGAGAAGATAACTATAGAGAACTTACCCTCATTCATGTTCCAAGTAAATGACTTAAAGTAAAAGGACATCCAAGTACCAAAGGCTCCTCATTCTGAGGAGTGGGAGAATGGTCAATTCCACGCAACTGTTCCTTTACCATTACACCAATACTCGGTCTCTTCTTAAGTTAAAGAGAAAATAAAAAACATATTTAAAAAAATAGTTACCATATTTCAAACAAATCATCACATACATGATAACTTTTACATAGATATGTATTCTAGGAAAATAAAATTAGAACAGCCACACAGGTTCTTTTGAACAAAAACAGCAAGAAATGACCTCAAAGGGTGTAAAATAGAGAAAACTAACGGTTGAAAACAAAGCACAAACCTCTCTGCAGCAATCATGAGTGGCAACAAAAAACCAGGCATATACAAATATTGTCTTATATGTTTCCGGTATTGAAAAATCTTTGCTGTATTCAGTTAGTCAGATTATCATAATGTTGCATAAAAGATTGTGAAAGAACTTGACTATGAATTCTCAATGTCACATCCGGAAATGTACAAATCAAAAACTTCCCTTTCAATCTTGGTAAGACATAAATGTTATCCTATAATGATTCAGCTAAACACTAAAAAGGAGAAGCATAATCCAGGCAGCTGACCCCAAGAAGTTTGGGATTAAGAATTTGTTGTTGTTGATAGAGAAAATAACACGACTACCAAACATAAAAGCAAGTTGAATTATACGAGTGCTATCGGTAAAAATACAGCAAGAAAGAACTACAGCTGTAGTTTGTTCTTAACAGAAAAATAATCAACTAGACCAGGAAGGAATATCATACCCACAGGATCACCAAATGTTTCTCCGCGGTCAAATTGACTCTTCCCAAGATCAGCCCACGAGCTGACATGAGACTCCGGGACCTTCTCCAACGCCCGCGAATCTTTCTTCTTCACACTGCCCTTCCCAGCCCCCGAGAGAGCCGAAGACGGGGATGGCCCCGTGGCCGACGAGGAGGAACTGGAAGCGCTTCCTTCCTTACTGAGGTTGCTGCTCCCGAGTCCCGAGATCCTGTGCTCGCGGAAAGACTCCTGCGGCAGCGGCCCGGATCTCGTCTTGATACGGTTCAACCCGAGCGAGGACGCTAGGATCGGGGACAGCAAGGATCCGGCAGTAGCCTCTCCCTCCATAACCCCTGTCCCCTTCCAAATCTTCCCAGGGGTAGACGCGGCGGCCGCAGGCGGCGAGGGCTTGGCGCTCTCCTTCCCCTTCTGATCAATATCCTTCTCCTTCTTCTTTTTCTGCTGCTGCTGCTGTTGCTGGATTTTTGTCGCATCCTTGCCCTTGGCAACATAGGGCGACGCGGCGGCTGCTGGCGGATCGTCGCGAGAGGATCGGACCTTCTTCTTCTCGGATCTGGAGGGGGAAGCCGAGGCGGGGGTGCGAGGACTGCCGGAGCTGTCGGGGCTGGAGGAGTCCGAGGGCTTCTTGGAGGAAAAAAACCTCCCTTTGAACACCATCGCCGTCTCTCCCTCTCCCCCCCCTCGCTCACTCTCAGCCTCCGCTGATTGCGCTGCGAGATACTCGACAAGAGGACGATGAGTCCTCAGTAGGGTAGCATTGGGCGATGGATGATGTCGCGACGGCGAGGGAATAAAAATTACTAAATTTGACTGCGAGTGGAGGGAGAGCGGAGCAGGAGAGAATGTAGGAGGTGGGGGATGGAGGGTCAGCACGTTGGGGTTGGACCAAAAGACTCCGCAGCACCAGCAATTCTTCTATTGAATTTATATAAATTGAATATTTTAATTTGAACAATTATATATTGAGTATTAAATAAAAACTAAAACAACAACTAAGCCCTTTTAATTTAAATTTATTACATTCAGGTATCTTTAATTTCTAAATTAACTAAATAACTCTTTTAATTTGAGTTAATATATAAATAAATTTTTTAATATTAATAAATAGATTCAATAGAGGACATTTTTTTAATTAATAGACTAATTTGATTCATTTAAAAATTAAATTAAAATTTTAGATAAAAAAAAATTCTAAATTGATCTACTAATTAGATAATATATTTTATATTAAATACTTTAATTAACATTAAAGAATTTATTTATACTTAATTTACTTCAAATTAAAATTCTTATTTAGTTAATTTTAAAATTAGATATATTTATAAGCTCAAATTAGAGTATATTTAGGATATAT
>JAEMOT010002232.1:86753-110520 GCA_019297695.1 Apostasia ramifera
GAAATGCGTAATTTCGTGTAAATTTTATGTCCAGTATGTAAAAACCCCTATTTTTTTTAATCATTATTATTTATTTAATTCATATTATAAATTATTATTTATTTAATTTAATGATATTAATTAATTAAAGCATTAATAATCATTAAATTTCAAAAATTTAAAAGTAATTTTAACATTAAAATTATGCATTCTAATTTCTTTATTATGAAATCAAATTCTCAACTCCTATATTCCAATCTCTCCTACTTTTTTTTTTTTGTCATTGTCATATATTTAATATCTAAATATTGCTTAATTTTCCTTAACATTTATAAGACACTTTTAATAAATTTATAATTTTTAAAAGTGTTTAAAATATTATCAAATCAAATTATTATTTTCTTTAAATAATTAATATAATAATATCATTCAACTAATTATTCCCTTACTCTTTTCACATATCTTTTATATGTCAAAAATGGAGATCTCAAATTATATATATAAATATATATACGTAGGTTATTTATCTAAATATTTTTATTGTTTGGATTTATATGAATTTCGCATTTTCATCCCACTTTGATGGGAAAGTATCAATTTACTCACAGTTTTTTGAATGATTTAATGTATATTAATTTCACTATTAATATAATTATAAAGTATACAATATTTAGTGATAATTAGAGATATAAAATTGATAAAAGGTATCATCATATGCCAAATCCTCAAATTTTATTATTTATATAAATATAACTCAAACATTAAATTTTCAAATTATTCAAATTATCCAAATCATTAATCACATATTTAAAATGCATTTGTATATATATCTTTATTATAAATTAAGGCAAGTGACACATTAGTTCATTAATTAAGATGAAATATATATACCTAATAATAATAATCCCTCCCTAATTCTATACTAAATCTAGGCAAAGCCATTGGCCATCACCCAAAGCACGTGAGGTCTAACTTTCATGAAGAAGTCCCACTTTCTTTCTCTACCCTACAAATTATCCACAGCTTTCCCTTCACCATAAAACCACTAGCTACGCACAACCCCCCATGCTTCGATCTCAAGAAGGAAGAAGACCCATTAATTTGCTCAAAGAAAACTCACATTCTAATTCCTCTCTCATCATTCAAGAATATTATTCAGTATTATATGCATGCATGGCTTTCAATTACTTCAAGGCTAAGTTCTTCTTCTTCTTCTCTTGCACCATGAAATTTGCAAACCCAAGATCTGTGCTGCAATGCGTAGAAAAAGTACTGCCATGCCAGTACTATATGAACTCAACAAATCCTCCCAACTCATGCTGCCTTCCTTTGGAGGAGATGGTGGCTGATCATCCCCAATGCCTCTGCACTGTCTTCAACAGTGAAAGTATCTTGAAGGCCTTGAGCATCACCAGGCTTGAGGCTGCTGACCTGCTCCTCAAGTGTGGAACCAAGCCCAACTTCAACAACTGTGAAGGTAAATTAAGGTACAATTAATATATACATATATATATTCTAAGTAATATATAGGATAAATTGTTTATATATAGGTTCTTTTTTTTTTCTATGATTATTTGAATCATAATATTTATATATCTCTAAGGTAACAATATTTGTTTTGTTATGTCATGACTGCAGTAATGTAATTAAGTAGTCGCACTTTAATTAATTAAAATATATAGGTTTTATTATGCAGACAGTGTTTAATTTAAATGACAATAAATATCAAAAAATATATATATGTAGGTTTTTAAAAAATGCTGAATTTTGAAGGTTAAAGATTTGTAAGAGGCTATGATGATCATATTTTTATAATAGAATATTTATTTTTCATAAATTGTACTTACATCTGTTTGAATTTTCTTCGAGGATTAATTAATGAAAAATTTAATAGAAAAATTATATATATTTATATATAATGATAAATATCATCTATGTTCTTAAAATTTGATGATAATATCATGCGAGTCCATAATTATATCTATGCAATGAATTGATGCATTATTTTATTCCAAAACGTTTAAATTGATCAAAATTATGTAAATATTTCATGCTACAATTATTCAATGAGAGTTAGCAACTGTTCAATTGAAGACTGAACATAAAAGAGAATGTGCTAAATTCCCACTTATTAATTAGATCTCATCTCTTGTGTGCAGAAATTGAACGGCAGAAAATCCTTCAGGAAAAGGGCAAAGGAAATTCTACTTCTGATTGTAAGCTAAAATTTGCTTTCTCCTCTTATCATTCTATTATATATCATATAAGATTTTCACTCCCTTTGCTTCCTTACTTCATATTTCTCAATTTCATTCCTTATGGTCACCAAGATTTAAAGAATAACATTATAAAAAAAAAATTAAATAATAATGGCTTAAGTAGCATATCATACTGCCTATAAAGAGAAATAAAATCAAATTATATCCAACATAGCTATAAATTTCAGATTATATATTGGCAATCATTGTGTCAAAATCTACACTTTCCTTTATTTTATCCTGAAAACTGAACTCAATTAATAATAATATCAAATTCATGTTGTTTTTAAAAACTCAATCTTTCTAAGCGTTCTATTTGTTTGGCTAATTTAAAATTAATCTGGTTAATTTTAAACTGACATATTACACTACACATAAAATTTCATATTAAAAATTAACTATATTTCACATTATACATATAATTTAAAATAAAAAATTAACTTTATTTCATATTTTATACATATAGCTACAATAACTAATTTATATCACATCATTCATACATCATGTGATGTTAGTGGCCGAAGAGGGTAGAGAGTAATCACCAGGTGATGTTCTAAAAGAAAAAAATCATTGAGATAAAAAGCGGCTTCTGGCAGGTTCCTAAGTTGATAAAAAATAATGAGAGGGGCATATGAATGAATCATCTCATATCAGAAAAGGGGGAGATCCTAAGCTGTATAAGTAACAAGATCTCAAATGGTGGAGATGCTTTTTGGGACAAAACTGTGAGACTAATGATGAAAGACTCCGTAGTTAATTATGCTTGAGCTAGAGTAGTACTAGAATGGGATCACAGAATGCTATGCATCCCAACATAATAAATAATTTTATTTCATGTTATTCATAATTTTTAATAAAAAAAATTTTCATTTAAATTTAAATTTAATCTTATTAAAATTAAAATGTGCAAACAAATAGGTCTTGCAGAATCATATATTCATATTAGACCCATATTCGAACTTGGCTTTAATATACTAATTATCATTGCTCCAATTGGTACAAAGCTCAAACATCAATGTAATTAATTAAAAAAAAAAAGGTTATCAGAATAAATTAAATATTGAACAATTTGAAGCTCTCTGCTTGCTTAAGCTGTTAGTCTAAAAATTTTCACGATTAATAAAATCTCCAGCAATAATTTATTATCTAAGGTCCCGTTTATTTAAAAGTTAAAAATTAACTTAGTTTAATTTTAACCTGACATATCACATCACACATAAAATTTAATATTAAAAATTAACTTTATTTCACATCCTACACACATTACTAAAATAATAACTAACTTATATCACATCCTTCACATATCCCAATATAATAATTAACTTTATATTACATCCCTTATATGTTTCAACATAATAACTAATTTTATTTCACATCATTCACAATTTTTAATAAAAAAATATTTCTATTCAAATTTAATTTTAACCTCATTAAATTTAACCTTACAAACAAACAGATCCTAAACACATTTATTTATACTTTTTTTCAGGGATGTCGGCAAGCAGCACTAGAGTAGGCAAAAGCTATGGAAATGCTGAAGCATTCTTCGTTGTTCTATTTCCAATTATCTAAGTAGTTGATCAAATTTTGTCTCACTAAATATATATATATATATTTTTTTTAAATTTATTTTGGAGGGAACTAAAATTTTTTTCAGTATTATTATTATTATTATTATTATTATTATTATTATTATTATTACTATTGGCCAATTGTATATAGTACTTAATTTGTAACAAATTCTTTATTTTGGAATTCAAGCTGTAAATTTTATATTTAAGCATTTGTAAACTAACTGCAGGTTTATCTAGCGGTTCATTAAAAAAAGTGTTGGGCTACCTATGGGACGGGATTTATGAGCATTAACTTATGTTATACTATAAATCAAAGAATTTAGTGATGATTAATAGGGCTGGTATCCACAATCCACTGATTGTCAAACAAATTTCTCATCTCAATCTAAATTTTGATAAATTATAAATAATTTTTTGAGTTAAGTAGAGCTTAACACAACATATTATAATATATATATATATATTGATTTTTTGACATAACATTCACAACAACTATACATATACATGAAGGTCATATGGACCATAAATCGAGCAACAAATGTTGTGTATATGTCAGATCAATTTCGAGCAAAGTCAAGTTTAAGTGGAGCAAATTGACTCCTAGTCACACAAAATCAAGTAGTTTTTTCAATGGCATAAAATTTGAACAAGGATCAAGTCGAGTCTCAAGTTTCTGAAAATAATTACCAGAACTACACTACATTTAGCTCTAAATCTTAGATTGAAATTGGACAGACTGAGACCAAGAGAAGGGTGACATTCATGGAGGATAGTTTAGAGAAACTGAAGCATTTGCAACATCTACAGAACATTTTCTTTTTACAATATAACACAGCTAAAACGCGAAAACACAACTAAGAAATTTTCATGGATCATCAATAAAAGACATTATTAACATAACCTCGCTGAAAACTCTCAGGTCCAGCTTCATGTCGGGTATTTCAACTCCCAGAATAGAGCTCTCTCTAGTTTAGGTCAGTCGATATCATGTATAAACTAGCACTGAACCCTGATTGCTCTGATCCAAGCTATTTTCTAAAATCTTAAGCATAACCAGAAGTTTTTGAATTTGAAAACTCCAACGGAAATGAATCAAAATTCTAGCTTGACCTCGGTTTTTTGACTCGTGAGGTATTCAGAAGCCTTTTTGGGAACATTGGGCACCACCATGCGGCCGCAGTCATAGCCGCTCATGAGAAGCCTTCCGATCTTAGCCCTCCAGTCAGAAATGAACATCTCGTTTCTCCTGTCGTGCACGACTCTGTCGCAGTAGTTGAGCATCGTCCCCAGACCTGTATTCGGTGTCCAACCATAGGCTTGCAGTACACGACCTTCCCCTTCTGTGAGATCTTCTCCAACCTTCAAAGGTACAGAAAAATTAAAAGTATTCATTTCACAGCACGTGGGTAGCTAGAAAAAGAAGTTAACTCGTATATGCATAAATGAGGCACGTGTCTTCCATTCTGGTTACTAGTCTGGTAGGTAAGATTTTGGTTGTGCTTGCTAGTGATAATTATAATCGATTGTGATAGTATAAAATGTCAGTTTTAGAAATATTTTTTTGGCAATTTATGCAATATTAATTGAATATTTTGCTTTAGGGGCAAAAGGTTAGGTTAAGTTTTGTTAACCTAAATTTTATGCAGCAGCCGCCATCCTTTGAAGTTGAAAATGAAACTAAGTGGTAAGCAAACACAATTGTGCGTGAGAAACCTAACTTGGATAAAACCACAATGCTTATAAGAAGCTTTAAGGCCTTGTTTGATTGGAGGAACAAAAATAATAATTTGAAAAAATTTGTGGCTTTTTTCGAAAAACATATATGATATGAAATAAAGTGAATTATATTAAAAATTATGTTGAATGCGAAATAAAGTTGATTGATTTATTGAGAATTGTGTTGGATGTGAAATGAAGTGATTGTTTAATGTTAAAGTTTATATAGGATGAGATATAAATTTTTTTTAAAATATTCTTTAAATAAATTAAAGTTTTAGCCATGACTAAAATAATTGTTTACCAAATTGAGGTGTGCTAACTACCAATAAAAAATAAACAAAATAAAAAGGAAGTAGCAGATCTTACAAGTAAAGGCTTGTTCTCAAGAAGAGTCACTCTGCTGCAGTTAGTAAGCTTCATCGCAGTTACCAACCGTTTGATCTGCCAGTCAATTGCCAATGATCCCACAAGCTCGAAGAAATATGTAGCATACCCATATTCTGGACGTTCTAAAACAATTCTGCAACAGTTAAGATACACAGAGGAGACTGTAAATTATTGGGTTCATAAACAAACGCGCAAAATAGTGGTGACAAACAGCAGCCATAAAGAAGCCAAACCTGTTATGTGGCCGGAAAATAAAAATAAAAGAATGCAGATCCCTACACCATCCCCATTCAACATCAATTGTGCGGAATTGCAGATATCGAGCCTGAAACAAAAAACAATCATTTTAAGAGAATGATAACATGGTTCCTCATGGTTTTTTTTCCACAGAAATTCATCTCAAAGTCGCGTTTATAGGTCCTTAAGATATAGTGCAGATATCAGCTTAAAATCTGGACTATTTGCATACATGGCAAGACAGAAGCAAACTTGATGCCCAGCAGGACATACTAAACTTGACTTGAAATTGGATTTTACACATCCTCAAAATTTTTAAGTGTTCAGATTACAGCAGTAGAAGAGCGCGCACACAATCTGACTGCCAAACTTTCACGTATCGTAGGCCCATTATGTAATGCTAGGTTTTGAAATGTCTCCTGGCATGGTAATTAGAGGAAAATTTAAAGATAATTCAGAAGTTTACCGCACAGCATCATAAACCCAGACATAACTGCGAGACAACTGAGGCACCAAGAAAAGGCACCGACAAGAAATTGAGTTGCTAAGTGAAACTATTTTAATAGCATCCTCTAAAGAAAATCATCCTACCTGTTCAATAAGTGATAACAAGCAAGCTAAGCAGTAAACAGCTCTTGATCCCTTCATTGGTCGATCCACAGAAAATCTCAAAGGAGACAAACGCTCAGAAAATAACTGGATTAAAAAAAAGGAAGATCACAATTATCTGACAATAACAGACGTTTCATTCAAAAGAAAATAGAAAGAGAATGCAATGAAATGGTAAAAAAAACATAATGACAAATAGAGCAGAAGGAAAAGAAAATCAATTTAAACACATTCAATTACTCTAATTGTCCTAGGAAACATATTCATGCAATAAAATCACCAAAAGAAAATACTTAAAACCAAGAAACAGGGAGTATATGCCAAAAGATCTGCAGGTAAATGAACAAGTTTTCAAAAAAGGCATATAAACTACGCCATAAGTCATTTAAATGAATAAAATAAGCAAAAATTCACCGTATTTGGTGGCAGTGTCTTTTAGTTCTATCACCAGAAAAACATCCCAACCTAAAAAACCTCTGGTCAGAATATAGGCAATCTCAACCAGAAATTCAAACAATGTGAAAGTTTACAAGCCTTTTGGTGCTATCACTAGAAACAAATCCCAATAAAAGAACTTGTGGCCAGAACATAGCAAATCTCGACTGTAAATTTAAACAATGTGAATGTATACAAGCTGGTTCTTGGTTATTTGCAGTAGAACCTTAAGTTTTGCTTTCTACAGCTCTTCATCTACTTGAAAGTCCGCAAGAATGAAAGACAATGCCAAATCAACATTTCCATGTGAAATGATGCTAGCAATAACAAAAATATAAATAATTCAATTTGGTCTTTTGGATTTTGCCCATGTAAAAAGAGTAAGAGAAAAACAAAAAAATATGATAAGAAACTATAAAAAATGATCTTGCATATTTAGAGCTAAATAAGGAGGTCTTATTTTATAGAGTAATGGAAACAAAATATTAATGTAGCCAATCCCACCTAGTGGTGGGATAGAAGCTTGATTGTTGTTGTTGCTGCTGCAGCAGCATAATAACTTAAATATTCACTTTCCTGAGATGTCAGCATTGATTTGGTTTAGTTTGACAAGAGGAATGAACTGGGTTTAATGCTTAATTAAACTTTCGGACTTAAAATGAATATACGTTGTTTGAAGAATGATTGATGTTGCTCAGAATGAAGCTTGATTTAGCACCACAGTTGGTGTTGAATTAAGCCCTAGGACCACTTCAGAGGATATATATTCATTTTCCAGGAACAACAAAAGCGGATATTTAGCCCTAGGACCGCTTCAGAGGATATATATCCATTTTCCAGTAACAACAAAAGCTGACATTTCTGACTTAGTGCGTGTCCAGTTACGGTAATGGTTCAAACCTTGGCCATTACTGTTTCAAGCTCTTGAAAGCTGTCCTCTTCCAAAGAGCTCCCTAGTAGATCATTTTCTTCAGCATCACCATAAAGTCTGATTTCCTCAACTGCTATGCCTCTATCTAGTAGAACCTGTACAATGGCATTAGTCATAAGATGATAATGAAGATGTTATCAGAATTACCTGCCATTTTGTGGAATACCTGTAGAAGACCTGGAGCATCTTCCTCCAGTGCCTTTTCCACTGAATCCCTGGACAGAATTGTTGAGTGGAAAATGGTTTACTTGAGCTACAAAATACTCTTATAATAAATAAGAAATCAAAGGAGATTCCTATTTACGTTGCAGTTTTCTTCCTTTTCCTTTTAATAGAGAAAAGGCTTGTCTTATCATTTACAGAACCAACTGAACAGCAATCTGAAGTTGAAGCATTTCCCGGGATGTAACCAGAATCAAACTGAACACGATCTTCAGGAGCATACCGTTCCAGTGCGTTCTCCACCAAATTCCTGCACATTATTTTCAAGTGCACAAAAAAATATTTGTTTGAGCACATAGTAATAATAAATTATTGGGGTAAGATATTAAAAAAAAGAAAGATGAATCAAATTTACATTGCAGCATTCTTCCTTTTCCTCCTAATAGAGAACAGGCTTGCTTTACCATTGACAGAACTAACTGAACTGCAATCTGACATTCGTGGATGAACTTTTTCTAAGATCCGTTCATCCAAATTGAAGAGAACACAACCTTCAGAAACCAGGCTGTGCAACCTATTTCTCAATGGAATATGATCCAAAACATCTGGGTCAAAGTCATAAGGAAGCTCATTATTATTTTCAGTCTTCATAATGTAGTTGCCTTGGATATTGTCTGAGTGAATTTGGTTGCACGTTGATAGAATGCTCTTAGGTTCTTTACGCAGATTTCTGAATAAAACTGCATGGCCTTGGTCATCTCCAGCGAGAAAATTAACTCGGGTATTAGATGGCTGATCCAAAGGTTGGCTACCCACAGCTCTGTACAAATTCTCGCTGCTGAACAAGAAGCCATCAGAAAGATTGGCATCCACTTCAGGATGCTGATCGATTTGACCAGCAGTTGCTGAAAGAAGTTCATCTAAATCTGATATCATAGTGGTCAAAGTCTCCTCGGGAACACAGGTCTTTTTTGATATTGATTTTCCTTCCTTAGAAGTGCAGTACTGTGGAATGAGAATCTCTCGAGGGTTGACCTTAGATGACTTAGTTGGGTGAACCACTAAAGAGGGGCTTGAAAGCTTCTCAGTATTTTCTTTGGTGGCATTGTATGTTTCAAGTTCCTCTGAAGGCTCGGCTTTAATGTTAACTGGCAAAATGGCTGGTAGTACTGAATCCTTTTCATTGGTAACCTTCTCAGAAATATTTTCGGTTCCAATACCTTCTGATGGTTCAGATTTAACATTCATAACAGGCAGAGCCAAAACAGTAGAAAAATTACTGGCATTTTCAAGTACAATTCTATGCTCCGTACTTGTAGCGCTAACCAACGAAATTTCAGCTTCACCAGATAATTTTGAACCTGTATCCAAAGTTTCCCCAGAAATATGACCACCACATGAACGGAAGTTTGAAATTTCAACTTCATATTGATGTTTATTCTTTGGATCAACTACAATTTTCTGCATATCCTGCTCTGAAGCTACCCCACCACATGAATCTTCAGACCTGATGGGTTCCTCATCAGCAAAGCAGGTATCATCTTTTACCCCTTCGAAAATGGATCTATTTATACTGCTATCATGGTCACACAAAATCATGGGAAACCCATCCTGTATGGCACGTAATTCAAGAGCACGTGAAGGGCAACAGTTAGAATCCTACAACCTTTTGTCATCTAAATCGAAGCTCATGGCCCCTTTAAATCTTAAAAGCACCTTTAGTAAGTGAGAAACATAAATATTCTTAGAAGAATTACAAATAGGAGATGGCCTTCATGATCTAACGCAAGATATAGCAGACCCATGAAAAATACGGAAAATATAACAAATGAACAAAATATTACAAGCATTTTCCTTGTACTTTAGACACAAGAGAAGAGGATCTCGCTCTGGAAAAAGGATTGAATAATGCCCACACAACATTCCTGAAGTTGAAGCCATAAAGAGCATTGTACCACGGAGAAAATTTTTACGAAAATAACATTCCACAAGTGTATCATTTCCTATTTTTCTCAATTCATAATCAGTAAACACTATGAGAATAATTACGATCTTAAGTGAAAGGATTAGGGGCTGTAGAATTATGAGACTAATTGCTGACTTAAATGAAGGATTAGAGATACTTATAGGAATAGCTGACAAAAATATATAAGAGCTTGACGCGTCATCATTATATCCATAAAATGCCAAACACTAGCAGAACCCATATCCTAAAAATTTGCTTGGGTGGTGGTCAGATTCGCAAAGAGGATGCTGCGATGTGTTTGCGACTAAACTGAATTAAACTGTGGGAACAGAAGGATGCTTAACTGGAGGAAGTGGCCATTTAAAAAGAAGAGGATAGAAAGTTCATTTTACAACAAATACCACAGTTTATTCTGCTAATAATTGGAAGGGAAGGACTCACAAAAAACTTTGGCTAATATCTAAAAGGAGTCACAAGAACTTCCTACAGAAAGGAAAAATGCATCATCCACTGCTAGTCCTAAACTAACATGACAAATTTCGTGGGTAAAAGTTTACATCAAATATCAATAATTACACCAACATTAAGAAGTATGAAGGTATAATAAATGAACATTTTCAATAGTGTATTATAAAAAATTTTCAAACATGACAAATTTCGTTACCGGGTCTCAAGTCCCAGATGAGAAACTCGAAGGATTGAGTTAGGCGGTCGACAGTCGGCATAAAAATTATCAAATATAATATGAATACTTTAAGAAATTATGCTAAAGCAACGACGTTCCCTGGAAGCGATGCACTGCATTACTTGATGACAATAAAAAGTGTGCATGAGTTGTTGCATTGGCCCCCGGGTATAGTGATAAGTGAGCAAGAGTTTCCACATCATAGACAAATGCAGATAAAGAAGCGAATCCAAGACATTAGGATTAGATTAGAGACCTGAAGTATAGGCACTCTGACAGACGAGTTAATAAAGGTACAGTTCATTAACTTATGTTTTATGCCTTCAGAAAATAAAATAGGTCCGAAGAAAACTAAAGAAATTGATAGCTTAGGCTTTAAAGTTTGGTACTTAGGTAAGAATAAAACAAGAAATGGAGTGAGTATAATTCTCGATAAGGGTTTGAAAGATCATGTAGTGAAAGTTAAGAGAAATGAAAATAAAATTATAAATTTAAAAATTGTTATAAATAAGATGACTATTAACATTGTGTGTATGCCCCACAAGTAGATTTGAATATGAATATAAAAAAAAAATTTGAAATAATTAAGTAGAGTTGATACAAAGGATATCTCAAAAAGAAAATATTTGTCAAAAAGGAATTTAAACAGACATGTGGAAAGCGTTGCTAAGGAATTTAATAGCATTCATGGTGGTTGTGATTTTAAGAAAATTAATGAGGGTAAAACTACTTACAGTTTTTCTAGCTTATGATTTTTTATTACTTAATACTTTATTAAAAAATAGAGATGAATATATTATCACTTATGAGAGTGGATTGTTAATAACGCAAATTAATTATTTTCTTATAAGAAAATAAGATCACGTGAACTGTAAAATTGTAAGCTCATTACAAGTGAATGCTTTACTACTCAATATCGATTAACGATTTTAGATTTTAAGAAATAACTGGAGAAGGAATAATAAGCCAAAACAGTGCTCTCAAGATCGATGATGGAATCTATAGAATGAGAATATAAATATCTTTAAGAAGAGGGCTTTAGAACTTGAGTAGTTGGATATTAAAATGGAAGCTGATCTTATATGATTGAGGGTTGCTGATTGCATTTGTAAGATTGCAAAAGATGTGCTGGGAGAATATTAAAAAAAACTCCAAATAATAAAAATGCTTAGTAGTGAAAAGAAGATGTATAAGAAAAGATTAAAAAAAAAAGTAACAAAAATTGATAAAAATAAAAGATCAAAGAGAATTTAAAAAAGTATAAAATAGTTCGATAATAATCAAAAAATAGTTTGTAATGCAAAAAAATGACTTTCAAGAATTTATATAAAAAGATGGACACTAAAAAAGGAGAAAGACATAAACTCAACCATGAAATTTTCATTTTGTTTTGGCCATTCATTTAGGTTTGTAGTAAAGGGTTTGTATTGTTCTAATTCAGTACACTTGCCTTTTAAGGTACCATGGCATTCTTGCATGGGGATCTCCTTGTTGAATTGGGAACAATTCAGAATAAAGTGAATGGATCTGAAAAACATTAGATCCCTGAAAGTTTGTAGACCGGAGGAAATCTTGCATGCTTTTTGTTGTTTCATGAAACATGATAGCAGAAGCAATAGAAGGTTCTAAATTGTTCAAAAACCATGTGAGAATAGTGCAATTACAAGCTTGCCAGAAGAACTTAGCAGTGTAATTGATGTTAAAGGAGGAGAATCTATGTTAGTTTGTTATGAGTTCCAAACTTTCATTAAGAATCTAAATACAAGAGGCAAGAGGAGAATAATTGGAACTATGGAACTTGATATTTTCAGTTACAAAGTTGATTCTTAGGCAGATCTGTTGGAATAGGAGTGAGAAGTATTTTAGAAAGAATTAGATATTACTTTTGCCTCTGATAATTTGATCATCAATTGTCATATTGTTAATATAAGTATTTTTTTTATTAACTAAATGTGCATTCTATATATTTAGTTTTTGATTTACTAAGACAAAAACTTTTATACTTTAAAGTACTTTTTCATAACTTAAGTTTTGCATTAACCCCCTCCTTAACTTTATCTACAAGAAGAATAGCATTCGCAAAAAGCATACATCAAGAGATTGATGTAGAAGTCTTTTTTCAATAATAGAGACATCGACTAAATTTTTATATTCGAGTGCAAATTGAGTATACTGTTAGATCATGTACATGTTAACTTTATTTGATGTCCTGAGTACTTATTTGGACATTTATCATAACAGTGGGATTTTGAACTATCAACCTCGAATGAATTACTGCCAATTTTCAATCTTTCTATGGCCGAATCGTGGGAAGGGTTTGTAGAGAGAGAGGAAGTTTTGTGAAGTAAAAGGGAAATATACAAGATTATTCGGTTAGGAGTGGTGGAAGCAATTACGAGGAAAGAAAGAGTTTAGTTAAGAGAGAAAAATGAAGGAAGAAGTGTAGAGAAGAATATTTTGATATTTAATGATTCACTTTTTCACCCAAAAGGATAATTAGGTTTAAAGTATTTTAACCCAAGGTATTAATCCATTTCTTCACCAGGAT
Source organism: Apostasia ramifera (assembly GCA_019297695.1). NCBI lineage: Eukaryota > Viridiplantae > Streptophyta > Magnoliopsida > Asparagales > Orchidaceae > Apostasia > Apostasia ramifera. The sequence continues at coordinate 100,244 of JAEMOT010002232.1, forward strand.
ATAATAATCACTTCACCAAAATCAAAATTTTGATAAAAGTTCATTAATCATCATCTGAAAATAAAATTTCAACAGTAGAATCAATAAAGAGGGGTTAATTCCACCCTAAAATCATGCATACAATTTGGGACTAAACAAAAAAAAAAGTTAAAAATAATAACATAAGCCAACCCAAACTAAATAAACCAAATAAATCAACTTAATTAAGGGAGCATTTGGTTCATTGTTATCTTGATGTCATGTCATGTAGCTACATGTCATAACATCTAGTTGGCATCTCTTAATTAACAATTTTATAATTTTATAGAAGGTTATTTATAGATATTATTAAATTAAATAATTATTTTTTTCTAAATAATATAATATAACACCAAGATAACATTGAACCAAACGCCTCCTAAATAAACTCAATCAATTATAGTTCGACTCAAACCTGAAACAAAATCACTTGATCTAAATTAACCAATTACATACTCAAACTAGAAATAACTAAATTCTATCATCAAGTTGGCCAAAACTCAATCGGATCTAAATTGCTTATCAATCACATTGATAGATCGTATAGTGCTCTAATTGTCCTTATCATTTGCATCTTCAATTTTCTAAGTTACCCATCTTTTTTCAATCAAACTACTATGTTCAGCACCATGCAATTATTTGATGAGTCGCACTATCACTATAATAACACATTAGTGATCAATAAAGAATCAAAGAGGTTCAATGAAAGGTACTTCATAAAGTTTTTTCTTCCTTTACCAAACAACAACCACCAAATTTTACTAGATGGGGTCAACTATATGAATTCTTTATTTCCATTACACTCTATCAATTAACAAATTCTTATTTAGATTTAAGTGAATAAGATCACTTCTTATAGTTTTTTGCTATGTCTTATTTAGCCTCTCTCTTCCTCTTTGTATGTGGGAAAAACTCAATAACTTGATTTTTGTAACTGAAGCTTTAATCGGCTTACAATTTACATGTCCAAATCATGTAGGTTGACTCTCTTTAAATTTATTATTAATTGATGCAACTCCGACTTTCTCGCAGATATACTTATTTTTCATTCTATTCTTTCGTGTATACCCACACATCCACCCTAGCAGTTTCATTTCTACAATACTTATTTTATTTATATTTTTCCTTCCTTTACCAAGACAACATATTTCAAAATTATGAACTGTTCATCATTTAATGAAAACATTTTTCAGCTGGTGCTGCAGGCCTAGAAAGAAGCAATTGCCAAACTTATCAAAGGAATGTCAGAGAAAAGCATTTTACAAAACACGAATGTCAATTTTGCAACAAATCAGATGAAAAAAAAAATCTTCTGCAAGACCACCACAGACAATATGGAATGCAAATCCACATGCCAATCAAGATTAATGGCCATTCAATAGAGGGTTACGAGAACTAAATTTCAAGCTGACGGTAACTCATTCGACCTACTAGATTTGAACCAGCAACCTAGAAGATGCGTCCTGTGCTCCACCAACTGAGCTAAGGTTAACAAAATGGCATTTTGAACATGACAAAATCGATGTTACGAAACCAACCACAATGATATGTGTGTAGGCAGGAAGAGCATAGTTAGTAGGGGAATGTAGAGCAGTAGATACCTTTGATTATGACATGCATTTTTGTGTAACACACTAAATGTTTACAAGGGACTTGACATTAAGGGAGTCAAGTTCATTGCCCTCCTATCACTGCCACTGGAATGCAACCAATAACAACCTCATAGAATAAATAAATATAGGAACAAACCATTCTCTAGCAATTAGCATAAAGCTAGAAGCATCCCATGTGCTCTATGTTTAAGACAGAAATCACAGCTACAACAGCTATAAGTTAAACAAGGAAGTGGTGAGTAATTCCACCTAAATACTTTCAACGGAAAAAGCTCTATGCTTCCAATAGTGAAAAACATGTAAGAGTAATATTACAAAGATCACAGGGGAAAAATCAGAAAAACTCACATTTTTTTTCTCCGTCAAGTTTTTTTTCTTACAATTGATTTCAACTTTATCACACATGTTGTCTTTGTTAGTAACCTCACAAGTAGATTCCAGCTGACGGAGTGTGAGGTCATCAGATGCTAAAGCACCTCCCATATGCTGCTCAGAATTGATGGCCGCCTTCTCAAAAACACTTGTAGGGCTTTTTTGAGAATTGAAAAAACTTGGGCATCCCAAATCACCAGCGTTTTCATCTCCTCTATCATGGTCCACTACCTGTAGACATGATCAGTATGCAATAAGTCAACCAAAGGAAGAACATAAGTTGGAAAAGTACCATGTCATATAAATTATTTTACAACATTTGCTTAACAGCGATTAAAATTAGCAAACGTACTAACAATAACTAATGGTCACGCATACAGGTTTCAGCAATTACAATTAAACATTTACATTTTGCTACTAGATAGTTATAATTATCTGTGCGAAGCTCTCAAATATAAATTAAAATTGCATCAGCAAGGAATATTCTAAGAAATTCCTTCTACAGTCATCTAAGCTCAAAAAGAAGTATTGGATAAACCTGAGACGATCCCTCAAACAAAATAGATTGGGCATGCAATATCTCCACAGGATTATTGTGCCCAACAGATGGAGAAGCTCTTACACCATCCAATTCTGCAATACTATCTTCCATAAAATATGCTAATGTGTCTTGCTCATCCCGCTTTGATGGTATCTGATAAAAGATTTTGGAAACAACTAGATCCTCCTCAACACTGTCCGAAATAATGTGATATTGGTGCATCACCCAATTGGTTAACTCAAACTTCCCGCCATTCGCAGGTCGCGCATAAAAAGCCATTACATCTTTAGATCCTTGGTGAATACCATCTTGTAATAATGTCTTCGTCCTGCAAATGGTATGCCAGAGGACCTCAAAGGATTTCTTGTACTTTTTCTGCCTTTCAATCTGTCTGGGCTTATGCATCTCAGATATTCGATGGAAAAAGTAAGACATGCTTCCATCCTTCTTAATACCTAATAATTACCACTTTCAGTAAATTGGATAATAGACATGGAAACAATGAAGGTAAACCTTTTTTATGGTAACTACCTGGTAGAAATTGGGGATGAATAATTCCAAATCCATGGTCTTCATTAAGAGAGATGATAAACTTGCTTATAAGAGGATGTCGCTTGGCCTCTCCTTTTCCAACTTCTGCAAGTAAATGCGACAATAGCTCCTCATCAGATGGATCAAATTTGACACCTCTAGGAAAATCCGGCCACTCCAATGAAGAAAGCTATATCACCGAAAAAGGAAGAACAATGTACACTGTTGACATCCATTAGTCCGTATTTTCTTTTAGCACAAAACACATATAAAAGACAAAATTGAGCTGCAACATGCAATAGACACAAATCTTCATAGTTCACAAGTTCCATAACAAAAGGGAGAAATGATGTTATGACAGAAAACTTTAGAATTCCAATAAGCATTTAAGAGAAATTCATATATAAATCACAAGTGATATCCCCTATATTTAAAAACTCTTCATTTCTACCTTTCCATTTTTCCCAATAATAAAAAATAATTTATTTCAAATCTTGTACAAATTCCAATGTAAAAGTAAATTTTATTTCACGTCCTACACATATTTCAATATATCCATCAAGTTTATTTTACATATTCCAGAAATCAGAACATAACAAATTATCTTTATTTCACACTATATAAATCTACCAAGTCGTGAGTAAAATATACCATAAAAATAATGGGAAACCAAGGGAAGATATTACTAAATAAAAAGAAATAGGAAGTCAAGTTCATTTGATTAAATGTTGCATAAGGTTATAAGAGGATAAAAACTGCAAGCCTCCCAATTTTATTGTTTGGCAGTAAAAAGGTATGTAGAGTGTTCCAAATATTGTGAAAATTTCCTCATCTTCTATTTACCTCTGACAATGTATCATCTCTTCCACAATCCCACTACCCAAAACATGATTAACTCCTACTTTACCAAGCATATTTAATCTCTGTCCTACCAAATAACAAATTAATTGCCAGAGTAGTGCACCACCAATCTTAGTCTCTGTCAACCTAGTTAAGTTAAACAAGACGTTTTAAGCTGAAGTAAACTTTGTCTAATAGAGGCAACATACCATCATAACAGTTCTGGTTAAAAAAATTCATCCAAAAATACATTACATGCACATGATTACACACATAAATATCAACACAATCTAAGCCAAGCCAACTCAAGTTTAACCATCATCCTTCAGTGCAAAACTCAAGAGGTGAAGTACAAGTCAGTTCAAAGACATAAAGACATTTCATTATTTACAAGCACTTACATAGCTCATACTTCAATAGACTAATAAAAAATGCACCTGCAGCCAATAACTTCAATAGGCAGGGGAAAAATAGCTAAATAACCCTAGTAAGAAAACTCTCTTCTTTTCATCCTTCAATCCTTTCTCTACAAAGTACACACACATACGCATTAATTACCCTTGAATTCTCCACTCAGGCTAGATGTGGTTGGCAAACCTCTCATGATCGCACTCTATCTAGCACTCTCAATCCAAGTTCCAACAACAACTAGTCTAAGCACCTGCTTGATATTTCCTTTCCTGCCTATAACTACCAGTCCATATAAGGGTTGGTGGAGCTGCAGGTAGCTCTTGACTACCTAACAACATGACTACTTTTGCTTTTCTTTGTGCATCATTGTCTGGAAAAACCACGTCCATTTTCCGTCACTCATGGCAAACATAAATCTATACGAAACACTAATCCAATGCATGACTGCATACTTCCACCACATAACAGGCACAAAAACGTAAAAAGAATGAGATTCCGTATCCTCGTCCAAATTTTCATATCGACGGAATGTTAATACCTTTGCAAACTCCGGGATGGATCGGTTCGAATTCGAAGCCCTAGAATCGATGAAAAAAGATAGAAATATGAGCAGAAAAAACCAAGTAAAATGAGAAATGAAGAGAAGGATACGTCAGAAACAAAACGTCGCACTCTGAGGAAGCATTCGAAGAAGAGCAGGGCATCCCTGGAGAGAGGAGCATTGTCCCCCTGACCTTCAGCGGCAAGTGGTCGAGATCGTCCTTCTGTCGATCACGCTCCGGATGTTCAGCGCGGACCCCTTGAATATGCATGGCGGACGGAATAGGGTTTTGTCAGGGAAGACGCAGAAATGTTGGAATTAAATCATGGAAGAAATGGGAAGGAGGAGAAGAGGAAAGGAATGGCGTGGAATCCGGGGGAAAAAAAAAGGGTTGGAGCGCGAAGAAACAAAAACGTCGATCGGGCACGATCCCTCGCAGGCCAGCAAAAAACCCTAAACTTCAAAAAATAGTCATTTTTTTATTTAAATTAAAGTCAACTTAAAATTTTCAAATTAATTTATTCAAAATAAAATTAATTTAATATTTATATAATAACATATATACAAACTTTACATATATATATATATATATATATATAAATATGTTATATAAATTTTATATTAATGATAAAAATACATACATAATATATAAGTTTAGAAAAATATTTTATAGTCTCAAAAAATGAAAAAATTATTGGGTATGGAGAATATATCATTTGGCATTCAATAGTTGCCTGCATGAGTACAGTAGAGCTCACATACGCTCAACATAGTGTGCATTTTTATTGAGCATTAAAAAGTGTAGGATTAAGTATGATATATAGAAGGAAGTGAATAAGTGCAATTAAAAATTTTAAATTTAATTTAATTAATATAAAAGATTAGTATAATAAATAAAAAATAGATAACACAAGTAAAAGCTAATATAAGTGCAAACAGAAAAAAAAAATATCACAAACATAATGAACATACGATATAATATGGTTCAGCTCAAATACGAGCTTAATCCACCCCATCCCGATTGAAGAATCTCACTATAACACACTTCTTGGTTTAGGTGAAGAAGTTCATACATAAATTCTCCTCTATCCACTCATTAGAGGCTCTTCTAATTTTTAAATGAAGGCATGCTTACTCACCTTTTTTAATCCTTATTTGGAGGCCCTCTTCACACACAAAATGAAGGAAAAAAGGAAAAACCAAAATACTATAATAAAAGAAAATTTACTCCTTTTTTCTTATGATTAAAATTTGAGAGTTAGAAGAAGAGTGGATTAAGAACTTGAGCACTTGAGTTCAAGTTACACCTAGATCACTTTGAACACTTAATTAGATCTCCACTTGAATGCTTTAGTCACTTTAGAATGGTAGAGAATAAAGATAGTTATTGGAGCAATTAGAGAGTTCAATTAGCTAAGAGAAATACCCCAATAACCCTTGTCTTCTTATATAATGAGTGCACCAATAGTTAGAAAAATAGAATGAAAAAGACCTAGAGGTTAATTTCAGATCAACCACAAACTAGCTGTTAGAAATTAAAGATAGGCCAATGGTCAAGTCTAAGGTCAAACTCAGGTTAACCTCACTACTGAGATCACTTCTAGGTCAACTTGTAAAAATCTTCTAAAATGGCCAAGGTTTTTGTTAAAGGTCGATGTTAAAGGTCAACCTTACTACTACAGGTTACCCTTTAGCCAACCTAATGTTTCCCTGGAGCTAGCACAGCTTAAAGTTAATCTTCAGATCGATCTCACTACTATCAAACTACACATTAAGGTGAATTTCAATAATTTAATTAATTTTAAAATTATCTAATTAACACGTATGGAATTCTAAGTGTTAAAACTAGCATCCAGGCTATTCTAGCAATCAAAATCAACTTTACAAAAATTCTACTCTTAAATAAAAATAAATAATATAATAATAAAATTTGCTTCACTTAATCTTGAATGCTTGGTCATTTCTCTCCAACTTGATTTGATCTCAATTTTAACGCAAATAAATATTTCTAATTATTAAATTTGATCACTATTGAAATGTAATTTTAATTAACTTGTGATCAAAAATACTAAATTATTTTATTAGTATAAATTAACTTAAATATATTGCTAAACATTAAAATTTCAATATTATCCTAATGGACCAACAAAGGTGCGAATAGTTTGCACCAAATAATTTTTCTAATAAGTCATCTCAAATTTTAAATCAAATTTGAATTTTTATGTAGCATTTACATGTTAATGGTGTTTCATAAATAAAAGTAATTTTTACCTATAAAAAATTTATATATATAATACTATTACTACACATGATTTTTATAATTCAAAATTTGTAATTATTTCTTAAAAATGTGTAGTATTACTCATAAATTTAACTAAAAAATTATAAATAATAAATATTATATATATAATCAATATTTAAAACTATAAATTAAATTAAAAATTAAACTCAATTCAACTCAAAATTTATTTAAATTTTAGTCAACTCAAAAATCCAAAAATCTACTCCACTCAAAACTTTTGTCACTTGTCTAATTTTGTCTCTTGTCTACTCCTTTTCCACAAAAATTACATAAAATTAATGAAATATTTAAAAAGCATAATTTTTAATTACATATTTTCTCTCTCAATGAAATTTAATTCAAATTTTAAAATCTTTCAAATTTTAATTATTTAATCTTAGAAAATTGTGTTTATTTAAATTAAAATACTATTTTTTATATTAAAATTTTTATAAAATAATTAAAAAATTTTATTTATTATACTTATTATTTTTTAAAATTAGTACCATTACTATCTTGATTTTAATCCTAATACCAAACAAGCCTAAATTGAAATTCTTAAAAGATTATGACTCATTTGCAATGCCCATCTAATTTCAAAGACCCAAATGTAATTTACCTTAATATTTATATGAAAAACTAAGTTTGCCATTTTATATATTGAGATAAACGTTCGAAATAAAATACAGTTGATTTATTATATTAAAAATTATATAATATATCAAATAAAAATAAAAAACAACGATTTTTTTTAGCTCTTACAACATAAGAGCTACAGTTCAAACTTCTGGTGCCTCAGCAGGAAGATGGACCAGCCTGCATCGATTCTTTTACGAACCTATTTAAGGGTTGCTCGACTAAATGTTATCTACATATTCATATTATTTATATATTAATGCTATCTAAATATCTATATTACTTATAAAATTTTATTTATTTAATTTAACATTATTATATTAAAAAATACAATAACAATAAACCAAATTTTTATCCTACTAAGTAAGCAATATGAAAAATTTATTTTCACTACATTTTATCAACTAATAAATTCTTATTTAAATTTAAATATATGAGATCATTCCTTATAATTTTTTATTATTTTTTTTAGTTTTCATTTTTCTCTTTTTTATATAAGTAATATGTAATAATCTAACTTTACTTACTAGAATTTTTATTAGCATATAATTTATATGTCCAAATCAGCTAAACTGACTCTTTTTAAGCTTGTCCTCTCGCGTGTACCCATTCAACCACCTTAACACCATCATCTCTACAACACTTATCTTATTTGTATATTTCTATTTTGTAGACTAATATTCAACACTATATAACATCGCTGACCTTATAATCATTTCATAAAATTTACTTTTTGAGTTTGAGTAAAAATTTTCTATCACATAATACACCAAATTCATTCCTCCATTTTATCCATCCTACTTGAATATTACTAATAACATTACCATCTATTTCACCGTTATTCTGTATGATTAATCCAAGATATCTAAATCACTCGCTCTTTCTGATAATTTGATTATTAATTATTATCTCCCCACTACAAGTTCTTCTATCTTGACTAAATTTACACTTTATATATTCGATTTTTAATCTACTAAAATAAAAATCTTTAAAATTTTAATGTATTGCACTATATTAAAAGATATTAATAAAAAATAAATTTAAACACACTACCTTTCATTACAATTAATTAAGGTGATATCATAAGTTTTATAATATTATCTAAACATATCATTAAACGAAACAATTAATTTATATAAATAATGTAACATTATAATAATATTAAATTAAATGCAAATAATAATATTGAACCATATGCACTAACATCAATATTATTCATTTACTAATGATCACAAAATATTATCAAACCTAATTTCTTAAAAAGTCAATAATATCATACATTCATGCAAAATAAAATGTCATATAACATACGAAATCCTGTAAAATATCATATGTGAAGGGCTAACCATAAAAGCAGAGTCCTCATGCAAATGGAATCATGAATTTCTAAAAGGTCAAAAAACTGATAACGCAGTTTAATTTATAGAGATAATAATGGTGATCCCATGAAGGTCCTTTTTCATTTAATGAAGCAGCCTTAATTATAAAAGACAACTGAAGTTCTTATACCTTCCAGCTGCAACTCCTCCATGGTGTGCATATGGAAAAATTATTGGGTGCGGACGGCGCACCGTTCGAACGCCCAATCAGAGGGCGCCACGTGTGCCTTGACCCAGCTGTATGGCACACGTGGCGCCCTCTGATTGGGTTCCGGATGGTGCGCCGTCCGAACCCAATAACTTCTCGTGCATATGAGATCCATCATCTTTAATATGTTTCTCTACAAATAGCTTTGGAAATAGACAAGTTAAGCATATACTTATCCAAACTTATTCATTTACTGAGTATCTGAATAGATACTAAAACTAGTTTGCTAAATATAATATTCAATCAAGCAGCATATATCAATGCAATGATATAAAATTTTGATATTAGAAACAAAAAACAGATAATTTGCTGATTATTTCATGTATATTTTTGATTTACACAGCATAATAATAAGGATAGATCTCATAAAACTATGATGGAACTGCAAACATTGATTGCCATCTGATCTAAAAAGCATTATAAAACCCAGAGGCATAAATATGTACATTTGTAGCTTCAATCTCCAAGATTTCAGAGGATAGCGCACTTCAGCACCAAGCCCTTCTGCTCCACTCTGCCATCATCATTCCCTGTTAAGTTTCATTTCCAACATGTCAGTTTTTTTTTTTTTTCATCTCACCAAATAGAAATACCTTATAGCCCCTACAAGCAACCCTAAACTTTAAATTCAACTAGGATTTTTATGTGGTACTTATGAGGCAATGGTGTTATATAGATAAAAGTAACTTTTTTACCTATGCAACATCATTGTCACTTAAGAATCCTAATTAGATTCAAAATTTGAAGTCATTTATTGGGGAAGTGTNGCGACCCGCGAGTGTGCGCAAGATCTGGAGGAGAGAGAGAGAGAGGGGCAAGGGTAAAATGGTAATTCTAAAAAATTTTAATAATAAAAAAATAAAAAAGGACTCATTTGATAATTTATTAAAACTCAGGGACCCCGAT
>JAEMOT010002232.1:110545-144990 GCA_019297695.1 Apostasia ramifera
ATATCAATGCAATGATATAAAATTTTGATATTAGAAACAAAAAACAGATAATTTGCTGATTATTTCATGTATATTTTTGATTTACACAGCATAATAATAAGGATAGATCTCATAAAACTATGATGGAACTGCAAACATTGATTGCCATCTGATCTAAAAAGCATTATAAAACCCAGAGGCATAAATATGTACATTTGTAGCTTCAATCTCCAAGATTTCAGAGGATAGCGCACTTCAGCACCAAGCCCTTCTGCTCCACTCTGCCATCATCATTCCCTGTTAAGTTTCATTTCCAACATGTCAGTTTTTTTTTTTTTTCATCTCACCAAATAGAAATACCTTATAGCCCCTACAAGCAACCCTAAACTTTAAATTCAACTAGGATTTTTATGTGGTACTTATGAGGCAATGGTGTTATATAGATAAAAGTAACTTTTTTACCTATGCAACATCATTGTCACTTAAGAATCCTAATTAGATTCAAAATTTGAAGTCATTTATTGGGGAAGTGTAACATTACTCAACATCATAATAAATCCCAAGATTATGGTTAGCCCTTCGTTATAAATTAAAGGGCAAATTACACCCAGGCCCCTGAGTTTAACACATAATAACGCGCAGGTTCACGCTTTTTAAATTATGACATCGGGGTCCGTGAGTTTTAATAAATTATCAAATGGGTTCTTTTTTTATTTTTTTATTATTAAAATTTTTAAAATTACCATTTTACCCCTGCCCCTCTCTCTTCTCCCGATCCCGCGCAAGCGCGCGGCCTGCGCAGCCGCCGGCAGGCTCGGCAGCATGTCCACCGACGGCCGCGCGACCCGCCGACGACAGCGCAACCCGCCGGCAGCCGTGCGACCCGCGAGTGTGCGCAAGATCTGGAGGAGAGAGAGAGAGAGGGGCAAGGGTAAAATGGTAATTCTAAAAAATTTTAATAATAAAAAAATAAAAAAGGACTCATTTGATAATTTATTAAAACTCAGGGACCCCGATGTTATAATTTAAAAAATGTGAACCAGCGCGTTATTAAGTGTTAAACTCAAGGACCTAGGTGTAATTTGCCCTAAATTAAATCCCAAGATTTTGAAAGCACAGATAAGCCTCTCATTTCTTTAACAACAATAACCACCACCACCAAGCCTTTATCCCACTTAGTAGGTCAGCTACATGAATCATTTGTTTTAATTACACTCTATCAAATAACAAATCTTTATTTAACACTAAGTATGTCATATTTTTATTGGTCTTCCTCATCTGTTTTTATATAGACAAAATCTAATAATTCTCCATAAACAAGACCAATAATTTAACTTTCTTTACTGAATTTTCTATTGACCTACACTTTATATGTTCAAACTATTTAAGCTGACTATCTCTGAGTTTATTTTCAATTGAAGTTACTCCAACCTTCCCGAGAATATACTCATTTTCTATCTTATTCTTTCACGTATACTCACCCATTCACTTTAATATTTTCATTTCTATAACACTTATCTAATTTGTGTGTTTCTATTTTGTAGGCCAGTACTTGGCATCATATAACATCGTTTACTTTTAAGTTTGAGTGAAATTTTTCTATCACATAATACACCCGATGCATTTCTCTACTTTATCTACATTGTTTGAATCCTATTAATGACATCACTATTTATTTCATCATTTGGTATGATTAATCTAAAGTATCAAAAATACTCACTCTTCCTTATAATTTGATCACTAATTGTCACATCATCAATACAAGTACTTTTTTTTGACCAAATATGCACTCCATATATTCAACTTTTGATCTACTAAAAAAAAAACCTTTAAATTCTAAAGTATTTTTCTAATTTTCTACAACTCACGTTTTACCTTAGACCGCTCTTTAGTCTTATCCACAAGGAAAATATCATCTGTAAAAAGCATACATTAAGGCACCTCATATTGAAGATGTCCAGACAGGACTTTCATAACCAATACAAAATATACATATTTAAAATCAGGTCTTGGTGAAATCCAACTGTAATAGAAAAATATTTAATTAAATCTCCTTGTGTCCGAATACAAATAATAATTTTTTATACATGTCTTCAGTAACTTGAAATATGCAGTGCAGACTCCTGTCTTTTTAAAAACTTTTCAAAGCATTTCTCGGAAAACAAATGTAGATTTTTTTTTCTTAAACATTTCTATTAAACCTTTCAACAAATAAATACTTTGCATAGTAGATTTGTGTAGCATAAAACTAAATTGGTTCTGTGTTATTCTAGTATCACGATGTAATCTATGCTTGATCATCTTCTCCCAAAATTTTAAAGTGAGACTCATTAAGTTAATTCCTCTATAATCAACACAATCTTATATATCGTCTTTATTCTTAAAATAAAACTAATATACTCTTTGTTCATTCATTGACATTTTTTAATCTTCAAAATTATATTAAACAACTTAATAAGCCAAAACATTCCTTCATCTGTCATACATTTTCAAACATCTATTAGAATATTATCTGGTCCTATTACGTTTTACACGTCATCTTCTTTAAAACTTCTCAAACTTCAACTTTATTAATATACCGGATGTAATTTTATCTTCTTTTTGTATGCTAAATTCAGTAAGATAAACCACATTATCACAACAGCTACTGAAAAGTTTTTCAAAATAATTTATTCATCTACATTGAATATCTGCTTCCTTAAAAAGTATTTTTTTATCATTATATTTAATACATTTTACTTCAGTTAAGTTTTTAGTTTTTTTATCTTTTATCTTACAAGCTTGTATATATATCTTTCTCCGTCTTTAATGTCTAACTTTATAGATCTTTAAAAGCTACATTTTTTACATTATAAATTACATTTTATGGATTCTTATCGAGCTATTTTATACTTCTCTAAATTCTCATGTCATATTTGTTCGATAAGTTTTACGGTAGACATGTCTAACGCAACCCTCCGCATTTCTCATTTGGGACTTAGGACTTAACAATGATACGTCCCTCTCATTTTTTTCAAACAACAGAAAATAACATTACTATGGTTTTGTTGTGTTTAAAAAAGAATTGAGAAGCTTGCGTAGTAGACTAAAGGTTGAAAGTGTAATTTTCTCAAACCATGGTTTAAGAATATAATTTAATGAATGCTACAGTCTGATATTTTGTGGTGTTCAAAAACCGGTCTGTCGGGGGATAAAAAAAAACTCTCACATGAGATGGCCACGGATGAGTAAAGTTTGATCAACATATTTAAGACTATTCAATCTTCTTTAAACTACTCTAGTTCATTTTTCATGCTGAACTAAATATTAAATTTAAGTACTTTGAAATTTAGAATTCAGACTTGGCTAAGATGCAATCACAGTTAGGGGTTGTTACGCAATACAGAAGAATCAATGGTCAAATACATAATTTGCTGAGATTTTAAAATTGCATATATATAATCTGGAAATTATGTGGCTTAAGAAGTTTGAGAGGAGTGCTTACCGTCAATAGGCTGCTGCAGCTTTCTATTCTGAGGAGAAGCCATCTCCTTCTTTAGAGCCATCAATATGTCCTCCATTGTGTATTCCCTTCGCCAGGTTGCAAGCATGGGGAACAGACTAGGTTCGACCTGTAAGATTTCTGATACAAATAAGTTCTAAGCCATCTTTTTGGATTAAAAGCCTTACGCCAAACATTGAGATGCAACTAAGATGACAACATATACTGAATACAAAGTAAATGTGAGCGATTCATGCATGAAATAATGAAAAGTACCAAAGTGCAGCGTCAAAAAAGAGAAGGGGAAAACAGAGTAGTCGATTTTGCTCTTTCATTCAACTATCAACAGAGATTATCTAAAATGATCACATCGAAATTCATTTGAAGTTTCTGAGACCCAAGAGAATTAAAAACTGAAGGAAGACCAAAGTGAAATGATACCCAAAAAAACATAGAGCAACATGAATAATTCCACAACCACTGTGATCCAAACGTAATTTAACCTGAATAATGCTGCAAAATGAACATAAAGGTAAAGGAATAGAACAAACATAATTAGAGGCTATATATCCAGCATTTTGTACAAACTAAAATTAACATCAAATACAACAGTAATTATAAATGATTATAAATGAATATAAATGAAAAGCTGACAGAAGTTGCTGGAAAAAGATATCTATGACAATGATGAGATAAGAACAAGAAATTTGAGACAATTACCACTCCTGATTCCTGGTTAACACATGTCATGTTTATTCGAGTCTGGAAATGGACTGTTGGGGGATCATCTGGATAATCATTGCCACAGAACAACTTCAACTGATATATCCGACCCTCATGAACAGTCTGCAAAGGAAGGCAATGTAGATCACATTAGTATAATTCACTCCACAATGATTAGAAAACAACGATGTTAACGTACATTGTGAGGACCAATGATAGTTCCAGTCCAGGATCGCATGAAAATATCATCAGCATCATCCATACCGTAGCTCACAGTTCCATCACCAATACCCTTCTCTCCCCTTTCAAGCTCTTCCAGTAATCTGAAGTTTCGCGGAACTGAGGACAAACAGCATAAGATATACATGTTCATCTTGCAGATAGCATGGTATACAACAAAATGATAACAAACTCGCGATGTTTGGCACATTGGCTAAAATAGTTATTACTTAAAAAACAACAATAACACAATATAAATTATGAAAAAAAAAATCCATAAAATTTCCATATTGTTATATTTTTAGTCATGATTATTTTAGCCAATGAGCCAAACAGATTATGTAGGATTAATGCAGTATACAAGAGAACATTAAAAATGTTTCATATTTTAATATCAAACAACTAAGAACTATAAATCATCACAGTATGACAAGCATGGTACAGGCTTTCATATGCCAACATATGAACGAAAAATAGGAACATTTATAATGGCCACCATATGTCAAACAACCATGTTCTTTCAATCATACATTAGATGCATGAATTTAGCATGGTTTGTTCAACTTAAAAAAACAGTGCATATAAAAAGTCCTTGCATTTCTTTGGCTACATGCCTTTAACTAAAAGAGCTTCATGTGCATTTTAATTACAGATCCACCACATGCTACACAAATAACCATTGGTACCTGAGCACCAACACTTATGGTATCAATAATCAGATAGAAAAAAAATAATTTATTATATTGAATAAACAAAAAGCATATAATCTACAAGTAGTATACTTTGGACTTCTTCATTGAAATAGCAAGGACCATTTCCTATTGTAGAAAAATTTTACAGCAAGTTTTGAATTCATCATTTTTGACATATTTCAGAAGTATATTTATTTTTTACACTGATGGATCCTCATTCTATGTTCCCCAATCAGCAGCTTTGGTACAAGCAAAACTGTGTAATGATTTCTTGTGAGCTCACTCGCAGAACATAAGCACCGTGAATCACAAATAAAAGCATAGCTCATACAAACTAGACTTCATTTGTGATTCATATCCAAGTTATGTTGTATCACAAACAACTATCAATCTGACATCAATACACATGCAGTTTTGCTAGGTAAAGTTATTTTCATGATCATGTATATCGCAAGTTGTTTTAGATAACTATAGTGTTAATCATAATGGTTTAAGGGGTGTTTGGTTCAATATTATTTTGATGATGTTATATTATCTAAATATGTTAACATTTAGATATCATTTTTAAAGTAAAAATTTCATTATTTTTATTATACATGTCATTAAAATAAATAATTACTTTCTCTAATTAACATGACATAACAATGAAATAACATGGAACCCAACTCTCCCTTAGACATATAAGACCTCGTTTCATTGGAGTCTAAAAAACTATAAATTAAAAAACTAACTTTATTTCATATCCAACACAATTCGCGAAATAAAATAATTTTATTTCATATCATAACATTAAAATAATTTTCTTTCTCTCACCATCTCAAAAAGACTTTAAACATCCCAAAAACATACTCTAATCAAACGAGACCTTAAAACTGTAAAATATTCAACAATGACCAAGGTAATAACAATTTTTATTGTAGCCATTTTCTCCATTAAAAAAAAATATATGGTACTGCTATCAACAACCTCAAGCCCCAAAATATAGTCATTTCACTGCGCAATAATTTCTCAAATATAGCATAACTACTTTGATAGCAACTCATAAAACTTTTCCAATAAGTTGATATGCATCTTCTTATCACAAAGAACTATGCATTCCTTCATATTAATCATTCTACCTTCATTCTATAACAAATAAATAAAATTGATAATAACAACAATTAAGCATTTGTCTCGCTAGGTGAGGTCGACTATATGGATCCTTTATTTTCATTGCACTCTATCAAATAACAACTTATCATTTAGCTCCAAATATGTAAGGTTATTCCTTATAATTCTTATTATGTCTTTTTTGATTTTTCACTTCCTCTTTTTATATGAAAAAATCCAACAACCCAACATTTTATACCGAAACTTCCATTAAGATACAATTTATATGCCCAAACCAGTTAAACCAACTTTCTCTGACCTTATCCTCAATTGAGAATGCCCCAAAATATACTAAATTTTTATTCCGCCAATTTATATATACCCATTTTTCCATCATAGCCAATGTTTTAAAAACCAGATCGGCTGGCTCAATCGGTTGAAATGTGAACCGATGGTCTAACCAGTCTGGTCCATTCTCAAAACTGGCTTTGCATTGAACCGGGATTGAACTGGCCAGAACCGGAGTTAAGCCGGAAAACCAGTTGACTGTTATAGTTGAACCGACCAGCCCAAAAGTTTCTCTTAAGGAGTTCTAACTATAAAGTAATATGAAAATGATTTTGTGCCTCCCCTTCGCAACATGAAACTAAATCTTACTATGCATTGTGCAAGGGAGATAGTAAAAGATAGTTTTTTTTTCATTTATCAATCATTTAATTAATTTTTGTAAGACTAAACCTCATTATTTATTATTTATAAAAATAAAACATAATATTATTTAATTCTTATTTTTTTAAAACTCTACCTACCTTTTAATATTTATTATAAGAACAACTTTATAATTTTTGTTATTTGATAATTTTTAAAAAATTTTAATGTTGTTAAATTTTAGTTTTTTAATCTCATCATAAGTTTTATGATATATTGTATTTATTATTATTATTATAAAATTATATTTTATAAATATTTATGCATTATTAAATCACTATAGTTAGACCGCAGTTCAACCCCAGTTGAACATTAAAACCTTAAACGGTTAAACCCTTCGTTCTACCGGTTCTATGATCAATCCAATTTTGAAAATCTTGACCACAGCTTATTTTTGTGACATTTATTTATATATTTTTACTTTGTAAAGTCAACATTCAGTACCATATAACATAAATGATCTTATTAACGTCCTATAAAATTTACTTTTAAGCGTAAGCAAAATCTTCTATCACAACGCCAAATGCATTTTTTCACTTAATTCATTCTACTTTAATCCTACTAATAACATCATAATATATTTTATCGTTACTTTATATGATTGATCGAGACATCTAAACTGATCACATCACCAATATAATAACTTATATCTTAACTAAATTTACACTCAATATATTTAATTTTAGATTAACTAAGATGAAACCTTTAGATTCTAAGATTCCTCCACAACTTTAGTTTTATTTTATCTCTATTTCTAATTTTATCAACAAAAATAATATCAACTGTAAAAAAATATATATCATGGCACCTTCTCTTGAATGTGCCCGATGAGAACCTCCATAATTAAAGTAAAAAGATATAAACTTAAAACTAAACACAAGCGACAACCCCTTTATTCAAGTATTTAATAACTTGAATATAAGTAATGCAAAATCTTTTCTTCTTCAAACTCTCCATAGCAATTTTATTGGGATTTTATCGTAAGTATTATCTAAATCAATGAAAATTAAATATAGATCTTCTTTTATTTACCTAAATTTTTTCATTAAACTCCTCAATAAACGAATAGCTTTTATAGTAAATTTACTTGGCATAAAATTGAGCTGGCTCTACGATATCCTAGTATCACAATGTAATTTATGTTCGATTAACCTTTTCTAAAATTTTTAATAATGATTCATTAATTTGATTCTTCTATAGCTAGGAAAATTTTATATATTACTTTAATTTTAATAAATAGGTATTAATATACTCTTTCTAAATTCATTTAGAATTATTTTAGTCTTCAAAATCATATCAAATAGCCCGATGGGAAAGAATAAGCAAAACTAGCAAAACAACAAATTTATATTCCTCGCAAAACAGCACTAAAGTTCGTCAATATCTAAGGAATAGTATTGATACCAAAAAATCACCAATTAAAACACAAAACTCCATTGATAAGCACTTTGTTCATGCTTATTTATAATGAACTACACTTACAAAACTAGAATAAGTCTAACACCATTAGTTTATCATAGTCTAATATCATTAGTTTAAGGAAAAATAATTTTTTGTTATCAGTCCCTTTACTACCTTATCTAGACTATTCATACTTCTACCTATTTTCATCATTAAGTATCCTAATTTGCACCTGAATTTCTGGATAACTTCCGAAAATATAAATTATGTGCTTATGAACACTTATTGATGCAGGGCCAGGTCACCCATGCCAATAGCTTTGTTATAATCTATAACCTCGAGTGTATATTATAACAATTTATTAACTTGTACATAATTATTTTTATTTTTGCATATTTTATTTGAGTCATTATGAGTCGTACACTATGTTTAAATCGGTGAGAATGCCCACTTTGATGTCATGTATATATTATGGGTTGATTTGAGCCTTGTATGTGAGATTGGATCAAATTAGGTTCAAGAATAGTTCATCTTGAATCAATTTGATTCAAATTAGGCAAGCTTTGGACTTATTCATGATGCAGCTAAAATATAAAGTCTTGAATGTAATTTCACCTTTAATTATATCACATCTAGCCCTAAACTGGATCGGGCCTCCTCTTTCTCTTGTAGTCTTGTGATGTGCTTCACTCAACCACGCTTGCTTCGCCGAGCCACATTCGGTTAGCACGACCAACGGATTTCTATGAATTTCTCGCCTTGTCACCGTGACGACGCAACGTCGTCACGCTCAGCTGGCAACTTCCAATCTGTCTTCCTCTTCTATAAAGCTGGGAGTTTGGAGTTGAGGAGGGAGCTGCTGTTGATGAGACTTTCACCAAAGTTTGAGTTGAAAAAAGTGTTTTCTCCTTCCTTGGCTGATCTATGAAGGCGGCGCCGATTTGGACCTAGGAACGAAGAGGGGCTGCAGATTTCCCTTGGGTACTTGAGGTTTTTTGGGTTTAATCCCATTTTCGTTCCGGTTTTCTATTTAAACTTCATGTTCCTAATCTCCTTGTTAACTCTGTGCTTAATCAGAATGCTGTTATAGTCTCTATTATTCTAAGGTAAATGTTGATTGGAACTGAAATTTCCTATGCTTTGACTAAACAATCTGAATTTGAATGCTGCAGTTTCTCTATTTTGCTGCTAGCAATTCTCTTGAATTTCCAGTAGTTTGATGTTCATCCTATATTCCATGGCTCCTTGCTCTATTTGGCTTTATCAAAAGGGAATTTGGATTCAGATGAGGACATAATAAATTTCTGGAACATAATTATGTTCTCTGCTTTGTGAAATCCATGGAAGGAATACTATTAAATTGATGATAATCTGCACCCATGTTTAAGGTAATTAAGTTTAATGATATAATAGTTAACTCTCCTCAGAAGTTGATAGGTTCCCATCTGATTTGCATAGTTCTCCTGAATTTATGCTGGATCTCTAATTACTTACAAATTTCATGAAAAGTATATGTGAATACGCAAGTGGGTATAATTATAGAAACTTAGCTTAATCTCCTAATCATTATTCATTTACTTTCATTCTACAGCATCTGAAATATTGCATGTTAGATATTTTGTCGCAAACATATCTCTAAGCACAAATCCCTATCGGTCGAGTGATTTGCTTTCACAAATCACGCGGCATCACTTATCAATTGTTTAATGTTTATCTGTTCTCAGCCACTACAATAAGGTAAATTAAATCATGAGATATCCTTGATAAACTATCACAAGAACTTTCCACTAGTTATTTTAGCTATTATCAAACATATCAGACACTTAAGGGAACACAAAACAAGGATTAGTACCTGTATTCCAGAAGAGGATACTACTGAGCAGTCCTCAAGTATAACCAGGTAACCTAACCAAATCAACTTTCCTCAATATATGAAAGACTGGTGAAAAGAAAAAGGATGAAGGACTTTGAACTCTTCCATGAATATATCTCTTGTTCAGCACTCCTCCTGACCCTCCCTTTAATTTGTCATCATTTGATTAACTTATACTCAATTTCTTGAGTGAGGGCGTTCTGTGGAGGGAGAGAGCTTCTTCGCCACTCTCTGCTTTCCTACTCTTCATTTCTCTGGTCAGAGCCGTGATGAAATGTGAGCAACAAAGGCTTATGTTTTAAGGTTCTATATGCTTCCAGTTTCATCATAATCATCAACTTTCAAGATTCAACATTTCCCATATGGGTTTGAGAGCAGCAACGACTATATTTATTCTTAGGCTTTTGATTATACTTTTAAAACAAAGCAATACAGAAGCAAGATCCTAACTAAAAAAATGCTTTTTTTAACTGCAACTTCTCAAAAACACAATCTGAAGAACAAAAGAAAAACATAGTAAAACAGCTCGTTGTAACCTGGAGAGCATTTCAATTCTCCATTTTCTGTTCACTTTAGATTTTTTTTTTTAATTTGATGTTCACTTAAAATATTGATTACTCAAAGAAAAAGATCTAAAAAAACCTAAGCATGCGGAAACACAAATAGTGCGCTTTTCCAACAATTACACTGTCATATTTTATGCACTCAAATCCAGCACTACTACCTAATCCAGAACCATCCCAAATTATACTTTCTACGACCAGGTAAGAAGTGTATAATCCCCTCGCCGACGAATTTCCCCCTATCTACGCTCGAAGCAAATTCTAGGGCAACAAATCAGCTTCCATAAGAACAACAAAGAAAGATTATAATTTCAATGAGTGAACAAAATTCACATACAAAGCAAGATAAAGGGCGAAGTTAAGATATCAGAACTCACCGACTACACGCGATTCTCCCCCCTCGGAACCCATCTTCTGGAACCAAGTCCCCCGTATTTCTGCGAGTCTTAAATTATCCTTTCCTCACTGTTTCTCTCTCCGAACTCGAGAGAGAGGGGAGCGAGAAAGGCAACCTACCCTTTCCTCCGAGGGAAAAGGATAAGCGAAAGGTTGATAGCACAGCAAAGAGGAGAATGGTGGTAACCGCCTGCGTGGGTTTACGGGATTCGGGCCCAGCCTTCTCCTTCCCTCCAGAAGGAGAGCAGTGGGGACGACCGGACGGGCTCACACTCTACAACCAAAATATACAATAATTGTTGATCTGAATTACTAATTATTTTTAATTGCTTTACATTTTTTTAAGGATAAATTGCATAGAAGCTTATGAGGTTAGAATAAAATTACACATAGATCTTATATTTTAAAAAGCCTAGATTTAAGTCTCGAGTTTATGTTTGCGCTGCCATTTGGTCCCACGTCTGAAATTTGCTGACTTTTTACTATTTTACCCTCAGATTTTTTACCCATTATCCACATTATTGTAAAGTATTTTAAAAGAGTTATAAGGGCTTTAGATACCTTGGATCAATTATACAAAATAATGGCGAAATAAATAATGACGTTATTAGCAGGATTCAAGCAGGATGGGTAAAATGGAGAAATGCTTCTGGTGTGTTGTGCGATAGAAAAATCTCATCCAGAATCAAGAATAAATTTTATAAAGCGGTAGTAAGACCAGCGATGATATATGGTGCAGAATGCTGGCCTGCAAAGAAGAAACATACAAATAAAATAAATATTACAGAAATGAGGATGTTAAGGTGGATGTGTGGATATACACGAAAAGATAGAATGAGAAATGAGTATATCCGAAAGAAAGTTGGTGTTGCACCAATTGAGGATAAACTTAGAGAAAGTCAGCTTAGATGGTTTGGACATCTAAATCTTAGACCGATTGAAGCTCCAGTTAGAAAAATTGAGTTATTGGATTTTGCCCATGTACAAAGAGGAAGAGAGAGACCAAAGAAGATATGGCAAAAAACTATAAAGAGTGATTTTAGTTACTTAGACTTAGATAAGAATTTGGTAACTGATAGGGCGCAATGAAAACAAAGGATTCATGTAACCGACCCCACCTAGTGGGATTAAGGCTTGATTGTTGTTGTTGTTGTTGTTGTTATAAGGGCATTTTGGTCCATATAAATATGACTAATAGTCAAATTTAACTGTTACTATCTAACTGAATCATCCAAAAAAGTGATATTTAAACTAAAGGACCAAATGACAGCGCAAACACAAACTCGGGACTCAAATCTAGGCTTTTCAAAACGTGAGACCTATTTGCAGCATCATTCTAACTTCAAGAGCTCCTGTGCAATTTACCCTTTTTTTAAATAATAAAACTCTTTTATTGTGCTCCATTATTATTAATAGAATATTTCAGTTTTAAATTTATTTTGAGTTTATTGAACTTACTTAAAGTGGCTCCAAAGATCACCTGAACTTAACTAATATATTAATTTGCTGTTTTTTATATTAAAAAATTAGTGCATGATATTTTAAATATAATGCTAACATATAAAGGGAGTAAAGACGTCGCTTTTTATTATATTAATTTTTATATAATTAGAAAAAAAATTAACTATTTATTCATAAAAAAATATATTTTATCACTAATATTTACACTATTAAAAATTTTGACATTATATTTTAATGCACAAGATCACACTTTATATCACGTAGACAATAAAGTTCTTGATAATACAAATTATATTGGCAGAAAAATTATCTCAATATTATACTATTTATAAAATTTGATATTTATTTTGTATTTTAAATATAATGATACATAATTGAACAAACTTTATTAAAGCCCAATTGAATAAAATAGAGGCAAAATGAATAACCTAAACCTTTTAATTGAATTAAAATTATGAAACTTCAAAGGAAACATAATTTTTTTAATTTCATAAATATGTGGTCTATTATTTGAGACATGATTATAGAAAAAATTGAATTGATTTAATCTCAATTTTATTAAAAAATATAAATTAATTGAATTATTTAAGTTTATTTCTTTGAAAAAATAAATTAAAAAAAAATCATCAAAAATGCACAATAAAGGTGAAAAATTTTTAAGAATGATAATACACAATTTAGGTTGATTTCATTTCCAAATTGACTAAAAATCGATGAAGAAATTTGAAAAAAAAAATTAAGTTGTAAAGTTTTGAAAGTCTAATTAATCTACAAAAATGTTCTGAAAATTGAAGGTTTTAAAAATAAGAATGCTATTAATGATTTATAAGTGATATGTCAAATTCGACCCAATTATCACTCCTATAGTTTTTTTATCACATTTATCAGTCCTACCTTGTTTGTTTTAACGTTAAAAATTAACCTACTTTAATTTTAACCTAACATATCATATCACACATAGACTTTAATATTAAAAATTAATTTTATTTCATGTTCTATATGTTACTATAATAATAATCAACTTATATCACATTTCTCATATATCCAACATAATAATTAATTTTATATCACATTCCTATATATTTTAATATAATAATTAATTTTATTTTATATTATTCATAATTTTTAATAAAAAATATTAAATTTAATTTTAATTTTATTAAATTTAACCTTACTTACAAAAAACAAATCCCTACTTAGTTTTACGTCAACCGATGGATGGTTAGGGCAGCGGCAACGGAGAGAACCAGCTCCAGCTTTTCCCTTGAGAGCGGCGGCGGCAGATATCCGCCTTCCTCTCTTCACTCAGTGGCAATAGAGCTCTTCCCCTCTGGCTTCACTCGGCAGCAAGGCAAGGAGGAATCTCTCTCTATTTCTCTGTCTCTCTTTCTCCCTCTTTTCATCTCAACCGTAAGACACAGGAGCATAAGAGGCGACATTTTCTCACATTTTTTTTAAAATAAAATGTCCCCTCACATTTTCTATCGTGACCGGCTCATATTGACTTAGGGGAATGATTCGAGACGAAATCGAGGTCCTTGTGTTCAATGCTAACCGGCGAGTGAAATAAAGGTCTAAATTAAAAGAGTTGATCGGAGAAGAAAAGGCAGCAGATTGTTGTTTTTTATTTGATTCTTTTAACTTATATTTTGCATAATCTTTAACATATTAATTAGTTATAAATACATTTTTAATTTTATTAATTAATTTAATTTTACGGTTTATATCTATAAAGCGAAGTTTAAGTAGGGCGAAAAAAAAAAAAGGGATTTCTTCCGCCTCGTGCCCTAACATCGCAATTGTTGCGAACCCTTCTGGCTCTGTCCCGCAAATACCAGCCGAGCTTCCTGGTGTCGCTCTGTCTCCGCGAGAACCCTACCCGCTCGCTCGTCCGTCTCCGTGCATCTGTTCTACCTCCGCAGCCGGCTCCTGCGCGGCCGACGCCCCTAATTGCGCTTTTCTTAACGGCGTCGTCTCCCATCTTCTCTCCAGAATAAGGTAGGTCTTCTCTCTTCCTCTTCCCTGTTCTAAAACTTTAACTTCTCCTCCCCTGTCTCCTGTCAACAACCTTCTCTACTGCTCCATTACTCTTTCTCGTCCTTAGACCACCGCGGAAAACGTAAGGCAACGGGGACAAAGAAGAAGGCTCTCCATTCCCCTTTGTAGCCCATCGTAAGCTATCTGATTAGCCGGAGACCCCACCGCAGCGATTGTGACCCTTCCTGCTCCCAATCCAACCATCCCTGGTAACAATCCATTGCTAAGGGCTGGTTCCTAAATCAACTAATCGCAGTCGAAAACCCTACCCTAATCAAGTCCCCTCTGCCTGCGTCTTCGCGGTTTTGCCTGCTCTCTGTTTCGACGTTTCACCATTAGGCTGCTTTTGGTGGCTTTGATTGCTGGTAACATCTTTCTTCCATATACGTCCTTTGATCTTCAGTGAGCTTTGGTTGCTATGACGCCAGATATGGTTTATTGGTAATTTTACCTTCACTACACTACCAAAAATTTTTTCTATAGCTGTTTTTCAGCAACAATTTGCTACCCTATTATTTTGCTCTCTTCTCTTCAAATATGGCAAAATATAGTTGATAGGTGTCATCAGTTTCTGCTTTCACCCTATTTGCATGTATAGTTTTGCCATGTCCAGTTGCAAGCTTTGTTGTTATCTAGCTTATTTATTCCATGAATAATATTATGTGCTGGATGATTTGCTAGATGGTGTTATTTATTCTGATTGCGAGGTTATTTTTATTTGCTAACCCTCTCAGGTCTTCAATTTTCATTATTAGTGGAAATCATTTTCATAACATCAGCTTGATGATTAATTCCACATTCTATAATAAGTGTCATTTACTTCCTTTTCCCATTTTCATTCCAAATTTTGTTCTTGTCTAGCTTCATTATTAGTTAAATAATGAAGTTTAGATGCTCATTGGTCTACATAATTATATATTGAACTGATAAATTAAGAGGTACTATTCATTAATTTACTTATTGATTATGAAACAACTGATTTGGCCTGTAGTTGATGTTGTGAATGATGAAGTGTAATTTTATGCACTTGCAAATTACTCTTCATTGTAAATATATAAGCAATGATGATTTATATCATTCATTTGGTTTTCATGCAATAGAAGGGCAACTTCTTAACCATATTCCGTGTTATAATGTCAACTCATCCCGTGAATCATGGAAAAAAAAATTTAAACTTGCAAATGCAATGTATTATGTCGATCCATGAGGAGTTGTCTTATATAATATTGAGTATAAAACTTATTGGAGATCTTTAACATGCCCAAAGAAAATGTGACTCTGATCATGTTGTATGAAACCAAATGCATATATTTCATTGAGCCCACATTGAACAATAATTGTGAACAGGTAATGATGAGTTAAGCTCCTATCGTTGATTTATTTTTTTGATACTGTATACATATTAAAAAATCGTAATTCATAACGAACTTTAATTCTGAGCTTCTTCGTATAGCTTATTTGCATGTATAGTTTTGAGAGGCCCAGTTTGATGACAGGTTTTATTATCATCTAGCTTATTTATTAGATGGGTAACATTATGTGCTGTGTGATGATTTAAGGGATGGTGTTATCTATTTTGATTGCAAGTTTGCTTTTTAGCCACCCACCCTCACGTCTTCATTATTAGCTAGATGTCTTATTTATAACATCAGTTTGGTGATTTATTCTTTTATTCTATACGTGTTTATGACTTCCTTGGCCCATTTTCACCTCAGATTTTGTTGTTATCTAGCTTCATTATTTATTAGGTTGGGTTTTTAGCCACCCACCCTCTCAGATCTTTATTATTAGTTGAATGTCTTATTTATAACATCAACTGGTTGTTTGTAATTTTTCTATGAACTTTTCACTATTTATATAATGGTTTGTGGTTCATCTTCTTTTATCTTCTCAAATCCTATT
This sequence comes from Apostasia ramifera, assembly GCA_019297695.1. Taxonomy (NCBI): domain Eukaryota; kingdom Viridiplantae; phylum Streptophyta; class Magnoliopsida; order Asparagales; family Orchidaceae; genus Apostasia; species Apostasia ramifera. The sequence continues at coordinate 127,070 of JAEMOT010002232.1, forward strand.
TTTTGCTTTTGAAGCTCTGCCTTTGTAAAGATGTGGGCAATGATGATCTATTTCATACATTTGACCTCAGTATGCAATGGAAGGATAACATTTTATGTTACAATGTTAAATTCTCTTTGATATCATGGCAGACAATTAAACATGTAAATATAATGTATTGTGCTATTTTATACTGTAATGAGGTTAGCAAAGATATTGCATGAATCTATATTGAATGAAACCAAACATATATACTTCACTGAGCTCGCATTGAATAATATTTGTGAAGAGGCAATGATGAGTTTAGCCCCTCATTTATGATTTCTTTCCATGGTACACTATAGATACCAATAACTCACTAGCCATCTGCATAAAAGCTCTTAATCTCAGCCTTCAAATTCTTAAGTTGCTGACCTTTGCGTAATCTATTTATATTGGGCCATGGGGCATCAACCTCTCCCTCTTCCTCTACTGACATCCCAGAGCTCCTTCTTCCTCGCTAGCTTCTTTGCCATGCTGGCTGGCCCTGCCAGACTCAATGGAATCCATGGCGGTGCATGTGCCACCAACATTGCACTCAAAGAATCCCAACAGAGTTTGCCCTCCCTCCCGGCTATTCGATGGCGATGACAGGTGATTCAAGTCCACGGCAAGCTTGACGTTCTTCCTTGACAATGACGACGATGACCCACCACTGGACTACACGTTTGTGGAAAAACTCTTCTACAATGGTTTAACATAGACAAAAATAATTATTTTATCTATGAGATAGTATTACCATATAAAAATTCTAATTGACTTAATATATGTTTTTTTTACTTTTTGGCATTTTGTTTTTGAGATGTCTATATATATCATACAAATCTTATATATTATATACATATATTCTCATCATAAAAAATGGCGATTCTATGATGTAAATTTTGTGAAAATGTGTGGTAATGTAATATGCATGTTAATTTATCAGAGCTATTATATTAATTTACAAATCAGTTTATACAATGAAATACCACAACACTGATAAAGTTCTAATACATAATTCTATTACAGTAGTTTTCCTCCTTTTACTACTTATTCTTTGATCTAAATGAAAAAGTCTTTCAGGATAGATTTAAATATTTCTATATAAGTAATTTTTATGTTCTGTCACAAAGCTAATGAGGTAGACACCTAAAGGTTGTGCCTGCAAGTTGGTCAGCAAGCGGCAGTAGTGCTAGTATCTGGGAAATGCACCTTCGATCGTTACTCCGAGTTCGAAGGAAAATTCCAACTGCGACGTCTGCTTCAGGCGATATCTTGAGGGCTCGGATTGAGTCAAGAGAGCGGATTCGACGTCGCCAGAGAGATCCAGGTCGTGATGCGTTTTTTGTGCCGGTGCCAGAATCCTCTGCCTGGCTCGACACATTGACTATGCCAATGGTCCTCACGGCAGTTGCCATCGCCCTTTTTGCTAAGATTCTTATGATGGTATGTCTATAATACAAGAGGTCAATGCTGTATTTTTTTAACCCTAGCATTATCTGCTGATCATTTGTAGTGGTGGTATTGTTTACTCATTTTTTTTACTTCATTAAACTTTTGTAATTGTCAGAACTTCTTTTCACAAACAGTGATTCTTAATTTTTATACCGCTTTTGATCAAAGAGATCATAAGTTGGACATTTCATTTATTAGAATATACCAATTTTTAGTATCCTAGCTTCATCGATATTCCTACTGAAGTGCCAACCAATTTAATAATCTCACTGTTTTGACAATTCATCTTTAGTTGCATATCCAGTTTGAAAGTATGTATTTTGCTTTTCCAAAGTACTAAAGTATTTCATCTTTTAACTATAATTGTGACCTGAGTATCTTGTTCTATTTTTTTATAACAATTGTTTTTGCATTGATGTGGCATTGTAGCAATTATGTAGGACGAAGTTAAAATGCATTGAATGATTTCATGGGCATTTGGATTGGGACAACTTTATTTTAGGATTACCTTTGTAAGGCATATTCATTGCATGACAAACAAGCTTTTATTGTTCTTGAAATGTGTTTCTCTTCTGTGACAAACCCCATGTGCAAATTGTTTGAGTGATTGCATGCGATGCTTGTTGGGTTGGGTCTGTTATGCATTTGAACTACAAACTTGCCAACGCAAATGTGGATCTTGCTTGTAGCAGCAGCATCTATTTCTTCTAATTTTGCATGCTGTAAGAATTAACAAGCTATAAGTGCATCCAATCTCAGTTATTTCTGTGGCATTAACTAGAGAATTTGATACTACTAAAAGCAGATGTCTTTTATTTTTATCTTCAAGCATTATAGCATTCCTTGTGATGCATTCTCTTACAAAGTTTGTGTTCTTCCATGTTCCTTCTAGTCTTTTACTTTTTGGAAGCTTTGATGCTTCTGTCGTTGAGGAAGTTCATTGTAAAACTAGGATTTTCGTGAACCAGATCTAATGTAGAATTCAGAAAAAGAATCATAAATTGAAGAACATCAAAATGCTGATAAGATGACAACTTGTTGAATGCCTTATAAGACTTTTCCTCAGCAAAAAGAAGTTTGGTATCTAATTCCTTGTATATTGTTGGTTTCTCTCTTCTTTCTATACCTTGTTGGTGGCACAACTATACCATTACTAATATTAAATTTTGAACTAAAACTGTTGAAATGATTAGGCTGCAATTGATATTGTTCAATGCTATAAAATTTTTATTTTTGGTTAGCAAATGAGATTCTCTGTTGCATACTTGTTTTATTGCAGTATGATGATTCCAAAGCCCAAGAAAGGTTAGAACGCAAAATAGCCAAGGCTCCTCCGGAACAAGGAACAGTTAGGATGCTTTCTCGGGAGGAGTGGGATGCAATCCAAGAAATTCGTCCAAGAACTCCTTTCGAGTCTAAGCTTGCTCGACCCAATGCACACATAAGAACTGGAGAACCCATTAACTTGGTTAGTGTCTATAATAATAATAGTTCTTTTCAAAATAGATCTTCCCTTACCTTCACGTGCTTTGCATGCAAAATACACATCCTGTATGGTCATTTTGAGCTACCTGCATTGCAAGATTACCTGCCACAAATGTTTGTAATTTTTCTAGTCTCTATATCTGTCCGATTTCTTTTATCAGGAATATCTTTACCTACTAGAAAATAAAGGATGAATCATGCATATAGTCATCTTGATTTTTGTGCTTGCATTAACACCTTTTATTTCTTGCTTATTATTTTTCCGTAGTTATTGTTAGTTATGTGGTGGAGATACAATTTTTATGAAGAAATAAGAGCTCAACAGTTTTAATGATATATTACTTTTAAATAGGCACGGATGTTTTTAAGATTAATTGTGAAAATCAAGAAAAATTCAAATCCTGCAAATTTAAACAAATTAAAAAATTTAGATGGACGATAATTTAAAATTTATTGAATTAAATTGATCCTACTAGTTATAATTCAAGAAATCAGTAAAATTTTAAGAATAAATTCTGGTTCTATCAAAACTAATTCAGTAGCAATTTCTCTTAAATTAAAGATTCAGAGCTCTTAATCGGAGCAATTAACTATTAATGTGCAATCACGTAAATCGAAAACAACAATATTTTTATGAAATTCACTTAGAATATGCCTTGTTGGAAAATTTGGAGTCGGATCTAAGTTAATTCAAGACTAGCAATTGGATTGTTTAAATTGGACCCATGTTTTGCTGAAATCAGGCCTTTCTTGAAAGTGATGGTGCTAATCAATCTTTCTTAATGGACGGTACTAACAAGGGTCACTATAGTATTGATTTTTATTATACTATAGGGTTACAATAAAAGAATTGAGAGAATGGTGGAATGCTTGCCTTCTATTAGCACATGCCTTCTTTTGTGATGAAATCAATGCCCTTTTATGTAGAAATGAGTGATGTGAGTGGATGATCGGTGAAAGCCAAGATTTCTATGGTCTTTTTCCTCTGATTTTCTTTCTATCAGCCAAAAGTGTGGAATTGTCAGTCAGTTTAAAATCAAAATTAAAATACAGTCTACCTAAGATGTCTCTTGTGTTCTACCAATCAAATTGGAGTGTGATCTCATCTTGACTGTCGAAGGTGAAATGTGCTGAGAGTGGATATGCTTTTGAATAGTGCTCCCCTTCACCTCTGCTCAAGTGGTAAGAACTCCACCATATAGAGTATGGGTTAGCTGGTGCATATATCACTATGTGGGTCAGATCGATCTGTTGTGTCTTCTTCATAGCCAATGGTCCACCTGAAATAGATAAATATTCTATCGAATTGAACATTACTGTTAATTGAGTACAAGTGATTTTTGCTCATTATTTGATAAGTTGTATAAGCAATGAAGTGGACACTCATGACTAGAGTTACGCTCAAAAGGGAAGACATCAAGAGGTATTATTATTGTAGTTCAATTATTCCCTTGATTCATTTATAAATTCAAAATTTTCTCATTCGATCTAATTCAATCAAAATGTTAAAACATCTAATCATTTTAATTGTCATATATTTACTTTCACAAAATGCTCTCATTTATTTGTAAAAACCTGCCATCAATTTTTTTTTTGTCTTTTTTCAAACATGATAGATTGCAGACAAGAAATAATGCTATGAAAATCAACCACTAACTCAACTTGAACCATCATTTACTAATAAACCTATGTGCCACATAATATCTTGTGATTTAACCCTTGACTCAGAATTTTGAGTCATGATTCTGACTTGAAACTTGTCTCAAAGTCATTCAACTCGATTGTGGTACGAACAAAATAATTGTGAGCAATTCTCAAACTTCAGCAAGTATTGCTGGTCCTATTTTAATGATATGATCCATTTGGTATTCGGAGTTTGTCTTGCAGCTAAATATATTTTGAGTTTTAAAGCATAATAATTTTGTGCAGGAGGATTCGAAGGACTGGTCCATCGATGTTTTCGCTGATGCTCTCAGCAGAGCTGAAGAAAGCGCAAAGCAGAGGTGATTCACTATAATCATTGTATATATATATATATATATAATTATAAGATTTGTTTTATTTGGGAGATATTAATGGGTTCCTGGAATTTTAAAATGAGTATGATTGATCTAAAAATTGAGTTGAAACCTTTTGAGCTCAATGCTTCATTTGGTTTGATTGACATTAAAGAAAATGAACTGCAATTTCAATTTGTAAGGTACATTTATTATAGAAAGTGAATTGTAGTATTTTTTACATGCAATTATATGATGGGAATCACTTTTTAATAACCGTATGTGTATTTAAAAATATGTAATTTTTTTTTAAAAAAAAAGAAATAATTGCATGTAATTACTTAAATATAATTATTTTATATGTTTAATATTCAAAATTTTAATTTTATATATTGATCCTTAAAATTATATTTTATGTATTATTTATGTCATAAAGTTATAATATGTATATAATAAAATAATTTTTATATGATTATCACACTGAATATTAAAATTTTTAGTAAAATAATTAAATTTTATTAGTATGTATGTCATTGTTTTAAAATTTTATTTAATTTTAATTAACAGTATTACATGCATGATTAAGATATTTGGTTTACAATTTTATTTTTATGGTGGATATATTTGGGAGTGTTTTATTTGTTATTATCTTAGTATTAAATGTTATATAATTTAAATATTTTTTTTAAATGAAAATTTTATTCAATAATAATAGTAAGAGAAGTTAAATTATTTATTATTAAAATAACTAAATTAGATTAAATCTCGTGCACTCAAGAAATTAAATGACTAAAGATTTTGAAATTCATCTCTTAAGAAAATAAATGACTGAGCTTGATGATCACAATTGCTCTATCAATTATAGCCATAACAAAGACTAATTGATTAGCTTGTAAATTAGAAATCTCAGTAAATTTTAAGGATGCTTTAATTTTTTTTTTTGGATAAAAAGTGAATTTTATTTTAATAATGTGATATAATATTTTATTTTTAATATTTGAATTATATATAATGTAAAATAAATTTGGAGCAGCTTGGTTTTCTTTTTTTTATAGAGTCTCAATCAAAGGAGGCCGAGGGTCAAATAAAAAACTAAAATTCAAAGGAAAACAAAATCCACAATAAATTCAAGCTCTAAAATATATCTTTCTAAAAGAAAACTATCTACAGATTTTAGATAACAGATTAAAGAATTCTCATCCTAAACCTAATCCTAGAGAGAATTTAGAACTAATTAATGCACAGTAGCATTCATGAAATCTCCAGCTTCAGACTAAGCTAGTTCATGAAAATTAAACTATCACCCAATACAACCACATTAATCCTCCAGGTGATTGCCATTAAGAAGAAGTCGAAGTCAGACGATAGAGGAAGATTTTTTATGACGAATCGAGCTCGAAAGCCGCCTCACTAATCTGTCCAACGCCTCTCTCATCCATGGATGCTGGCATCCTTCTCTTGCTTCTGCCACAGAGACCTGAAATAATCACCAGAACAACACTGATCAGAATGTAAATCCCTTCTTCATCTATTTCAATCTCTCGTTCTTATGTGATAATATCTTCAATTTTTTCATGAATTTTGAGAAAATTTAGCATTGCAACTAACCCATCTGCGCTGCCTAACACTCATCTCAGGCCAATGAACAAGCTCCTCTGTCACATTCAGAGGAAACATGATGCCTTCATTTATAGCAGAATGTGTTCTGCTCTTGTAACTCCATTTGCCGAGCCTTCGCTGTAATTTCGACCACCACATGATTTTTCCTCAAATCAGTGATTCACATAAGAGAGGAGACGATCGTATGAACATGAAATGAAGGAAAGTGAAATAATAGATGCAAACCTCTACATTCCCTTGCACACCAGCTTCCTCCAAAGCTTCTCGTGAGGCGGCCTGCTTTATTGTTTCATCACTCTCCCAACCACCCTGTCAATACCAAATTCAACGTTGATGCCAATGGTCAATTCTGTAACTGCAGTGATTCTTTTTGGATATGTTTGAAAGATTTCTAAATTGTGCATAGAAGTGTTGATGCACAACGGGGAAGTGAATAAGAGTAAGAGAAAAAAAGGAGGAAGGAGAAAAATAGGACGAACAAAAAGAAATAAGACAGGGAAGGAGGAATTGAAGGAGCCAACTTTTCTTCATCCAGTCCATGAAACTCTACAAAATACTCCATAACGTGGCTACTTATATTTCTTGTCACGCACAAAAAGAAAATATATTAAATTAACTTTTCAAAATACAATAGGCCGAAGAAATACTAAATACAAATAAAAGAGAAATATCATCCCTATTGCATAACTAAATATTCAAAAAATGGAAAAAAAAAATATAATGTTATTTTTTAAGAAGAGAGAGAATATGGTGCGCAGGACACACAAAATATGCATAAATCATAACCTTCCAATCATATTCCTATACAAAATTTATTTCTCGTTCCCCACGGCCCCCATGCAGGATCCGATTTCGTGTTGGCATACAAAATCACCCGCATACATCATTTTTCTATGCCTACGTAGAGCTAACCTTATTCAGTACAAAATGTGACTGATATTATATTTCACATTCCTATAATAAAACCACATTTTTAATAATTAATTAATAAATTTCTTACAAAAAATTGAAATTAAAATTGCTATTAGGCATTTAGGTTTTATTAAAATTACTATTAAGTAAAATCGCATAAGAATACAAAATGAGTCAAATATTATAGGAAGAAGAGATATCATCTCATTAACATTTTGTATTCTTATATAAGAGTGATAAAAATTTGAAGAAAAAATTACAAATATGAAAAAACAAATAACATAGAATCTTTCTCAAAATAGGTAATTTTGTATTCAAATACAATACCCACAATCCACAACACGTAAAGGATATAATTTCGTATTTGAACACAACTCCAACTAAATTTACTAAGAACGTATTTGGACACAATATCCCACTACTGCATCTCATGATACCTCGAACAAATGATGAGATCATATTTTGATGATTTTTCATTTCCGCTCACACATTCATGTCACCCCCAATCCGCATGTGATGTGTCTTCTTCCTATTTGTAGTACACAAATAGTAAAAGTATGCATGGAAAATTAAGAATGTTCCTATAAGAATAACCTTCAACAAATGCCAAATAGAAGTATAATGTATAGTGTTCCTAATTAAGCAGTAATTTTAGTTCAAAAATGTGTTTGTTTATCGTAATTAAAATTAACTCTAAGCCTTATAATTAATCTTGTTAATTTTAACTTAACATATCGCATCATATACATATTTTAATATTAAAATTTAAACTTATTTCACATAATACATATATTTCAAAATAAAAATTAATTTTATTTCTCACTTTATACACGTACCAAAATAATAACTTATATTGTATCGCTGGCACTGCCCAACATAATAATTAACTTTATTTTATACTATATACAATTCTCAATAAATAATATTCTGACACAAGTTTAATTTTAACTCTATTAAAGTTAATTTTTGCAAACAAACACACACTTTTAAGTTATTTTTTTTCAACTAGTGAACATGGAGCAAATAAAATGCAGGTAAAGTTGACCTCATTTTCCTGATCAATTTGCAACAACTTTGAAGCATTTTTCTTCAACCTATTATTTCATTCACATCATTCACTGCTTTTGCCAAGAAAACAACGTTTTTCTGACATTTTCATAGCATCTAACAAGAGTTGAAAATCTTATTAGATCTCATACCTGTTTTTCTACGGGGAACACCACGTCGATGGCTTGCTTAATATGCAAGATGCAATAAAGATTGGATACTAATCATTATCGTTGGCATTGCATGTACGATTGAATTTGGGAATTTGATTTGTTTTGAGTCATGAGCAAATTTGACTCAGAAAATCAAAAAATCAATGAGTTTGAATTGTCTCAAATGAAATGCATTGACAGATGCAATGAATTTAGTTTGAGTCAAACCAAGGCCTAACATTAATTCAATTTGGAAAGAGCCCTAGAATTTTGGAAATGCATTTGATTGGACACGAGATTTACTTGCTTCATTTTGTACATGGAATCGGGCTGAATCAATTCCTTAATGAGCAGATTCCAACTCAGATTCATCTTTAAATTAGAGGAACTAAACTAGACTGGATTCTGATTCCAATTTGTTTTGGTTTCTATTAGATCCATGATACACAACCAAAAATTAAGTCAAATGATTATAATAGCCCAGCGTAATTCTCTTTGGCCCAATAGACTTGTAATTTTAAAATGCATCTACTAGACTTAAGGCATGTTAATATACATATCCAGCATATACCCCCTTTTGGAACTCATTAAGGCTTTCCCCATATCACCCAGGAGGTCACGCATGGTACATATTATCTGATTTAGCCTCATGATCCCCATGGCTTTAAAACGCACTGACCAGCTTAAGGCATGTTAACATATATACATAATATCTCTCCCATATTTTGCTGATGTAGGGAATTGCATAAAAATTATCACAATGATATCTACAGAAGACGGAACACTTTCTAATGTCAATAATTTGTACTATTATGCTCTGAAGCTTTAAGAATTAAATAGAAAATTGATCTTATTTCAGAATAATTTCAAGAATAACAAAAACTTCAGCCTTATTGCAATCATATTGCAAAGAATAAAGATGAGAAGCCTAGCAAAAAGGAACAAAAGGAAGAAAACTTCATACAGATATGATATAAATGGGATAAAAGCAGTTAGTCCATAACCTTGCATCCAGCAATTTGACTCTATTTCATGAAAAAAGGTAAATGATATGGAACCCCCAAAACTATCCCCAAAAGTTCTAGAACTTTGCGTATTAGTTTTAGCTAATAATTGAAGTGATGGTACAAAAGCTAATACCCAAAAGTCTTAGAACTTTTGGGGACTAATTGTGGGAGCTATGTAGCATTATTCCAAGAAAATGCACTGCCACCTACAATAATAAATCCATACCTTGGGAAACATCATTCCATATCCCTTCTGAGAACTGATAACAAGGACCTCCATACAACGAAGCAAATCGTTGCCCGAGCACTTCCCGTTGAATTTATAGGGAATGCATCTACTAACCAGAGATAAACACCAATAAGCGAAAGCCCATCAAAATCAAACGAGGAGACGAATCAAAAATGCAGCGATGGAGATCCGGAAGAAGTCGAAGAGAGATTCAGAGAACGAACCCGACAACAAGCCGGCCGCCGGTGCTGCTGTAGCGCTGAAGCTGTCTTCCCTGCCGCGAAGCCAAAGAAACCATCCTTCCCAAATCCCCCTCTCTTCGTCTTCTTTCTCCTCTGCCAATGAGCCTCCCGATTTCTCCTCTGCAACCGTCCACCAGAATCCGGTTCCCCTCGCGACGGAATAAAGGCCGAGAAATGAGGGCACGAAGAAGGAACGTGGGGGTTCGATCAGCTAATACGGGATTTATATAGGGAGGGAGTGGAGAGCATGAGACTCGTGAAAGGCAGCACGAAGGTGGCGGTAGGGGTATTTTGGGAAAGTCAGTCAAGTCGGATCGGCGCGACGTGACGACGGTGAAGGCGGTGAGCTTACCTTAACGTCGAGCAAAACGTTGGGCGGGCGCAGCGCCGCAATTTTGCAAAGGCCGGTGGCAGTTGTTAGCAACGATTTCCGGTGACGTCACCGTCCTCTAGAGAAATGCGAGTTGGCTATGGAGGCCGTGGCTAAAATGTCAGTCATTGGGAACAGTTTTATGGCTTTAAACGAAAATAATACTATTTTAATAAATAAATAATTTTTTTAATTATTTTATATAAATTTTAATATAAATATTTTTATTAAAATTTGTATAAAATAATTAAAAAATTATTTATTATTATTATTGTTCTTTTTAAACTAGTATCATTTTAGTCCTGATTTTGATCCTCGCGTCAAACAGTAAACATTAAATTGAATCAAATTTGCAATTTCAATTTCAATAGAAGTATTAAGAAAAAAATCAGCCCCATCAATTAAATTTAATATGTCGCAAATTAAGCTAATTCACCGATGAGTCACCAGAATTTTATTCCCGAACAAATTTGAAGGAACTGATTAAATTGCCTCAAAACCGAGTAACTCGAAACTTGCCGAACAATATCAAATGAATAAACTATTAATAAATAGCTCTTGTTATATTATAGTCATGCTCTTATTACACGACATCTAGCCTAAGGGTAAAAGAAAACACTCATCATCAATGTCCAGCCTGACATATAGTGTAGAAATCATGCTCACACTGCTTAGCCATTCGGGCATTAATGAGGAATCTTCACCTCCCATCTACTTTTATTTACTTTTTTTTCATTATAAATACTCAAATTTATGATGAGAAAGGGATTCTCGATTGGACAATTAATCTCAAGAAAGCTATTGGGTAGTACTGCTACTTCAAAGCTTTTGAACTTTGATTACCTCTCCGAATAGAGTTCTCTTTTTCTTTATCTGGTAATTCTAATTTAATATTTTTATTCAAATAAGTATGATTGATTATAAATTAATAGAAAATATAAATAATTTTTATGTACATTTGAATTAAATTTATCTCTACTTAAGGTCTTCAATATAGTATTTGTATGTTTAAAGAGAATGTATTTCTTACTTTCTCAAAGCTTGAATTCTTACATATTATAAAAGTAGATCGATAAAAATACTTACTTTTAAAAATCTATATAATATATGATTATAGATTGAGAGAATGAATATAAATCTTCTGAATATTATTATAATCTAATACACAAGAAGAGAAAAATGATTACAAAGAAAACTTTGGTATTGAATATCGATAATTTTTTCAGAACATTTTTTTTTTCCAACCAAACAGAATGAAATATATATATTATCGAAGTTTAATTTTTTTGACAATACATCAGAGATGTTCTAGAATTGCATTGATTTGTGTACCCTTTCTTTATGAGTGAAAAATTCAAGTCTTTACCTTTCAAAAAAAAAGAAAAATTCAAGTCTTTCTTCTTTAAAAAAAAATCAAATCAATTCTAGATTGGTTGAAAATTCAAAAAATTATCCAATAAAAAGCGGATAGCTTCAAAAATAGTAGAAATATTTTTACAAAAGTATTATATAAATTTTAACATATTATACTGTACATATCTTCTTTATAAAAATTATAATATATAATACTTATTTTTTATGAAAAGAATATGTATAATATAATATAGTAAAATTTATGTGACTTAGACATAAATATTTTAATATATCATTAATAATTTTAAATCAATTTTTTTACAAATTATTATAATAATTAGATATTCAAAATTATAGGAAACTTATAATTGAAATGACTTAATGAATCCAGCTTAATTCTAGTATTAAAATCAAGATCAAAATAATACAACTTTAAAAAAATACTAATAATAATAATAATAAATAAATAAATTTTTATTATATTCTACCGAAATTTCTAATATTTTATTTCACATTTTCAATAAAGCTATTAATTTCATTTCACATTTGATTATTTTAGTTTAGGATGTGAAATAAAATTAATAATTTTATTAAAAATAATTGAGTATATGATAATATTTTTTATATTAAAATTTATGTAAAATATAATAAAAATTTATTTATTATTATTATTATTAAAATTAATATCATTTTAATTCTAATTTTAATTTTCATACTAAACAAAATCTAAAGTTAAATATATTTTAATTGATAAAATAATTAAATTTTAATAACATGTTTGTAATTTTTTCAAAAATCTATCACCTAAATCAAATAAAATAAAAGGGATGTGAAAGGAAATAAGAGAGTTTATTTTAGATGAAACTTGAGTGATCTAGAGGAATAGAAATTAGGGGTGTAGATAGCATGCTGGCACAGATATTCAGAATTCAATCGCACATCTTCTAAGGATAAATTTGAGTAAGAAAAAAAAATTATTTTATAAAATTAACGAAAAAAAAAAATTATTTTAATATAAATTAATATATAGAATGTGAAATAAAATTGATTTTAAAGTTAAATTTTATGTTGTATGTGAAATAAAGTTATTAAAATTTATAATAAATTAAAAATATTATTATTATTATTATTTGTCTAATTTTGAGTATTTACCAAACAAGACTATATAGACGCATGCTTAAGTGGTCCCTATGTGCAATAGAAAAGGAAAACGATGCACTACTTCAAAAAAAAAAAGTTATTTAAAAGCATTTTTTTAGATGCACTAATTACTATTTAATGATAATTTATATAGATTTTTATCGATAATTTTTTTTAATATTTACTTATTAGATACATTAAAATTAAATATTATATGACACACACTCATTTATTTTAATTTTATAACTAACACACTCTAGTTAAAAATTTAAATATTTTATTTGAGTAAATCATACTTAAAATATATTTTAACTTAAATAAGGTTTATCTTAGTAAAATTAAACTCTTGATACATCTTAAATTAAATCTTATATGTTAAAATAATTTAAATCTGTTAACTATGTAGAATATTTCATTAACGCCCATTTTAATAATGAAAAACTGGATGAACGATTAGATTTAATTTAATATACATCGAGGATTAGAATTTATTCTTATGAACTTTGTTTAAGTAAAACATAACTTAAGTATGATTTAATCAAATAAAATATAATTTTTTTTTAATTAAAATGTGTTGGTTATAAAATTAAAATAAATGAGTGTGTGTCATATAATATTTAACTTTAGGGTGTCTAATAAGTAAATATTGAAATTTTTTGTATCATATAGGTAAAAACCCCTAATTTATATTACTTTTAGTTTCTATGTATATGAAAAAGAGATAATTACCTACATGCCACATAATTTAGTTTTATTTATGTCTTATCCATTCATTCTTAGTTACTTATACTATGCACACTCAAAATATTATAAAATCTTACATACACACATTTTAACTTATTTCTATTATAATAAGTAATCATAATTTTTCAATAACCTAACTATAATTAAATTACAAAAAATCTGAGCTGTTCACCATATTATTTTAAGGATATTTAAATATATTTTGAGTGAAAATCTTAAAACCTTAATATTTAGGTGACGATAAAGGAAGAAGACATGCGCGACGTGAATTGATTTTAGGACAAATCAGCGCCTTAGTGTGGTATTGAGGAAGAGAAAAATATATACCATTAAAAGTAAAAATATAATTTTAATGATTTACTAACAGAATATTTTTTTTTTTCAAATAGATTTTGATTAAGTTTTAACTCAAATGTGTATATGTAAGATTTTATAATATTTTGAGTGTGTATAGTGTAATTAATTAAGAATGAATAAGTAAAATATAAATAAAATTAAATTATGTGGCATATAGATAATTTTTCCTAAAAAAAAATAACTCGACATAAAAGAGTCTCTCACATATCTCTACGTAGAAAAATAATGTCTAGAAATAGCAAAAAATAGTATTGTTCCTGCTTTTCATCATTCTTAATTAATGGGACTAAATATATTTATACAAATAATACTTGGAGCCAATTTTGAAAAAAGATTTAAAATTGAGATTAATATAAATTCTTTTTTCAACTTTAGGACTCAGATGCAATTTAGTTTTTAAAATATTTGATTTTTTTATTAAAGTTCAGGGATAATTTCAAACTATGCCAGCCCAATCTGGAATATCATATTAATCTGTGGTGTGCAAAAAGTTGAACATTTTAATATTTTAATTATTAGTTTACAAAAATCGATGTGTTAAGAGGATAAGAATGGTAGACGGACAAAGGAAGATTCAAATTTTCAATGATAACTCCTCTTTTTTAATGAATTGCATAATTTGTGACGGCTATTTAAAATAAACTTTTTTTTTTTACAGATAGCATCTGCTAAGATCAAATATTTACATAAATTATCTGATTAAGTCAAATATTTAAAAATAATATCTCTAATTTTTAATATAAATTTATAAATGTTATCTCATGCTAATTTTTATTCTTCATTTCTTTAACCCAACTAAAATTAGTATATATATAATTAAAATTACATTTAATCATTTCAAAAAAATTCACTCTAATAAAATTATTGAAAAATATAGAGATATTAAAAATATACAAAAATTGAAATAATTTTTTAAAAAAAATATATAAATAGTGAATTTAATTTTAAGGGCTAGATTACATCTACTCCTTAAATGAATGATTATATGTGTTAATCTTATTTAAGTTAAAGCGACAAGTGACAAATATAATTAGTATAAAGAGTGTTATTTGTAAATTTATATTTAAAATTGAGGGTGCTACTTGTAAATATTTGAATTATAAGCTGTTGTTTATAAAAAGGGTGATAGATGTAATTTTTTTCAAAAAAAAATAATAAGGTGAATTTCATCTTGCTAAGTAGGCTTGTTTATTATTTATGAATTAAGTAATGTTGTGACGTCCCCTTTCGAGATACTACACGTGACGTCCCCTTTTCGGGACACCACGAAACTCACTTAATTCATAGGAAAAATTAAACATAAAAACTTTTAACTCATACAGCGGAAGCAATATAATTAAATAACAAACTGGTACTATAAACATGGAACACCACGAGTGGTGTCTCAAAAGGGGACGTCACAAATGTAGTTCTTAAAATTGTGTAAATATGTATTTAAGTCTTCAAGTATAATAAAAAAAATGTGCACATAAAAGCAAATTAGATGGATCTTAGTGTTATATTTAAGCATTAATGCCCTGTTTGGCAATAGGCTAAAAATATGGCTAAAATTAGCCATGGCCAAAATTTTAAATTTATTTTAAAAAAATTAAAAAAATTATTTCATATCTCATCTCACACAAATTCCAACATTAAACAATCACTTTATTTCACATCCAACACAATTCTCAATAAATCAATCAACTTTATTTCACATCCTACATAATTTTTAATATAACTTTCTTTATTTCACATCATATATATTTTTCAAAAATAGCTAAAAATTCTAATCAAATCTTCTTTTTTTTCTTATTACCAAATAGAGCCAGACTCAATTGCTTATGAGGGCATACAAAAGAAACCTGGATGCTGTTAATAATAAACTTTAGTATGAGCATTAGATAAATATTGTACGTATGAAATCTAAATATGTAAATATGATCAAGTTATTGCTCACTCAATTATTTTCCAATGAGAAAACTGATGTATGAGGTAGGACAACTCATTGAGAAAATTAAAATATAATATTACGTAAGTTCATATTTTAATATTTTTAAAATTTTTCTTGGGAAAGGAGAGTGAGGGGTAGATAGGGAGAGACGAGGGGGCGGCACTGCAGGCAACTGCAATGTCTCCCCCTATTTGCTTCAATAAAAAGGGGGATAGAGATAGTGAAGGAGGAAAAATAAGAGGGCGGTTGCTGCACCACCTCTTCTCTACTTCCGCAAGAGGGGAGAGAGAGGGAGATAGAGAGAGGAGGGCACGGTTGCAGCGCCCCCCTCCTTGTTGAGTGGAGGGAGGAGAGAGAGGAGATAGAGTGGAGGGAGAGAGAAAGTTGAGGCAAAATAGTCATTTATTAAATTTTAGGGTGTGTTTGTTTGTAAGATTAAATTTAAGAAGGTTAAAATTAAATTTGGATGGAGATATTTTTTTATTGAAAGTTGTGAATGATGTGAAATAAAGTTAGTTATTATGTTGGAATATGTGAGGGATGTGATATAAGTTAGTTATTATTTTAGTAATATGTGTAGGATGTAAAATAAATTTAATTTTTAATATTAAATTTTATGTGTGATGTGATATGCCTGGTTAAAATTAAACCAGGTTAATTTTAAACTCCTAAACAAACGGGGCCTTAACAATAAAAAATAACAAAATGACTTTATTGATACTATTATTGTGACTTAGGAACCTAGATATTAAAATATTTTCGCATAATATTATATCCTAACCTCCAAGACCTAGATGTAACTTACTTTCAGCTCCATTACTTATGAGATATCAATTCCGCTAGAAGAAGCTTTCAACCAATTTAATCAATTAATATTGTCATCGTCATCACCATCGTTGACAACAATCTTTTTCTTCTCTCAACGATCTTTTATGGAACTTGATCATTAAGCCGATTGCGGTGTATGCTCAGTTATGATTAGCATTCATTGAATATTAGTTGATTAGAAGAAGATTCTCTTTGACGGAGAACTCATCTCATTCTAAATTCTTTCGATCAAGCCTGTTCTTCGAACTGATAATAGTCCATACTCACCTCATTCTAAATAATTAGAGCCGATGGAATTTAAATGATATCGATCACTATTAGAATGTCCTATTGGTTATCGCAATAGATAGAAAACATCCAAAGATGAATATTTCTGTGAATACTCAAATATTCGGTGCCCACACTATTTTCATCACCAATTACAAAAAATAAAAAAAAATATTAAATTATTTTTTATCATATTTTATATAAATTTTAATATAAAAAATTAATTTTATTTCACAGTATATATCAATTATCTCTATTTCACATCCTACATAATTTTTAATATAACTACTTAACTTTATTTTCTATCATACACATATTTTAAGTTAAGTTTATAATTTTTATGACATAACAAAATTAGTCTCTTTGATCTATTTGGCAATAAAATCAATTTAATTTAACCATCAAATTTGTGATCTTAGCATAAAATAACTTTATTTTCAATGATAAATAATTATAATTTTAAAGAATAATTTTATTTTATATTTTATATATTTTAATAAAAAAATGCATTTTTATTTTATATCAAACATAAATTTTATTATTAAAATCACATTATCTTATATTATAATATTACAATAATTTTATTTTATTTTCTTNTTGTGATCTTAGCATAAAATAACTTTATTTTCAATGATAAATAATTATAATTTTAAAGAATAATTTTATTTTATATTTTATATATTTTAATAAAAAAATGCATTTTTATTTTATATCAAACATAAATTTTATTATTAAAATCACATTATCTTATATTATAATATTACAATAATTTTATTTTATTTTCTT
>JAEMOT010002232.1:146293-160331 GCA_019297695.1 Apostasia ramifera
TAATTTTATTTTATTTTCTTACTTAAAAAGTTTTCTATACTAATCAGTAGTCAATGTATAGCTAAAATCTTAAAAAGCAGTAAACATAGCAAACCATTTTATCTTAATAAAAATATATATAAAAATAATTTATATCTTATTATACATATCTTCTACTCTAATTAGGAGCTCTTATGCACAATCAAGAGTCACATGTAAGATTTTATACATATGTAAAAATAATTTATTTAGTGTATCAATCACAGGTACTTTTAACTACTATTATTTGTAATTGAGTTAGAATTTTTTGTCGAATTATTTCAAAATTAAGATCTAATAAAATTAAGCACTAAAACTTTTAAAACTTAAAAATCTATTTTTAATTTTATTTTTTGTATATTAATTCTTGTTATGCTCGTGTTGGATGAATATTGAGTGCTTAATCAAACTTTTTAGGTTCATTTGTTTTGATTAATCAAAAATAATGAATGACTAATTCGATTAAAAATAATGAATTAATTTGGCGTAAGAATTTTCTTTTCTATTAGTATAGCATAAGATATAACTAAATTTTTTAAAGTAAATTTTAATATTAAAATATTATTTTAACTTATATTTTGCATAATCATTAATATATTAATTAGTTATAAATACATTTTTAATTTTATTAATTAATTTTATTTCACGGTTTATATCTATAAAGCGAAGTTTAAGTAGGGCCAAAAAAAAAAAAGGGATTTCTTCCGCCTCGTGCCCTAACATCGCAATTGTTGCTTGCCCTTCTAGCTCTGTCCCGCAAAGACCAGCCGAGCTTCCTGGTGTCGCTCTGTCTCCGCGAGAACCCTACCCGCTCGCTCGTCCGTCTCCGCGCATCTGTTCTACCTCCGCAGCCGGCTCCTGCGCGGCCGACGCCCCTAATTGCGCTTTTCTTAACGGCGTCGTCTCCCATCTTCTCTCCAGAATAAGGTAGGTCGTCTCTCTTCCTCTTCCCTGTTCTAAAACCTTAACTTCTCCTCCCCTGTCTCCTCTCAACAACCTTCTCTACTGCTCCATTACTCTTTCTCGTCCTTTGACCACCGCTGAAAACGTAAGGCAACGGGGACAAAGAAGAAGGCTCTCCATTCCCCTTTGTAAGCCCATCGTAAGCTATCTGATTAGCCGGAGACCCCACCGCAGCGATTGTGACCCTTCCTGCTCCCAATCCAACCATCCCTGGTAACAATCCATTGCTAAGGGCTGGTTCCTAAATCAACTAATCGCAGTCGAAAACCCTACCCTAATCAAGTCCCCTCTACCTGCGTCTTCGCGGTTTTGCCTGCTCTCTGTTTCGACGTTTCACCATTAGGCTGCATTTGGTGGCTTTGATTGCTGGTAACATCTTTCTTCCATATACGTCCTTTGATCTTCAGTGAGCTTTGGTTGCTATGACGCCAGATATGGTTTATTGGTAATTTTACCTTCACTACACTACCAAAAATTTTTTCTATAGCTGTTTTTCAGCAACAATTTGCTACCCTATTATTTTGCTCTCTTCTCTTCAAATATGGCAAAATATAGTTGATAGGTGTCATCAGTTTCTGCTTTCACCCTATTTGCATGTATAGTTTTGCCATGTCCAGTTGCAAGCTTTGTTGTTATCTAGCTTATTTATTCCATGAATAATATTATGTGCTGGATGATTTGCTAGATGGTGTTATTTATTCTGATTGCGAGGTTATTTTTATTTGCTAACCCTCTCAGGTCTTCAGTTTTCATTATTAGTGGAAATCATTTTCATAACATCAGCTTGATGATTAATTCCACATTCTATAATAAGTGTCATTTGCTTCCTTTTCCCATTTTCATTCCAAATTTTGTTCTTGTCTCGATTAATTATTAGTTAAGTAATGAAGTTTAGATGCATAATAATGAAGTTTAGTTAAATAATAGATTATTTTGTTTTATAAAACGATAAATAAGTACAATTCATGAAACCGAATTACAAAATATCACGTCTTTCCTGATGGAATTCGGATAACTTAACTCAACAATGTACACAAAATCGAATAAATTTAAATTGAATTAAATCAAATTTCAACATAGATAATATAGTCAATTATAATTTCTTTCGATTAAAATTTATTCAATTTTGATTTTATTTTTAAGTTAAATTAAACTTAATTATGAATCACAAATTATATTTAAATATATAAACTTATTCTATATATATCATGACTTATAGTTTTAATACACTAAACTATTCAATAAATTAATAATTAATTTACTAGATAATTCAATATATTAAAGTTTTAAATTATAATGAGTCAATTAATAAATCAGTTATTAGAGATGCGTAACAAAACTCTTTAGTCTTGTTTGGTTCGAAGCAATTTTTTTGATCAACACAAATTTTAACTATAAAAATTAACTTTATTTCACTTTCAATGCAAATATGAATATTAGACTTTAAAATATTTCACATTTTACAAGTTTTCTAATATTAAAATAAATTTCTATCTCATTAAACTTAAAAAATAAAATATTCTTATTTTTTGTTCAAAAAAAAAAACTCGAACCAAACGAGGCCTTTGAGTAAATAGATAAATGTTTAAGCTTATTAATTAAGTTTAACAAACAAGCATAAATGAGCACTTATCGATTGTTGATTATAAATTTATAGTTTTTATGTCATGATTTATATTTTTTTGATTTGAGACATAAAAATTTTGCAATTTCATAAAATGAAAAAAAAGTGAATTTAAAAAATATCTTATAAGTCCCATTTATTTGACCATTAAAAATTAACTTGATTTAATTTTAATCAGGCATATCACATCACATATAAAATTTAATATTAAAAATTAATATTATTTCACATCCTACACACATTATTGAAATAATAACTAATTTATATCATATCCCCCACATATCCAACATAATAACTAATTTTATATCACATTTTTAAATATCTCAATATAATAATTAATTTTATTTCACATCATTCACAATTTTTAATAAAAAATTATTTTTATCTAAATTTAATTTTAATTTTATTAAAAAAAATCTTGTGAAATTATTAAATTTTATAATCCCCAATATTTATGAAGAAAATGGTGTGATAATGGTGAAGCACAGGTGCAGTACCATCGTCGCCTTGGAACTTCCAACGGAGTGGTGCTGTTAGAGAACACTGATGTGGTGATTTGGGAGATGGAGAAATACAGGGAGAATGCAAGGTGGAAGAAGAATGTTTTGAAGAGCAGAGAGAACATTGAAGAATGTTTTACACAGTGGAGAGCTCCCCAAATGTTACTTTGTCGTCTCCCCGCCGCCCAAAGTTCCCAATCCCACTTCGTCTCCCTCGTACACTCTGCCAGCTCTCCTCTTCAGCTGAAGCAGATCCACGCCTTTCTCCTCCGCAACGGCCTCCTCTCCGGCACCTCTAACGCTGTTGCCGCCATCATCGCCGCCGCCGTCCCCTTTCGCTGCATCCCTTACGCCCTCTCCCTCTTCCACCACCTTCCGTTCCCTCCACCCTCCGTCCACCTCTTTAACGCCCTCATCCGCGCTCTCTCTGACTCCTCTCTGCCTGCAGCCGCCCTCTCACACCTCTCTCTCATGCTCCACTCCGGCCTCCGCGCTGGCCGCCTTGCACTGCCCTTCGCCCTCCGCTCTGCCGCAGCCCTCCATTCCTTCGCTGCCGCCACCTCGATCCATTCTTCCGCTTCAAAATCCGGCCTTGAACTTGACACCTTTGTTCGGGCCTCCCTCGCCGATTCCTATGTCAAGCTCGGTTCACTCGATCTCGCCCTGAAGGTGTTCGACGAAACGCCCCAGTGGCACCTTTCTTCCAATATGCTCCTGTGGAACGTCGCCATCACTGCCTCCTGCCGCTCGAAGCTCATGGATAGTGCAATGAGGCTGTTTGACGAAATGCCCGAGAAGAATGTGGCATCCTGGAACTCCATGATTGATGGATTTATGAAAACCGGAGATCTGAATTCAGCAGTTGAACTGTTCGACAGAATGCCGGAAAGAAATGTTGTTACTTGGACCACAATGATGGGCGGTTTTAGACGAAATGGTGACAATGAGAAAGCTTTGAGCTTGTTCGACCGTATGTTGGAAGAAGGCGTAAGCCCGAACAACTTTACAGTGACGGTCTCGTTAGCATCTTGTGCCGCAATTGGGGCATTGAGCTTTGGCGTTCGCATTCACAAATATGTCAAAAGAAGAGGATTCTGTGAAGATGGCGCAATCGGGACAGCACTTATTGATATGTACTCGAAATGCGGCAAAGTAGAGCTTGCAAGTCAGCTCTTCGATAGAATGCAAGAGAGGGACATACAAACATGGACTTCCATGATAATGGGATGGGCAGTTCACGGGCGCTGGAGGGAAGCCCTCCAATACTTTGAGGACATGAAATGCTCCTGCATCAAGCCTGATAAGGGAGCATTTCTAGCCGTTCTGGTGGCATGTTCGCATGGCGGGAAGGTTGATCTGGGACTTGATTTCTTTGATACGATGCAAACTCGATACCAAATCGAGCCCGACATAAAACATTACACCTGCATTGTCGACATGTTCGGCAGGGCTGGACAGGTTAGCGAGGCCCTTGAGTTCTTAAACTCGATGCCTATCGATCCCGACTATGTTCTTTGGGGAGCTCTCTTGTCCGCCTGTCAAGCTAACAAGAATGTTGAAGTGGCTGAATTTGCTGCCGAAAAACTGCTGAAACTGCAACCCTTGCATTCTGGTAGTCAAGTGTTCATGTCGAATATGTATGCTGGTGTTCGAATGTGGGATGATGTTGAGAAAGTACGGGCTGATCTGAAGAGGAATAGCTTGAATAAGGCACCTGGATGGAGCTTTGTTGAGGTGGATGGCCAGGCACATTATTTCTATGCTGGTGATCATTCACATTCGTTGGCAGATGGAATAGAAGCTAAGCTGCAAGAACTCCTAACTCGGGCGAGAAAGGCGGGTTACGAACCAAATATGCAATGGGTACTACATGATATTGAGGAAGAAGATAAGGGGCGTTCTCTCAGATACCATAGTGAGAAGCTAGCACTCGCCTTTGCGCTGCTGAAAGCTGCAGGAAAGAAGGAGATTCAGATAGTGAAGAACCTCAGGGTATGTGGGGACTGCCATTCCTTGATGAAGTTCACCAGTAAGAACTATAAAAAGGAGATTTTACTTAGAGATGGCAAGCGTTTTCATAAATTTAGTGGTGGAGAATGCTCGTGTGGAGATTATTGGTGATCTAAACATTGATTTTCTGAGAATCAAAAACAATAAAAACATTGATTTTTTGCGCTGAAAATAATTTTTTTTTGTTTATTCTTTTGGCATTTTTCTTCCAAATGAAATTACACTTCTGATCATTTGCTTTTTGGATATCTAAGCTTTTAATTGTTGTAAAAAGCTCACATTCTAATAAGGAGGATCAGCAATGTAAAGTTAGAATATTAAAATTTATATTTAAATATAAAATAAATGTAATTTTTATCAAAAATACATAATATATAAAATCAAAGCGTGGACTCTGGCGCACGGGTCGCCGACGCGCGCTCCCCACACGCCAGCGACATTGCGGCGACCCGCGTGCGAACGCCTGTGTGTAGGGCACTGAAGCGTTGCCGGCACGCAGGGCCGCGTGCTGTGGCAACNAGCGTCTGCGTGTGTGAGTGATACAATTGTAATTTCACATTAAAAAAATTTATGATTTTTGAATTAAAATTTTGATTTAACGGAATGTTTAACGGAATGTTTAACGGAAGTTGTTTAATTGGACCTTATTGGAAGCTTTTTATAAATATTAAGGACCACAATGACCTATACAGTAAATTTTGAGAACCTGTCTTGCAATGATGATTTATATCATTCATTTGGTTTTCATGCAATAGAAGGGCAACTTCTTTACCATATTCCGTGTTATAATGTCAACTCATCCCGTGAATCATGGAAAAAAAAAAAACTTGCAAATGCAATGTATTATGTCGATCCATGAGGAGTTGTCTTATATAATATTGAGTATAAAACTTATGGGAGATCTTTAACATGCCCAAAGAAAAGGTGACTATTATCATGTTGTATGAAACCAAATGCATATATTTCACTGAGCCCACATTGAACAATAATTGTGAACAGGTAATGATGAGTTAAGCTCCTATCGTTGATTTATTTTTTTGATACTGTATACATATTAAAAAATCGTAATTCATAACATACTTTAATTCTGAGCTTCTTTGTATAGCTTATTTGCATATATAGTTTTGAGAGGCCCAGTTTGATGACAGGTTTTATTATCATCTAGCTTATTTATTAGATGGGTAACATTATGTGCTGTGTGATTTAAGGGATGGTGTTATCTATTTTGATTGCAAGTTTGCTTTTTAGCCACCCACCCTCTCATGTCTTCATTATTAGCTAGATGTCTTATTTATAACATCAGTTTGGTGATTTATTCTTTTATTCTATACGTGTTTATGACTTCCTTGGCCCATTTTCAGCTCAGATTTTGTTGTTATCTAGCTTCATTATTTATTAGGTTGGGTTTTTAGCCACCCACCCTCTCAGATCTTCATTATTAGTTGGATGTCTTATTTATAACAACTGGTTGTTTGGTTGTTATGTATATACAATTAATTTTTCTATGAACTTTTCACTATTTATATAATGGTTTGTGGTTCATCTTCTTTTATCTTCTCAAATCCTGTTTCTTGCTTTTGAAGCTCTGCCTTTGTAAAGATGTGGGCAATGATGATCTATTTCATACATTTGACCTCAGTATGCAATGGAAGGATAACATTTTATGTTACAATATTAAATTCTCTTTGATATCATGGCAGACAATTAAACATGTAAATATAATGTATTGTGCTATTTTATACTGTAATGAGGTTGGCAAAGATATTGCATGAATCCATATTGAATGAAACCAAACATATATACTTCACTGAGCCCGCATTGAATAACATTTGTGAAGAGGCAGTGATGAGTTTAGCCCCTCATTTTTGATTTCTTTCCATGGTACATTATAGATATAAATGATGCATGATTGATAGAAAATTTAATTTTGAGCCTCACTATTAACTGGTTTATTTTTTAGTTAGTAACACTGTTTCATTGTTTGGATGTCTTGTTCTTAGATGCATACAACTATTTAAAGGAAAAAATCATCAAGTTGATATTTTAAATAAGACATCTAATTAATAAAGAAGACCCAAGAGGATGGTGGATAAAAATGTCTCATCCAGCTAATAATGCTTAGACAATACTATCCATCAAATCTAGCACATAGTGTTATTCAGCTAATAAATAAGGTAGATAATAACAAAATCTGCAATCAAATTGGGTCATGCAAATTTGTACATGTAATAGAACAACTTTTCTATGATATGTTATGGCACAATTTTAATATATACTTGACATGATGGCAGAAAATCAAATTTGCGAATCTAATTTATTGTGCCAATCCAATTTGGAGTTGTTTTGTGTGGTAATTGGATTAAAAATAATTGCTGTCATGAGGCAGTACAACAACAACAAAACATTGCTTCCATGGGGTAATGATGAATTAAATTCTCTGCTTAGACTGATTTCTTAATATAGTTATGCATTCTAATAAAAAAAAATATGCTTGCTACCCCGGTGTGCTCGCGGCTGAGCGCGCTCTGCTAGCGCCCAAGAACTCGCGAGTTCGTGTACCCGCGCTTGCACGTACTCGTGCCAAGTCCTTTACTTCGATCAGGCTTAGGATTAATTGCAACAGAATACATTGGACTTTTAAGCTAAGATATAAATTCTTTCTGTATAAAATTAATCTGATTATTTAATTTTAATATAAACTTATTTATTTGATTTGTATTATTCATTTGGCTCTAATTGTGTGACCATGCATTTATGTGAGCCAAAATTACTGTTGGATTTTATCTGTAAGACATTTGACTTTAATTTTTGAAACATTAGATTTGGTCTGTTGAAATTAAATCTATAGCTCTAATCTAAGTTAATGAATTATTATTTATCACAATCTAAGATAATTAAATTTAAAATATATTTTGCTGGAATTAAAATCTTATTTATTATAAATTTATATTTTAGAAAATATTTTTATGCTTAAATAATTTACTAATTAATTATAGCTTATTATAAATTTAAATCTTTTCATTTCTATCTCGCATCACAAATAAAGGAGTTTCTTAGCTCACTAGGTTGTTTAATATGATTTTAAAAACTAAAACAATATCAAATGAATAGAAAAATAGTATATTGGTACTTATTTATAAGAATTAATGTGATGTACATGATTGTGCTAATTATATTAAAATTAAGTTAAGTAATACTTTAAAATTTTAGGAGAGGGTGATCAAGCATAGATTATGTCGTTATTGTACAGTATCATAGAATCATTTTGGTTTTATGACAGATAAATTTAACATGAAAGTTATTTATTTGTTGGGAGGTTTAATGAAGATGCTTAGGGAGAGAAAAAAAGATTTACATTTTATTTTATTGATTTAGAAAAATTTTATGATAAAGTCCTTTTGGAAGTATTTTAGATAGTTTTAGAAAAAAATAAGTTTGTACTGCTTACACTTAAGCTATTCAGGACATGTACATGTGTTCGGTTACAAGAAGGTTTGACTAGATTTTTTTTTATTTTAGTTGGATTATACTAAGGTTTGGCTTTTAGTTCATATCTCTTTACATTGGTTATAAAAGTTTTATCCGAATATATTTAAGAAAGTGTCTTGGTGTTCGGAGAAAATATTCGGATGCGATATCCTTATTCAAAATTTATATAGTTAGGATTAGATCTGATTTCTTGTATCCATGAGTTGAGGTAAAAATGAAAAATTTCACTTTAGTCAAAAGTGTTAGTAAATAAGTGACTTGATGACTTCAGTATAGTCATCACTGGTCACTTAATTAGTACCATTATTTCTGATATAATTAGTTGTATATCCTCAAATCTCTCACTCTTTCGTTTACTCTATGTGACCAATGTTCTTCACTCTTTTGTGATTCTTCTTCTTATATATTGTGGAGAGAATTAGTTACTATCTCTCTGTTGCAGGAAAGTAATCAAAAACAAACTATTATCACTTAAAAAAAAAATTAAGTACTGGTCTAATATTAAGCATCAATATTATTATATTATTTGCTTTTTGTGGGTGATATTTTTTTGTTGATAAGGCTAGAGAAGGGGTTAAGGCGAAACTCGAGTTATAGAGATATATATTAGAATTTAAAAGTTCTTATTTTGGTAGATCAAAAATTGAATATATAGTATAAATTTAATTAACATAGAAGCATTTGTAGTGAGAAGATGATAACTGATGATCAAATTATTAGGAAGAGCGCACGATTTAGATTTTTTGGATCAATTGTACAGAATGATAGTGAAATAAATAGTGATATTATTAGCAGGATCCAAGCAGGATAGATAAAATAAGTGAATGTATTTAGTGTATTGTATGATAGAAAAATTTCACTCACTCTTAAATGAAAATTTTATAGAAAAATTATAGTGTCAGTAATATTATATAGTACTGAATGCTGACCTGTAAAGCAGAAATACATAAATAAAATAAGTGTTACAGAAATGCAGATATTAAGGTGGATGAACAAGTATTTGCAAAAGTATAAAATAAAAAATGAGTATATCCGTGAGAAAGCTGGAGTGATCTCAATTGAGAATAAGCTTAGAGGAAATCAACTTAGATGGTTTAGATAAATAAATCATAGACCAATAAAAATTCTAGAAAGGAAAGTTGGATTATTGAATTTTACCAATAGAAAAATAGGAAGAGGAAGGCTAAAAAAGATATGATAAAAAAGTATAAGGAATGATTTTACATATTTGAAGCTAAAAGTGGATTTCTTATTTGATGGAGTGCAATGAAAGCAAAGGATTTATGTATTTAACTTCTCTTAGTGGGATAGAAGTTTAGTTTGTTGTTGATATATATATTGTGAGAGAGAGATTTAAAATTTAAAAATTTGGCAAAAGTACTTGTTTGACAATGAAGTGTGACTTGACTAAAGTGAAATTGTTTAAGAAATATGAGCCTAGTTGACAATGGATTCTTGACTTGGGAAACTTATATGAAATGATTTAAAAAACATGAATGGACTTTATTGTACGTTATTGATATATAAAGGGAGATAATCTTATTATTTTTCAAACTTAACAAAAATTTACATGTTTCAAAAATGGAGATCTACTTTAGGGATTTAAGAATTAATTTTTTTTGTTAAAATATAAATGTTATTAAATAAAATAAAATTATAATATTAATTTTTTTTAAAAGATGAATCTTATTGTTGAAATTTGGGCTAGCGAAGCAAATGTAATATTCACTAAATTTTTTGTCATTATCATGCATACTATCTTAACCAATTCATTCTCTACAAGAAAATTAATATTTTATTATTTTAAAATTTACTGCTCCTTAGTCTTTGCATTGTAGAATTGATCGGTAAAGTTCATCGAATCTGCTGCACCCGCATTAGCAGCAACGATGCAGTTCTTCA
Source organism: Apostasia ramifera (assembly GCA_019297695.1). Taxonomy (NCBI): domain Eukaryota; kingdom Viridiplantae; phylum Streptophyta; class Magnoliopsida; order Asparagales; family Orchidaceae; genus Apostasia; species Apostasia ramifera. Next base: position 156,800 of record JAEMOT010002232.1, read on the forward strand.
GTGGATCTGCGATGACAGAGACAACTCCGTCTGCAGTAGCTCCACCAGGCACTGCCACAAGACTCTTTGGCAATAATGCTAACATGCTCTACATCTTCAACCGCAATGGCATCTGCTTGCTTTACCGGGAATGGCATCGCCCTCTTCGTACCTTAGATGCCCAGCAGGACCAGAAACTCATGTTTGGACTTCTCTTCTCCCTCCGATCCTTCACTGCTAAGATGGATCCCACTAGGTTCTCCAGCTTGTTTGAGTTCATTCTTTTTTTTGGCCATAATCTAATTTGATTATTCCTTTTGTGCAGCGCGAACAAAGGCAATCTTGGGGTTCCGCTCTTACCGGGGCAAGGATGTTCTTTCTACAGCTTCCAAACCAACACTTACAAGTTGAGCTTTATGGAGAGCCCATCCGGCATAAAGGTCATTTCTTAAACATAAAATTAATGTCAGAAGTTCTTTGCTTTAATTCAACTCAATAAGCCATATTGTGATCATATAGACATAAAAGTTTCCAATTGGTTTTAGCAATTGCATCAATAGTTTTCTATACAATGTGATAATGTGAGTTGATAATGATGATTCCGTGTGGTATTTTGATTACCCTCCTTGAAGGCATAAAGGTTCTTATGACCAATGGTGAAGTTTGTGTTAACAACATAGTGATAATTTTTTAACTCCGATTTGATTATATCCTCATCATTTTCTTTCTCAAATCAATGATCTGAAGTGTATTTTATGGTGCTACATGATCTCTATTATTTGCTTGAATTACTTAATTTGGCAATAATTTTATTTTCTTGTTGATTTGCTTCTTTCAACTTCTATTAATTTCAAGTGTCGGCTTCATTTTCTGTGGTTACCTCATCATACATGATCATTGGGCTTGTGGTGCCCGGTAGTTTGGGTGTGCTGCTCAGCCCTTCTAGACTATCAAGTTTGGAAAGTACAAATAATTTATTTTCTTTGAGCTCCTCCAAAGACATCATTAAAATGATCGATAAAATGATTCCATCTGGATTCTGTATTTTCTTTGAATACCCCTCTATTGTACTTCTTGGGTGTGGACCAAAGAGGATGCTATATTTTATGTATGTTTCTTTTTAACTTTTAAGAGATCATGGACGACAGTAACATGAAGGGTATGTGAAAAGTATGTGGATTGGAGTTTTGCTGGTATAGAGAAAAGCTGTTTGTGGTATGTTCAATGCAGGATGATCTATTATATCATAAGAGGGATCACAAATTCCTAAGCTATGCGTAGGAATTGTTTGATTTTATCAGGCTTCATTTGCTTCCTTGAATCTTTCACATTTGCTTTGAGGGATTTGAACTGATTTGGCAATGTTGACATCCTACTTGAAATCAGAGGCTCCATAAAATTGATGTAGAATTTAGGAAGGTAAAGAAGAGGAAGAGGAGGAACATGGAGAAGAGGAGGAAAGAAGAAGAGAAAATAAAGAATTAAAGAGAATAACTTTATTATTTCATTACAGCTGCTTAATACAAAGACATTAGGGCTATTTATATAGTTGTTGACTCGTACAATAAAAGGACTATATAGTACTTATTAAATCCATAAAACTCTTTATTTACATTTAAAGTCTTCAAAGTAGCATAAATATTACTTGCTGAACCCCCAAAGCTCTCTGTTTATTTTATCCTTTAAAAAAAGCTCTCTATTTACATTAAAAAATTCCAAAGTTATCTTTTGTTAAATATTTAAAAATTCTTAGAATATTTCATTTGATAACAATTGATTCCTTTATAATTGTAATGGCAGATTAAGCGCCAAGAAATTGGACATTTCGGTACAAGTTAATAACATAGAAAATAAAACTTAAAGAAAAATATATGATGTAATACAAAATTGAAAAAAATATATATCGAATTTGTATCAATGAATGACATGTTGACTGAATTGAATTTGAAACAATGAATTGAAATATTAGTCTTCAGGTTGCTGAATTGAAATATTGTTTCTTTATTATCATAGTTTATTGCTCTCATATATATATATATATATATATATATATATGCTCTCATATTTATGCATGGTTAGATTTACATATAAATAAAGATAGCAATAAACATCTAAATGCAAATCTTTATAATCTATTCTTGAAAGGAATAGTTTATGCTCTCATTATTAGTGGAGTCTTACTGTTCATGTAAACCTAGGTTGAGTGGCGTTCTTCAATTGGAGTATGAAATTACATTATCATCTTCAAGATTCTCTAAGGCTCTGTTTGGTTGGAAGAAAAAAAAGATGATTTAAAATTTTTTTGTGAAAAATTTTAAAAAAATGTCTATGACGTGGAATAAAGTGAGTTAGTCATATTAAAAATTGTGTTGGATGTAAAATAAAATGATTGTTTAATGTTGAATTTGTGTAGGATGAGATATAAAATAATTTTTAAAGTTTTTTTTAAAATAAATTTAAGATTTTGGCTATAGTTAAAATAAGTTATTTTTTTAGCCAGTTGTCAAACAGGGCCTTATTCCTCTCAATTATTTGGGAAAGAATGGTTACAACATGGATAACAATCTCTAATTATTGGCACAAAAGTTATGAGAATTTTCGTTGAAGTGATGAGGAAGAGATTCTAGGGTTAGGCTGAGGGTTAAACTAAACCAACCAGGGAGTACAAACGAAGATGACAAAAATATGTTAAGGGGCTGTAAAGTAAGATTTCCGATACTTTAAAGTTTTAAAAGTAACTGGAGAGTTTTAGGGGTAATTATGCTGCAATGGGGGTTTTAAATGTAAACTGAGAGCTTTAGGAGGTTTAATAAGTAATCTAGAGAGCCTTAGGGGTGATAATTAAATTCTCCTTAGCAGAAACACAGTAGAATAGTAAAATGAAATAACATTTAGCCTAAACAATTAAATCTTCACAAAGAAATATATTAAACTAAACAATTCCCTTTATTAATATTATATATCTTAATTGAATTTAGATCTCCATCATTATGCCTAGGAATTGTTTGATTCTATTTGGGTTCATTTGCTTCATGTGAGTTGAATCTTTCTCTTAATTGCTTTGAGGGATTTGAACTCAAATTTGGCAAGGTTTGTAAGGGTCAAAAGTTGTAGGCCAATGATTGTCTTTCTTTAAACAAGATACACAAATAGAAAATTTGTTAACTTTTTCTTAACCCTGATTTAAGTAATTGAGAGGGCATATCTTGTTGGTTAAATAAAGATGCATAAGTAGCTTATGCAATTTTGTGTATATTTTAGGTATTCTCCACTACGCATGCTTAACGTCCTGCATCTAGTGGTTATGGGCTTAAATTGCAGTTTATTTGGAGCTATGAAGCATGAGTACGATACGGCGATACGGATACGATACGATACGGATACGACGATACGCCAAACTTAAAAAAAGTAGGATACGAATACGTCAGGATACGGCTGTTATATTTATGTATAATACGTCATATCCTCATATTTAAGATATAAATTTATTGTAGATTATACTAGCTTATACATTTTGTTGTTATAATTTTCAAAAATATTTTTTAAATTAATT
>JAEMOT010002232.1:160622-257780 GCA_019297695.1 Apostasia ramifera
AAAACCAATTGTTTCAACATTTTTTTCTTTAATTAGAAGTATCGAAAAGTATCGAGCAAGTATCAGGCAAGTATCGGGCGAGTATTGGATTTTTAAAAATTAAAAATAAAAATCGATACGCCACGTGGCGTATCGGATACGTATCGGTGGAGTATCGGGGAGTATCGGTATTCGATACGGATACGATACGGATACGTTAGGCTCCACGAAGTATCGGTGCTTCATAGAGTTGGAGTAAACTCTAAATAACTAACATGCAATTGGACATAATTTTTTTGGCTTTTATCATCTATAAAGTAAATTGAAAAAGTTACTCCAAATTCTTGTGCCAGTATGCAGTTTTTAGATGAACATGATTCCATTATTAATTTTTTATTATTGGAAAAGAATAATATATTCAAGAGCCAAGTGTCGTGTACCATTCAAATTAAGTTAGAACCTGTGGAGCAACTAATTCCTAAATCCACTAATGGTAAGCTAAGAAATGGAATAGCGTAAGACATGGAGAAATTTAATTTACCTCCAGTGAAGAAATTAGTTCATCCATTCAAGATTCGTGACTCGTTAAAGAATGTAACTGCATCGTGAATGTAGTTCTTCTACTTTAATTATAAACAAAGCAGATTTAGAAGTATAAGCATATAAAGGCAGCTCCTTCTAGTTGAATCATGCTTTTAATAATGAGAGAGTCCAACCTGGTATTTCGTTGTCTTCAGTGTGTACTAATTTTTTTAGCTTGATGTTTCAACCACATCCTCTTTTTTACAGCTGATCCTGGTCACACATCCAAAAACAGGGGATCTCCGTGATGCGTTGAGGTATATATACAACTTATATGTGGAGTACGTCATCAAGAATCCCCTTTATGTTCCTGGATCTCACATCAAGTATGATTCTTTGACATTTTAAACTGAGTAAATGCAAACTTTTTATTTTCATTTACTGTTCTCTGTCTCATTAAATCGAGATGTCAGTAGCTTAATAAGAAATTAAAAAAGTTTTATGTTTCAATATTAGCAGATATGTATGCATACAAACCCTGTTATATAAGTTTGTCGAATGCCAGTGAAAGGATGCAAGCAGGATGTTTCAAGTGTCCTTGATTTTATGAAATAACTCCAGGATGTGAAAGTGGTACCTTGTCTATTTATTCTCATTTGCAAACAAAGGAATGAAATAGAACTTTTTACTGATAGAAAGACCTATTTGATGGAAGAGAAAATTTTATGATACAATTATTAAACCATGCATGCTATATGAGAGTGAATGTTGAATGGGATGATTACATGCATGCCATAGTATATTTGTTATTTTACTTATTAGCCATCCATATTACATTCTACACACCACAAAGTATATAAAAATTACCTTCATACTACAATCATGGTGTGTCTAATGTAACACTTTTAATAATTTATGATGTGTATAGTGTAAAATAGTGTGTACTGCTTAATTTATAATTGATAAGTTTAATGTTGCTTGTAGTTAATTAGCTGATGTTGAATAGTTAAATGATAATAGCTGAGATGATGCTACGATGGATGACAATCATACTTTAGTGGACTGCATTAGAAATGATTGTGTAAGAGGGGGAATAGGCATGACACCTATCAAGGATAAGGGCAGGATGATTAAGATCATTTGGCCATGTCCTTCGGCGATCTACAGTGGCTTGTATATGTAAATGTTAGGGGATCCAACTTGCAAGTCACAATGTTAAAAATGGAAAGGGCAAAACAAAAATGACTCGGGATAGGATCATAAATTTGACATTGAATTACTTGCGCTCATATAGAGCGTTGCGGCTAGTGCTAGTTGGAGGAGAAATTCATGCACTCAATCCCGAGCAGTTTTGGATTAAAGTTTTTTTCTTGCTTGTACTGACAAAAAATTGCATGTTAATGGCTTCTTGTGAAGATGGAGATTCTTGTGTTGATAACATCACACTTCTCTCCTTCCGAAGCAACATCGCATGACACACTCACACATCCATGCCCAAGCATTCTTGATTCTAGTGTTGTAAACAAATCACACCGAATTTACGATCATGAAGACCTTCCATTGTTGTACCCTCTTCTTTCTTGATTGGCAGTAGGTAAGGCCATCTTTACGCCACTAGGAAACAACACACCATATCAGAACCCGTGTTGTGCCCATGAGCTATTTGGTGCCATGTCAGCATTAAAAGGTTGCTGGCATTTTCTACAAACATTGTTTGTACTTTTATATGATGATGTCAACGGCTATTATGGCACGCTAAAGCTCATGTGAACAACCTTACAATAGCTACTTTTTCCTCTTTTTGATAGTTTTTCATTATACCTAAGTATTCTGGTTCATTGAGGTAGAGTTGAAATTTTTTGTCAACTTAATTACTCAATTTTGCTTAATTGAGTGACATATATAAGTCTAGAGTGAAATATCTAGTGGAATCTGATTTTGGTAGAAACCTAATTAAAAATTTAGGAATCTTATATCAGATTTATTGGATTTAATTAACTATTTTAATTTGGTTCAGTAAATTCTTATTTATAATTATTAAGGGAAAAATTTGTCACGTCACCTAGCCTCGATGCATGGCAGATTTGGCTTAGCCCTCTGACAAGTTACTCAAACTATATTCCCGAACAAATTCGAGAGACCTGCTTGGGCAGTCAAGCAGTCGAACAGTTTTGAGCCAGTTGAACAGGGTGGTTGAACAAATTGCTAACTAGCACCTCTTATCATATCATAGTATTATTTTATTATATGCCCTCTAGGGGAAGGGGAAAGATATCTACCATTAATGCCTGAGCGACGTGGGCAAGGCTTGACACTGCGTTGTTGCCTTATTAATGAGCGCCACTTAACCCGACCAAATCTCACTCACTCCCTTTTCACTATAAATACTCTCATTTGTGGTGAGAAAGAGGTTTTGAATTCTGACTTTTCAAGCTCTACTAAGTGTTGGTTGGTGTTGTTCATCTACTGTTCGGCTTTAGCTTACTTGTTCTGTTCGGTTAAATATCTTCAACAGAGCTTCCCTGAGACAACTAGCAGCTTGCTTTGGCCCATTTGCCATCCTTGCAAAGGTTCAATATTAGATCAATTTGAAAACCCTTGGGTATTAGGGGATTTGATGGGCTTAATACTTTAAGGGAATTTAAATTTAGGAGAATCTGAGGGTATCCAGGGACTGTGCTACAATTCTGTCCGGCACAGTTAGTGGCACTATGCTAGCACTTACGTGGTTGCGACATGCAAGGGGCCTGTTAGCTGCATAGCGAGTCAAATGTTATGGTTAAACCTGCTAGATCTTGATTAGATCAAATGGCTAGGAACAATTTAGATGGGATTCTGTTGGATCAAAACCACTAAACGCTCTTATCAGGTCAGCTTCCTCTCTCCGCCATCCCTTGAGTCCGCCGACAAACTAGGGCCAAATCCTAGCAATCTAGCCAACGGTTCAAGGAGCAAATAGGTGTGGTAGGTTCAATGAAGCGCGATGATCCATCCTAAGTCTTCAATATGGACTAAGATGCCTTGAATCATTGGGACAGTTAAGTTGCAGGTTACTGGAGATGGTGGAGAAGGGATCTCGGGTTTTTCACTTTTTAAGGGCAAATTAAAGACATAGTCACCTTCATGGGGTTAAGGCAATCTTATGTTTGTTCATTCGCTTGGAGGCTCATATCAATAGGACCTTCCTTAGGTCCATTGCCGGTGATGGCGGTAGGGGATCTTTAGATTTGCCCATCCTTTGAGCGACGAATTGACGTAGATCAATTCCTTTGTTCATAAGGAGCTGATTTGGATGAAAATCTCCTTCTGAATTGGGTATGATTGCTAGAGTCAGAAAAGATGCAAGGTTGGGGCGAGTAGTGGCTCTCCAGCGAGGCTGGGTCAAGCCAAATAGAGGGGAATTGATTAGCTGAGTTGGTGAGGTTGGAGGAATTGCTTTAAGAGGATTAGTGCTCTGATTGCTGTAAATTCATGTAACATCAGGAGATCATCGGAATCTGGAGCTGAATTTGTGGCTGATGTGATTGTATTTAGGTTGACTTGGTTCTGGATCTTGACTCAGGCATGCTTAGGGGAATTTCCTCTTCTTTCTGCCTTTGATGTGGAGTTGAATTGGAGATCAAGTTTTTGGGCTAATTATGAATTATTTTCACAAGTTTCTTTAATTTAATTTGGACAATTTGGGGTTCAAATCAAGCTAAACATAATTTTCTTAATTTTCTGGGAAATTTTAATGAATTTTTGTGACTTTTTGAGATTTTCTCTATTTTCTAGATTATTTAATGGATTTAATAAATCCAAAAAATATTAATTTGTCAAATTAATTTTAATTTAACTTTTCTTCTTTCCCAAATTATTTTGAGGTAAACACACTTCGTCTTTCATGTTTGATCATTACATTCGTTTTTATCTCAGATCAATTAATAATGGTGCGAAACATAATCTTTTCTCACACTTTTTTTAATTTAAAATCTTTCCTCAAACTTTCTGATTGGATTTTCGTTGTAATCTTCAAAGTATCCTATTTGTCTTATAAATATGATTTTGGCTTGAGTTGACTATGTTGAATACGATGTGGGACCACCTCAAGCCCAAATTTAGTATATTATGTGTTGTGATGAGTCGGGTAGTCTTAAGATGAAGTGTAATTGATAATTAGATAAATGTGTCACTTTGACACAAAAGAATATATTTGTTTTGATAGACACCAAAAAAATATTGGAACAGCGGCAGAAAAGCAAAAAAAGTGGATCGTCAAGGGATGGGTGATGGCGTGCAGAATACGGGGAGAAGAGAGAAGAATAATGTGAGTTGGGTTGTCAAAGACTAGTTGCAACAGGGTGATGTTAAGGGAATGTAGAGGCACTAATGAGGTAGGATGAAGCAGTTGTGACAGGAATGGTGAGGTTGTTGGTGTTGGATTGTAATTCTCTAGTTATTGCTTGATAATCATAACTTAACGGTTTGTTTGGTTGGAAGATAAATTTGGGTAAGAAAAGAGAAAATATTTTATTTTATAAAGTTGATGGGAAAGAAATTTATTTTAATATTGGGAGGTGTGTAGGATGTGAAATAAAGTTTATTTTAAGGTTGGAATTTGTGTTGGATGTGAAATAAAGTTGATTTTTAAGGTTGGAATTTGTGTTGGATGTGAAATAAAGTTATTAAAATTTATAATAAATTTAAAATATTATTAAAAAATTATTTTGCCTATTTTTGGGTAATTGCCAAACATGCCCTAAAAACACTTTGAAAGTTGAAAATATGCTTGAGGTTTGATTTCATGTTATTAGTAATAAATTTTGTATATTACTTGAGAGAAGAAAAATCTTGTTTACTGATGGCTATATACTTCATTATAAGTAAGAGAGTGCACCTTCATTTTAAATAAGTTAGTGAACATTCATCGTAGCCCACTACCTTGAAATAAGATATCTTTCAAAATTAAAGACTTTTTGGCCATGGATGTAGGTGAAATGTGTTGAACCTTGTAATTCTATGCGCATCTTTTTCTTCTTTGTCTTAATTTACATCCTGTAAGCTGTAATACTCTTGAATAATTCCGTTCAATCCTACCTACAAAGCAAAGGAAGACATCCCAAAAATCTCAGATCAGTGTTTTTTCTTGCTTGTTTAGGACGGTGTTTATCCTATCATCTAGCACAGTGTTTATCTTGTCATCTGGAGCAGGTCTCTAGACTTCATGTATCCTATTGCTGTCATTTGTACGATTATGGCATCTATTGGCAAATGTAATTTTATTTAAAATATCTCAAGTCAGATTTTTCTGCACACTTTTCTATTTCTTCAATGAATTTTTCACTAAAAGTGTATTTTTTGGGGTAATTAAATCAGATCCCCTAAGGTAGACCCCTATTTCATGTGAGGATCACAAAACTAAATACATCCCATCTGGGACTCTTCTGCAAAAAATTGTACACATGGGTCCTTTTTTATGAATTTTGTCAATTTTTTTGCTGTTAATTTTTTTTTCAAATATGTTTAGGCATTTACAATTACTATTATAAGTTAGGACATAGTGAAGAAAAGTTTGAGTTTATAATAGTAATTATTAATGCTTAACCATGCTTTATTTTTTAAAAATATAACTTAACGGCTAAAACTTGATAAAATTTATCTAAACATACCCTGGAACAAGTTTCTGGGCTGGAGGGACCAGATGGAAAATATTTGGTTTTGTGGTTCTACCTAGAATAGGGAGTTTATCTCAATGGCTCAGATTTAATTATCACTTTTTTTTTTGTTTTTTACTAATAGATCGTTAGGTCTTGCCAACTTGGGATTAACTTGAATGAATAAAGTTTATGTTAACTATATGTATTAACAAATCGGCTTCACTTCATCGTTTGAGTATTAAATATTTGATAACTCTCATTTTTCTGTGGTTTTTTTTTCTTTTCTCAGGTGTGAACTTTTCAATGCGAATCTTGACCAGTATGTTAAAACACTGATTTAGTTACTCAGAGGTATGTTGGAATCTAATATTTTATTGAATCAAATTTGCTTTGCTAATTGTCTTCTGCCTATATCTGCATTATCCTTTTTGTTGATTATGTTATTGTGACTGAATTAGCAATAATGTTTAGTATCAATTTCCGCATTTGTTGATTTTTCAACTTTTTCTGCCATTATATATTTTAGGAACAATCAACTTTATAGTATTGTAATAAGACTGTTAATTTGGTAATGGATGATAACTTCAAATATTATGTTGTTCAGGAAAGGAACAGGGAAGTGTAAAAGAAGGCATAAATCCGTGATATGTTAATATCATAAACCAATTCCTTTTTAGGCAGAGCGTTTTTACACATCGTCACTTTAATTGTTGGTTTTTCTTAATCAATTGGGTATAATTGTAGTCATTCTTCTATCAGATAATTACATACATATCACTAAGATTTAGTTATTTTACATATTGGTCATTAAAATTATAAGAAAATTACAGTTCATATATAATTCATGCCACAAAATTGTGGATATATGTAATAGAGATTGTAATTTTATATCATGAATTATGCATAAGATACATTTTTTTTTTTATGATTTATGATCAATATGTAATATTAAAGACTTGAATATGTAAAATAATTAGATTTTAGTGACATGTATGTAAACATATTCTCCATATAATTTATCATATTACGGAAGATGAAGGCCGGTTCTAGGCACGATTGTTGTTGCGTTAGAGCGACTTAGAGATCACTGCATTCAAATATAGGATACACTGTTACGCATACGTAAGCTTATGCATTTATGCCTGCTTAGACTCTAAAATGATTAATGCCTCGTGCATTAGCTATATGCCTTCACGATCTTTCTTGCAGAGTGCACGTTTTTTCTCTTTCAAACGACTGGTTGCTCAATTTTAGTACGTAGATTTCTTTTTGGTGAAACTCAGATGGGCTGGGCTTATTTGTGACATATTGTGAAATGTTGAGATGGGATGGGCCTGCATTTTATAAAGCATTCATGTATGCTTATATGGAGAGATGAACATAGGGCTAGCAAGCATGTGTACTCCATCTTGAAATTAGTTTAGTTAGTAGCTAACTCAATTTTCCCATTGAGGTTTGTTTGAGATTAAATCAATTCAAATTCTAAATTAATATGATAGATCCGTGCATGTATATATTTGCGTGTGCATAAATGAGGATATAATGTAGAACTTGTGTGTGTGTTTGGAGCGAAAATTGTATATTATTTATGTTTGTTTATAATTTGTCAGTATGATCATTAGAATAAATGGAATAGTGCAACATGAGTGGGCCACTTTCATAATATACCAAACGAGCTAAAGGAAAAAAACCAAAATATTCGTAAGATCGGTGTAGTTATACGAAAGGATGCTCTTGTGGGCGATTGTACTAAGTGTTCCAGCATATTAACACATGAAGATCAGATATCATCCATTCTTGAAACAGACTACCAACTCTTTGAATGGATGTTTTAACCAATGAATATGTAATGTATGTCCAATACTCTAATTGAATCTAATCTTTTAGACTATTCTTAGCTTTGAGATGGTATCCATTGTGCTCTATTTGAAAAGTTTTTAAAAGAACAGTGGAATTTTCTTCTAGTACTACTATATAATTTTCCCACAATATGGGATTTTACACGTAAATTGGCTTATTTCTTATTGAGATAATTACCTACATGCCACACTATTTATTTTTATTTATATCTTATCCATCCATTCTTAGTTAATTACGCCATGCACACTTAAAATGTTATAAAATCTTACATACACATATTTTAACTTATTTCTATTATAATGAGTAATCATAATCTTTCAATAACCTAACTATAGTTAGATTACAAAAAAGTTGAGTCATTCATCATATTATTTTAAAGATATTTAAATATATTTTGAGTGAAAATTCTAAGATCTTATTGTTTAGGTGGCGACAAAGGAAGGAGACATTCGCGATGTGAATTGATTTTAGGACAAATTAGCACTTTAGTGTGGCATTAAGGAAGAGAAAAATATATTTCATTAAGAGTAAAAATATAATTTTAATGATTTACTAACAGAATATTTTTTTTCAAATAGATTTTGATTAAGTTTTAACTCAAATGTGTGTATGTAAGATTTTATAATATTTTGAGTGTGCATAGTGTAATTAATTAAGAATGAATGAATAAGACATAAATAAAATTAAATTGTGTGGCATGAAGGTAATTATTCCTTTCTTATTTCATTGTTTCTTATGTGTTTTGCTTCGGTTCTCACATTGCTAAAGATTTCCATCAATTTTTTGTTACATTATTGTGAGAATTGTAACAAAAAATAAATTTTAGAATTATTATTTAAAGAAAATTTTTTAAATATCATGACATTTAAATTACATGAAATAATATTAAAATAATATTAAATTAAAGGTTCCTTAAATTAAATGTTGAGTACTCAATAGGTTATTTAGTTTGGCCAGAACTTAAAAATATTATCAATTTTTTATAAAAATAGATAAAATTGTTATTTAATAAATAATATTTAGATATTTTGACATTTAAATGATATGATAATATTAAAATAATATTGACCTAAGCTTCTTTTAAAATAATTTTCTTTCTTTTTTTTTTGTTATGAAATAACTCAAATTTTTCTAAAAGTATAGTTCTATCCAACAATTCCAAGATGCTAATGTTGTTTTATATGTTGCTAATATATACAGTAGATTTGTTACATGTTATTTGGTAGAACTTGATATATACTTGTATGTTGAACATGATGTTTACTTGTTATGTCAACGGGTTACATAAACTTTTTGGTGACAACATAAATGTCGTAAAGAGAAAAATGATATATAATTTTTTCGATTTTAAGAGAAATATGATATTAGGAATGTAATGTGTTTTAAGTGATATTAGATGCTGGAATTTTGCTCGAACTAATGATAATTTATATTGTGTTTATGCTCGTTTTTAGTGACGATAGCCATGTGTTGCACCTTGTACTAGAATGGAGGCTGACCTTTGAGTTGTGCGTAGTATGATAATGATGAAAAAGAGGGGTTTTCAACACGAGTGATGAGAGAGCGCAAGAGTTTTCATCATTGTATTAGGGTGAACACGGGTTATTGAAATGTGGTTCGAGTATTCCTAGCTGATGGTTGTTAAATAAAATATTAGAATAAATGAAACTGAAATTTAGTTTTAATGCAGCTGTGTGCATGTTAGTAATTAATTTGTATGGTGCATATTCATTTTATATTATTAATACTATTGGTTTGTGTGGGTCACTATTTCATTTAACATATTGTAAATTTGTAATAAACAAATATTAGATGGATAATTCATACTTAAAAATATTATTTATATTTATATATAAAAAAAAATGTATGGCTGTCATTGATTATGAATCAGATGTGGTGTTAGTTACCAGCTTCAAGTTGTTTATTTTTTAAAATGATTTTATGGTTTAATCTGAGTAATATAATCTCACGCATTATTTTTGAAAATCGTAATGGTGTAATTCTAATTTAAAATTCTCTAGTATTCAGATAAGGGATCAGGGGAGCATTACATCAGCCTCAACTCAATAAGACATTTGATTTATTATTATTTTAATATTATATTATATAATTTAGATATCATGATATTATTTTTAAAATAATAATTTTATAAAAAATTATTTATATATATTATTAAAGTAACTAATTATTTTTTTTTGATAATATAATACTGAGATGCTATTGATTTAAATGTCATCCAAGAAAAAATTAAAAAAAAAAAGATTAAGAAAAAAATTAACACAAAAATTTGGATGTTTTGAGAGACCGTTAGCGGCATCATAAATAATTTTATATAAAAAAAAGGAGATTTACATTTCTCATTTTCGAATAGCATTTTTAAAGTTTATTATTTTTATGTAATATTCTGAAAAGCAGAGTATTGTAAGAAAATAATAGACTTTGGAGATTTTTGTAAATAATGAATTATTGAGATGATAAATGTAAAATTTTCAAAAAAAATAAAAATCATAAATGTTGATGTGAAAAATTGGATGCACTAAGGTTGTTTCCGTATTTGCTCACTTGCTCATATTGCATAAATTATAAAAAAAAATATTAATTTAAGAATCATTTTTTTTTAATTTACCCTGAGACCTGTTTGGTAACATCCAATAAATAAATAAATAAAATTAATATTTTATTAATATTTTAAATTTTAATAATTTTATTTCACATTTTATATAAATTTTAATATTAAAAATTAATTTTATTTTACGTTCAACATAGGCTCTAATTTTAAAATTAATTTTACTTCAGTTTTTGTACTCATATTAATATTAAAATAAATAAATTTTTTTCATTAATTTTATAAAATATATTTTTTTTTATTTATTTTTAAAAGGGTGTCAAATAAATCCTAAATGCTATAATTTCGCATATAATTTCGCTCCCTCATATTCAAATAAGCTGCTTTTATGCTAAGATTAGAAGGGCATCACACCACCTCAATTGCACTTAATGAGATCAACAAAAAAAATAAAGATAAATTATATATATATATATTTAAATAAAAAGATAAATTATATTCAAGGCTCTTAGTTTGCAGGATATTATCATACAAGTTCTTGGATTGCCTTTACTATATCGATTAAATGTTTTTAAAAGGATAAATTACATACACATCTCTAGTTTAAAGCTTAATGTTATGCAAGTCTATAATTTTGAAAAATTAATATCTAGATTCATGATTTTAAAAAAAATTATCAAATTTTTTTTTTATTTTTTATTATTTTTTTTAAAATTATAATTATTTCCTTCTCTCTTATTCCCAGCTCTCTCTCTCTTTCTCCCATACACATTTCTAACTTTGTTGCTCTCTGTGGCAATGTAATCGGTGGCGATTAACCCAAGATCAAATAGAATAAATTTATGAGTTTTTATTTTATTTGACCCATTCTTAATATATATGGCGCAACCCAATCTTTGTTTTGAAAAAATCTAATATCTAAAAAATATCTATTTATAATTATAATGGAATTGATCACCTTCTTAATTTTGATTTATTATTCTTCAGCCTCATTTGAATAAAATTTGAATAATGAATGCAAAAAAGAAAGAAAAATATTAATGTTAAAATAAAAAAATAATATAAAAATAATAATAAATATATGTAAATATATAGAGAGATATTAGCATAGAGTAATAATAATAATAATAATAATATATATATATATGTAGAGAGAGATATAGAGAGAGAGAGATATTAGACAGGTATTAAATTATATGTATATAAATATTAGTATTTAAATATATTAGTATATAAATATTAGAAATAGAAAATATAGAAAAAATACAGAAATAATATATAAAATAAAAATACAAAATAAAAATAAATATAGATAGAAAAAATATACAAAAAATATATAGAATCTATCTAAAAATAATCTAGATATTAAGAGAATTTAAGAAAAAAATTTCCTTGATAGTAATATATGTTATATATGTAAATCCTAGATGCGAAAAGAAACATAATTCATCCAGAAAAAAAAAAAACATGTATGTATATTAAAGAAGAATAGGTGCACAACACAAATTAAAATAATTAAATAAAATATACATTATATTTTATATGTATATAATTCTTTTAAAATTTAAAAAGATAGAAAAATGAAATACACTGACTCATGATTCTTACTCATCTTCTGTGAAAAAGAATTGGTTGCCTCGTTGAATTAAAAATTTACTCATTCAATAAATAAAAATTAAAATAAAGGATTCAATTGAATTCGATTGGGTGGTATCATACCAACTAAACTGAACGTTAACTCCCCCAAATAAATTATTCTCAATAGGAGCATCACAATTGAGAGAACATTTTTTTTTTATTTCAATGCTAAGAACAAAAATTTGGATGAAATATTAGGGATCAAAATGTATATATATATTTACAAGATAATATTTTTCACATCGATTTGGATTTATGTATCAAGCGCGCTAGCCTTGATTTGAACTCGGTTCAAATTGACACTTGTGCTCAAGTTGTGAGTCATACCTTAACTCAAAATCATCAAAATTGAGCCAAAATTTATGCGAGTTTCAAGTGAATTATTTCTATAGCCCTAATGCCAACCAACACAAAGTGGGTGTAGGATCATCTAATGGGCATATAAACGGGGTGAACAATCAACACAAGTGGGGGGGGGGGGGGGGGGNGGGGGGGGGGGGGGGGGGGGGAGAGGTGGTTTACGTGTTGGACACTAGTACTTGCTCGATTTCAGAAGATTAAAAGAACACTGAAGTCGATGGACATATCACCGATAAATGATAACCATAAATATGATTATCCTCAGATAACGATATTTCTTATCAGATTTCGTATAGTCATTGTCTCAAAGAAATGCTCAATCTACGAAATAAATGTTAGTAAAAATGTAAACTACTTACACCTAGACGGGAAAATACATATACTATTTAGATTTAAGCATCGAATCTTATAGCAATAATCATATAGTAGAAAAAATTGAAAACACTGTCCTGTTTGGTACGAGGACAAAAATCAAGACTAAAATGATACTAATTTAAAAAATAATAATAATAATAATAAATATTTTTTTTAATTATTCTACACAAACTCTAATATAAACAATATTATTTTACTTTACATACTCAATAATTTTTAATAACAATATTAACTTTATTTCACATCTTAAATTAAAATACTCGATTCGAATATTTGGTCCAAAATATAAATAAATTTGATATTTTTATTAAAAATTATTGAGTATGTGAAGTAAAATAATATTTTTTTATACTAGAATTTGTGTTGAATAATTAAAAAAATTTATTTATTATTATTATTATTATTATTTTTTAAATTAATATTATTTTAGTCCTAATTTTGATCCTCACACCAAACAGGACCTAAGACCTTCTGATTAATTATTCTTTCATTGACTTTAATAAATTAAGGTAGTCTTAATATGTAATTTTTGTATTTAAAAACTGATGGTAAACAAGATATTTTAAAAATATAATTATTCAATTAATATTTATATTGTCAGTTGTATGATTTTTTTTTCTCAGGTAGAATTATCCAAAATCTTTTTTAATGTCCATTTATCTAAATGTTTTTATAATTTAAAAAGATTAAATTTACTATATTATCATCTCTAACTTGATAAGATAACTTGAAGGATAACTTATTTATAATCGTAATTCATTTTCTTGATTTTGTCAAACTATTTTCTCCACTTTTCGGCCACTTTATTTATTTAATTGGTTATAATTTATCCTTTTTTTTTTCTAAAACAAGATTTAGTCATAATTAAAACCCTATTAATTTTACATTTTCTTTTTATGCCTGTATAAATAGTTTGACAAACACTTTTTTCGATTTAATAAAGTTAAATTAAAAAAATAACTTCAAATTATTTTAAAATTATAAAAAAAATAATCTTTAATATGAATTCAAAGATAATTCACTTATTCAAAGTTATTTGAGGTTCTAAATATAATTTTACTTATTTTGAAGCTTAATTTGCTATTATAAAATAATCCATTAAATATTCTTATCTTATTAAATAAAGGAAATATAATATATTGAATTAATAATGATTATATATTCGAGTTTTTAGCATAACAAATAAGAGCAAACAATGTCTAGCAAAAAGAAAAAAAATATTTAAATTAAATTAAAAAAATATATTTACATGCAAAACTCTCTGATAATGAAGAAAAAATCAATAATAAAAAGCATTTATCAATGCTAGTAGTAGCAATTTTATGTGAAAATTAAAATTTATTCATATTTTATTTAATTCAAAGTCGACTTAATTTTTTTTCGATTCGAAGTTAGCTTACTCGAAATAAAATCAATTCAATTCAACTAATAATCGATTCGATTTGTATATAAATATATATATATATATATATAATTTTTTAAAGTATAATTGAAATATTTTTATATATAAATATGATAGTACTGCTTTATATAAAAGAAATTATATTAAAAATATTTACATAAAATTTAAAAATAAATTTATAATTGAGATATTCCAATCAGCTCAATCTAAAATCTTATATTTTGAGCTTGATCGGTTTCGAGTGTTCCTTGATTCGAGTTAAAATCATGTTTAAATAGAATATTTGAATTAGTCAAAGAATAAAGATTGAACTTATATAATATCTCAAAATTAAGATATAAAGATAAAATATTATATCAAAATAATTAGTATAAATTATATGCAAATTAATTTCGCATTGAATTTTCTAAACTCAAATCAATTCACAATCTTTTAAATTTACTAATAATGTAACTATATTATACTAATTTCATGGTAGAATGAATTTGTTTCATAAAGTTTATTTAAATTTTTTGACTTTGATTTCTGTGAGATATATCTATTGCTATCTTCATTATTTCACGTAAAAAAAAAATTTTACTATCATGTTCGATAAATATCATTTTTTTAGAGTCTGTTGATGAAGATCAACATTTAAATGTTCGCATAATTGTAATTGAGATGGCTTTGTTTGGTATACGACTGATAATTTATTTTTATGATCAGTTTATACGACTGATAATTTATTTTTATAGCTTCGTTTGGTTCGAAGGTTAAATTTTGGATAAGAAAAAAAAATTATTTTATATTATAAATTTAATGAGAAAGAAATTTAGTTTAATATTGAGAAGTGTGTAAAATGTGAAATAAAATTAATACTATTGTTCGTATTTGTGTTCGATGTAAATTAAATTTAATTTTTATAATTAAAATTTGTATTGGACTGAAAAAAATATTCGAACTAAACAGGCCATATATGTATCATATAAATTTATATAAATTTCTAAAAATAAATCTTTATATTATATGTGTGTAAAGTGAAAGATTTAGCGTGATGATCAAAATCAGGACTAAAATAGTACTAATTTAAAAAATAATAATAATAATAATAAATAATTTTTTTTAATCATTCTACGCAAATCTAATATAAATAATATTATTTTATTTTATATACATAATAATATTTAATAAAAATATTAATTTTATTTCATATTGTATATCAAAATATTTTATTTGAATATTTTGCTAAAAAAATTAAATTAAAATTAATATTTTTATTAAAAATTATTAAGTAAGTAAAATAAAATAATATTTTTTTATATTAAAATTTATATAAAATAATTAAAAAAATTTATTTATTATTATTATTTTTTTTTTAAATTATTAGTATTGTAGGTTTTATTTTAATCCTCCACGCTCGTGGCGCTTGATCATCTATTAAATGCTTTTTATTGTTCGTCTTGCATAACGCTCCCCCGACTTTTGTTAAAACCACCCCCACCTTTCCTTCATTGTCCTCACTCAAACCTCGCTCTCCCTCTCTCTGCCCGACTGCCCGAGCGCAATGAAGAGCAGGAGGAGGCGCAGAGAGTCCACTGCTTCGTGTTCCACCGTCGATCCCTCTCTTTCCCTATCACCCTCCTCCGGCGGCGACGTCGACCGGCTGACGGAGCTGCCGGACGTTCTCCGCCTCCGCATCCTTTCCCTCCTTCCCCTTAAGTTCGCCATCCGCACCGGCGCTCTATCCTCCCGCTGGCGGGACTTCTGGCGCTACCGATGGCCGCAGCCCTCCATAATCGACATCACCGCACCTCCATCCCTTTCCCAGTCCCAAGTCGTCTCCGCCGTCGAGGACTTCTTCAGCCGCCGGGGCCGCGGACGCGGCCGTATCGACGTCCTACAGATCATCTTTTCCCCCAACCCGCGCCACGTCTCTGACCTCAAGCGATGGCTCGACTACGCCGCCGCCTGCTCCGTTTCCGACCTCCATCTCGATCTCTCCCCTCCGAATCATTTCTCCGATTCCTCCCGCCGCCGCCGCGCGCGAGCCGCCGCTGCAGCTTCGCCCATCCTCAACTTCAACTGCGAGAGTCCCACTCTTACCCGCCTCAGTCTTCGCGGATTTCACCTTACATCTCCTCCTCCGTCATTCAAGAAACTCGCTAACCTCGAAATCCTCAATCTCTGTGAGGTTTATCTCAGCTATGCTTCTCTCCGTCGGATCTTGGCCAATTGTCCTCTTCTGCGCGCCCTCTCCATTCGCCGCTGCCCGGATTTGAAGAAGGTCGTCGTTCCGAGTTCAGCACTCAGGCTGACAAGGCTTACTGTCGTCGACTGCCGGAAAGCGAGCGAGGTTTTGGTCACTAACCTAGGGCTTCGATCGTTCCGCTTCAGCGGCCCTCTCCTCAAGAATTACCATATCGAAAGCGCTGCCGCTTTGGAGGATGTGTACATTAGCAGCGGTGGTGCCGTCCCGGCGATGCCCCGGGGAGATTTGGTGAGGCCGTTGGGTAAGCTCGCAAATCTGAAGGTGCTCACCCTCTGCAGCCTTGCACTTGAGGTAAGGGTTTTCTTGTTGTTGACTGCACCTTTTGATATGAATTGATGGTTCTTCTTGATTTCAGCAAATTGGGGCTTTGTCTGCTCGAGCCGAGGTGGGATTCCGGTGGCTGCCGAACTTGGTAGAGCTCCAGCTGCTTATGGTGATGATGACGGAGAGCAATCTATCAGACATCTACACCTTCTTCAAGCTTTGCCCTTCTCCAAAATTGGAGAAGGTTTTTGTAGAGGTTATTTGTTTTTTTTGCATTGAGTATTAACTAGCGGCTCCTGTTTATCTTCTAATTTCTCCATGACTCAAAATATGCAGCTTCCGATGAATGCATGCGATTCTAGTATGAAAACTTACTTGGAAGTGCCCAAGGAGGAGCCGCCCAAAGGCGGTTTCAATAATCTGAAGGTTGTGAAGATGAGTGGCTTCAAAGGCCATCTCCATGAGACCGAACTAGCTGGGTTTTTGTTAAATAATGCTGGTATCCTTGAGCATTTTGTTGTGACTGCTTCTCTGGAACATATAGAAGGTGAATGTGAGAACCATAAAAGGGATTTGCTGCAATATCTTACCATGCAGTTATCTATGTTACCAAAAACATCGGCAAAGGCTGATATAATTTTGACTGAATCTGATGATCTCCAGTTTCGACCTGTCCATTCACAAATCTAATGCAAGGGTTGACTGATAAAATGGTTTCCTTGATTTGTTGTAGAAAACCTTGTCTTCTAGGTAAGAAAGATTCTTCATGTAGGTTTTAAGGTTTTTTTTTTTTTGATAGTATGTAGGTTTTAAGGTTGCTTTAAGTAGAATGTAGACTTTTTTTTGATGCTAAGTAGAATGTAGATTTATCCTGTATTCAGGACAGTCTAATTCAAATACAGTTCATGCAATGTGTTGTTTGCATAGAAAACTAATGTTTTTCTAATATTCTTTTTTTGAAGGGTAAATTTGAATATTCTTTTGATTGTGAAGCTATGTGCATGCAACATCTCCAACTTGAAGCAAAACGAAGAGCCATACATGATGATGTTTCATTTGCTAGCATTAATTTTGTTCTGGAAAAATGCATGTTCTTAATTTGAGGCTATTTGTAATTTGGTCGGCCTGTTTTGTTGATCCACAATTTTGTTTTTTGCTATGTTTTTATTTTAAAATAAACTAGCATTTTTGACCATTGATGGATTCTATGAGCATTTTCAAGCTGAATAATTTTGGTGATTTTTGACCAAAATGCCCTTTTTAATTTCTTTTGAAAGTAATTGAGATGTCATTTTAGAATTTGGCCATCCAGATGACTGAGTTGTGACTTGAAAGGATTAAAGCATGAGTTCCACCAAAAATGTAGGACCGCAAGTGAACTGAGAAAACAAGTCCAAATTGCAATTCCCTTGACCAAAGTGGTTATCTCATTTATTTATTTGAATATTCTGAGTTCCATTTGTTAGACGTGGTTGGAGTTTGTCTAACAGTTCTTGGATGCTATAATAGTATATTTTGTGGCATGATGGAATGCAATATAATTTTTTAGTAATCACATAGATGTTTGCCTGCTGCTGGATTAGCTCAATAGTAGATTCTAGTTATTATTTGTGGAGCATATGGCATAAGATCTTGGAACTTTTTGTAGCACCGTTTATGGAGGCCTTATCTCTATACTGTTGAACAACCTCTTACTGGTATCTAACCTTGTGAAAAAATGGATGAAAGCTCAAAGCTTTCATTTCAGACTAGTTGGGAATTTTTTCTGAGTGCAAGTAGTCAATGTCATGTGACCACTTCCCAAGTCATTTTGGTCTTCTCTTGTTTTTGGTGTTATGACTTGGATACCTCTGGGATGATGATTGTCATGCCTACTCATGTTTTGATACAATCATTTTTATGTGGTTTATTTTAGCGTGATAGAGTATTCATCTGAATATTTGCATCGCAGTTACACCAAGCTTAATGGAAGCTCATGGACTTGGTGTTTTAGGATTTATTCTGGAGTTCAATTCACCATTCCCATTTATTTATAATTTGCAGTTTTATTATATGTTTTATGTTCTGTACCCATACTCTATATACTTTTGCTATAGTTCTTGCATTAACTGGACCGAATTATTTTTTGGTCAAATTTGTATTTAGCTGTTGCTAAATCTTTAAGCTTGTTTTGTGACTCTGTCCATCTGGTTATTTTTTATTGGATATTGAAAAACTTTAATGAGCCGAGTTTATCCTTCTAAATTACTTGATATATACTGGCAACTTAGTACCATTTTCTGTGTTTTATTTCTCATTGTAACTTCTCGCTCCTGTAAACTGCTACCTACTTTCTAAGCTTTGGTTAGTACATTTAGGATTTTTGTATTTGAAACCTGACAACGCATATTCATAAATGGGCCCTGCTTCACAACTTTAATATCTAAAGTATTCAAATGAATTAATCCATAAGTAACTTTTGTAACATATTGGGGATGCATAGCATTTCTCTTAAGTTTATATACCCTAACTTCCTAATCAATAGCTGATAGATTACGAAATATTCTATTAGTTCCTCATTTGGCTAACTGAGAAGCCTACTAATTTAGGAGCTTCTTTGGCAGACTCCTTTTTTTGGGGAGGTTGAGAACTGAATCAATTACGCTTCTGCGGAGGCAAGATAGGAAAAGTAGTATTGGTCTAGAATTTGATTAGATTTTGTAAAATAAATTAGTTTCTTAATGTATATTTTCATCATTGAATAACTTGATAGCGGCAAATTTCATTCTCCAAACGGTTATTAACATTTTTTATAGAGGCAAAAGATTCAAATTTGCCGCTGCTTGTGCTTGAATAGCAAAGCTTTGGATTAGGATTCACTTAACAAGTCATTTCCGTAGCGTATGCATTCTCCATTGTTCTTTTTTTGAGGGCATCCATATTGAATGCACAGTTATTTTATTGTTTGTGTGGATAAGGATCTTTGTTTATCTCTACTTTCTACCCTAGTGGAATTTGAGCAGCACTGTTGGCTTGATTTGAATATTAATGTACTAACTGTGATTGTATCTCGCCATATGAGAGAGAAATGGAGAAAGTTGGATGATGAGTCGAAGAAATAGCTTATCGAAGTTACAACAATGATTCCTGGTTAGAATACAGTGTTTTCAACAAGATTCAGAGTTTTTGAAACTCCATTGAGAAATTTGGGGTTTAGTCTTTGCATTGGATGAAAACCCAATTGAAGAGAAACTTCGATAGCCAAGATGGGATTTGTTAAATCTCGTGAGATTTTAACTTCAAGGAGGTATGTCTGGCTCAAAAAGCCACAAGCTTCTAGAATACGACTAAGAATTAGAAATCTCACTATGAAAAAGTTATGTAGAAATACTACACAACTTAAGGAAGATGATGGTATGGTCTTTTCTACCTATAGCCCACTAGAGCTACTACATTTTTCTAATGGAGTGAACTGCAATATACAAAATACTCAAATTCATATTCAGTGAGTAAGATGAAGCATAAAAAGAAAAAGCCAATCTATGATGGATTTTTTTATCAGGAAATGGAGTTCTGAGGAAGACATTAGCCAAATCCCCAATATATGAGTTTCTTATCAGGGACCATGAAGGAGGTGTTATACACGCAGGAGGGAAAAAAGTGCTTACCTATTCAATTGCTATTGCGGAGCAACACGCTGCAATACAAGGGTTGGAAACCGCCTTGAAGAGTGCTAGACCGCTCCCCTTCATTTGGCTTGAGGGGATTCCTCCAAGCAGTGCAAGTGGAGCTGAATTGGACCCCAATTTGTAATGGAAGTGGTTGAAAATTTGAGATTTTTGATACCTATAAGAGATACCCAAGACAAAAACATCTTTTATATTACTCGATTGATATCTGGTATCCGACTTTGCTGCATTACTCATGTAAACTCGAGCTATTATAGTGCCGCTGACTACCTAACTCACTTAACTACACTAGGTGATTTTGACTGGGAGAGGTCTTGAATTTTGTAACATTCTTAAAAAGGATAGAACGTGATATACTATTTGTACTTTTTATGCTTTAATCTTTGGCCTTGGCCACAATTTCAAAAAAAGAAATAAAGTTAAATTTTAATATTTAAATTTGTGTATAATGTACAATAAATGTAAAATATTCATAGAAGTTTTTAAGAAGAGTTTGATGGGCTTTTTAGCTCCAATGAAATAAGGCCTTCGAGTTTAGGTGAAGAAACCCAAACAACTATTCAAACTTAGCTAATTGTCTGTGTGAGAAAGTCCTCTTACATTTAACCCTCTACAAGTAGTCCATGGCGTTTCCGATGTAAAACATCAAAGATACCATCTTCGTCGTCAATGCTGCGACTAGCACTTCATTTCAATATTCTTAGCTCACTACTATTTGCATTGTATTTGATTTTTATGCGATATATTATTTGTTCTTTTTTAATTACTTAAACTTAGATAAGAATTTGGTAACTGATAGAGCGCAATGGAAACAAAGGATTCATGTAGCCGACCCCACCTAGTGGGATTAAGGCTTGGTTGTTGTTGTTGTTGTTGTATATTATTTGTTCTTTTTATTTCTTGAGGGAAACTGTGTTGACGACCCAAACGTAATAGATAGTGAAATATGGGTGGAAAATTAGCAGCACTTGTTTGTAAACACTTATTAGGCATGGGAAGTGGAGGTGAGTCTGGTCAAAGTTGACTTTGTTTTGATCTAAGGGCTATAATTTTGCTGGAGTTTAATTTAACCGTCCACTGTTAATATAAAGGACTAAAATATGGTTTGGAGAGAAGACTAGAGAAGAACTAACTGAGCATTTACGCAGCCTTCGTAGGAGCCATTGTGAGTGTTGGTAGCCAAAATCTTGCACAACCTGGAGTTTAGAGAGACCAGTTCGAGACGAGTCATGGGATAGGGAATCAGACATGGCTTTCTAAGGTTTCACTCTCAATCAGAATCGATTGAAGGGTTTGAATCCCTTTTATCTTCATTTTATTTGCCTTTCCATACTCTGGTAATTCTTTTCATTTTTCAGTGATGAATTCAATCTGTTTTTTTTTTTTTTAAATAATTCAGTTTGATTTACCTGTTCTAAGTTGAGCTGAATCTTTGCATGTTTAGTTGCATTTAGTAGTTTTTTTTCTTAATTTTTCTTCTTTTTATGCAACTGAACATTGCTGGGATTTAAGCCTTGTAACAGCTCTATCAAACAAAAAAAAAACAGCATTTATTCATCTTGCTTGATTAGAAGTTGATGGCCTTGGGATTTTTGTTACAATGGACTGTGTTTTGTCTCAGCTTGCTCTTAATCCTTGGCTCTGTCACTAATTTTGGTTGGAATGAGTATATCTCATGTTAGTTGATTAATGCACTCACTATACATGTTTGGAGAAACAACCCAATGTGATTTTGTTTAGATTGCTGAGAATCTGATTTTATGTTTCTATGTGCTAATAAATTCTTAGATGTACCTTCATTTTGTTGACATTTCTCCTCAAATCCTTGTTGGTGATTGAGATTTGACAGACTTCATCATATGTGAGCTACTTATCTCCAATAATAGGAATGAGCTTCAAATTCCAGCATTTCATTTCTGCATTTAGTCTGTTATTTGCATCTAAAAGTTAGGTGTAGTGTTTATATTCATATACTGCTTCAATTTGGTATTAGAGCACGTAGTTAGATTCATTTGAATTTTTTATGTTCCTTTTTCATTTGTATTTTAGGTTTTCATTCATACCTATTCGCACACCGCATTTCGTTTTGTTCAAGTTGTAGGTGGATCTAGCTAGTTAGGCTGTACCTACATCGAATTCTTAGCGAAGTGAAACTTTAGACTACGGGGAGGTTGTTTGGGGACTACTGGCAATAGTGAGAGAGATGGATCATCGATTTAGATGCATGCGCAAGGAGGAGCAAGGAGGAGCAAGGAGGAGAATTGGTGGGGACGAAACCATACTTAGGCTTTGATTCAACTTGCTCTGAAATCGTGTAAAATTTCTTTCTCTGGCACAATAGGCCTCTCTTTCAAATATAAGGATAGAGGAAGGGCTTTTTATGATATATCAATTTTGATAGTATTCTGTCTGACTCAATTTAGAGGCCTACAAGATGCAATTTAGGAGCCCTCGAACTAGGTGAATGAATTTGTATTCTCGTATGATTTTAACTTCGCCAATCTTTCATAGTTTTCATAAAAAAGATCTCTCATGTTTAAAAATATGCTGTTTAAAATTTGAAATTTGCTTAATGATGTGTTTGAAACTTGATTCAAAGTCATTTTTTGAAAATAATGCATGTAAAAGAGAATGCAAGGTAGACATGCACAGTACTTTTCTATATTTAGTTAATCTTGTTGGTTCACTTTCTCCATAATGTATAATCTTTCAAAATAGTTTGTAGTACAACATTTAATTGAACATAAGTTTTGATTAACTTTAATTTAAAGTCAATTCAAAGCTGAAAACTTGGATTTTGAGTAAATGAATGTCATCATATGTTGCTATCAAATATATATATATATATATATATATATATATATAGATATATATATATATATATATATATATATATATATATTATCATTTTGGAAGTAGTTATATTAGTGCTCCTGGGGCAATTCTCAAATTGAAAATATTGCCTTTGGAATTGATGCATGGGCTTATTAGTTCATTGATTAACACAAGAGTAAACGCATTGACACAATCTTCTCATTTGATTAAAAGTCAACGTATTATTTAATTTATTGCTCATGTTATGTGCTGATATTTTATTTAAGTTAATCAGACTTATATAATTATGAGTACTTATTCTGCATTTTGTATGTGTTTTGAGTATGTGAGATTTAAATTAGATTAATCTGGGTTTAATTTGAATATTTTTTTTTGTTTTTTTTTGATAAAAAGTTCAATTTGATTCTCATTAGATTTAGGCCCTGTTTGGCGCAAGGACCAAAACAGAATCAAAACAGGACCAAAATGGTACTAATTTAAAAAATAACAACAATAATAATAAATAAATTTTTTAAATCATTCTACACAAATTCTAATATAAAAAATATTATTTTACTTTACATATTCAATAATTTAAAATAAAAATATCAACTTTATTTCACATTCTAGACTAAAATATTCAAATCGAGTATTTTGATCTAAGATGTAAAATAAAATTTATATTTTTATTAAAAATTATTGAGTATGTGAAGTAAAATATTATTTTTTATATTAAAATTTGTGTAGAATAATTAAAATAATTTATTTATTATTATTATTGTTATTTTTTAAATTAGTACTATTTTGGTCCTATTTTGGTCCTCGCGCCAAACAGGGCCTTAAAATAGGTAATCTTGGACTTATTAGTGAGGAAATCGAAATAGGAGGACCTATTTGCAATATGACCATGCTATTAGCCCTTCGTGGTAAACTCCATCGGGCTGTCCCTGTGGCGCGCAGTCTTCGCGCGCCTTCTCCTTCTTTGTCGCCGGCCCTTTTCCTAGTCGCCGGCTCACGTCGCTGCACTATCGCCAGTCTCTCCCACGTCCGAGTGTAAGTTGGCTCCGCCCTAGTGCGCCTCCTTTTTCTATATAACCCTATCAGAAAAGGTTTATGGGGGATAATTGTTGATGATTAAGAGATTTCCACTTGATCGTGTTGAGAGAAGAGTCTTCTTCCCCGTTTGGCTGATCCGCGCAGACGGCACCGGGTCAATTGGGAGCAGCAGTGGGCTGTGATCACCTCCGGAGCTGTTTCGACGCAGTGGGCGGCGGATCAGTTGAATCCAGCTGTTGTGGGCTGCAGGCTGTTCATTGAGGCTTGAGGTTCACTTGGATTTTCGGGATTTCTTTCCATTCCTTGTTGAATTTCTGTTATTTGCTCTACTTTGATTTCTTCTAGTTGATGTGGCTCCTATTTCTTTTTTTATTTTTTATTTTTGATGTGGTTCCTATTTGTTCTTTTCATTTTCGTTGAACTTTGGATTGGAATGGGATCATTGCTATTCTTGAGTACTGTTTGATTCTAAAATCCTTACCGATTTCCCTGTTTATTGTTTTTATGCTGGATCCAGTTACTTAACCCAATATCCCTTTATGATCTCTATCCAGTTACTGTTTTAATGTTCTATCCAGTTACCGATTTCCCCTGTTTACTTTTTTAATACTCTATTCCTGATCATACTCTTGTATTAATTTCATGTGATTGATAACAATTACTTGCTTTAATGTTCCCCGTTTTAATGACTGAGTTTATTTCACATGCGGGTAATTCAAGCACACGAAAGTTAGTTAATCTCTTTGCTTGTTAGATTATAGTCTCAATTGCACAACTACTGTGGGTTTACAATGAGTATCCCTAATTTGCTATGAAAATTTCATGAAATTTTATGTGAATTTAAACATTATGAATTTAAATTTAACTTAAGTTTAATCTTCTCACTCTTTTAATATTGCATAGCCATAGCATATTAGAAGTTCATTTCAATTTTCCTAAGTCTAAAATTTTAAAATTACTAAAATTAAAAATCATGGTTTGTATTTCACATTAGCTATTCCCTGCCTGCATCAAGGTTCCTCTCGCACAGCAATTGTTTAACCAATGTCTTCTTCTATGGTTTCCTTCAAATTTGGTATTTAAGTAAATTCTTAATTATGCATTTTTAGAAAAAATACAATTTTAATTATAAAAAAATATGGTCAAAAAGGATTCACGTGTAATAATTTTCAAATAAGAGAGGATGGAATATTTTCAGTATTTTAGACTTGCATGGAATAGTAATTCTATTTCAGGAGCCTCAAATGTAAATTACCCCTAAATTATAAATATTTGTTTTCAAGTTTGTTATAACTAATGATTTAATCCAAAATAAATTTTAAATTTTTAGTAGAAGATGACATTTCAACCTATTATATATATATATATATATATATATATATGTGTGTGTGTGTGTGTGTGTGTGTGTGTGTTTATCAAATTAATTTTAATCTATTAGATGGTTTCTCTTTTTAATTCATCTTTGTTTAAATTCTTGTTTTTTGTGAGTGTCAGTCAAGCTCATATGAATGCCATATATGAAAATATTTTTGATGTTCTTGTTTCACTCTTTATTACTATGAGTTGGATTTTTTTTAGAACTGTAGAGTTGGACGTTTTTGGATGAGTCATTTCAGCTCATAAGAACTTTTTTGATGTTGTTTTTCTAAGGTTGGTTTGATGTTATCTTGATATTACGTCATGTTATCTAGAGAAAATTAATTGTTTGGCCTGATGATATTTTTAGATAACCTTATAAAAAATCATATAATTGTCATTTAAAAAATAAAATTTAAATATCAAGAGATTTAAATATATATATATATATATATGTGTGTGTGTGTGTGTGTGTTTTTATCAAATTAATTTTAATCTATTAGATGGTTTCTCTGTTTAATTCATCTTTGTTTAATTTCTTATTTTTTGTGAGTGTCAGTCAAGCTCATATGAATGCCATATATGAAATTATTTTTGATGTTCTTGTTTCACTCTTTATTACTATGAGTTGGATTTTTTTTAGAACTGTAGAGTTGGACGTTTTTGGACGAGTCATTTCATAAGAATTTTTTTGATGTTGTTTTTCTAAGGTTGGTTTGATGTTATCTTGATATTACGTCATGTTATCTAGAGAAAATTAATTGTTTGGCCTGATGATATTTTTAGACAACCTTATAAAAAATCATATAATTGTCATTTAAAAAATAAAATTTAAATATCAAGACATTTAAATAACATGACATAACATCAAAATAACATTGAACTAAACATTCACTAATTTTTTTCATGTATATATAAATATGTTAGATGTAAAATAATGTTAGTTTACTATATTGGAATATGAGTAAGATATAAAATAAGTTGATCATTATATCAAATTATGTTGTACAGGACGTGAGGATAAGTTGATTTTATATTGAATTTTTTATAATATATGAAATAAAATAAATTATATTTAAAAATTATATTAGATATAAAAGAAGATGGCTATGAATATTACATTTTTTGAGCTGTCAAATTGTCTTCAACTGATTTGCTTGGTTTTTTTGTATCATGAAGAGGGCCAATATCAAGTCGACTTTGAACAAGTTTGACTAAACTCAAACTCAAAATTTTGGAGTTTAGATTGACTCAAAAATAACTTAAAATTGAAATCATTGATTCCAAGTCAACTTGATTTTAAATTTGAGCTCAACTCAATTTAGCTATCAAACATCTATGCTAAATGAAAATGTTAAATTCTATCCCAATTAGAATCAATCCTTGGTTGAAGGGAGTAATGGTAGTATTCATTAACAACTAGGCTAGATCATTCCTTCAGTATTCTTTTGAAAAATATATATACACATGTACATATATGCATATTTAAATATGAATTCTGAGGTAGCTCAAATCAATTTTTGAGCGAGCTATATTAAACTCGAAATTAACTTTTAAGTTTGTCCTTTTGGCTCATGACTTTAATCAATTATTTTTTAGTTGATTTTGTACTAACTTAATTTTCGAACGATTTACAAGTGATTTTCGAACTTCGGGTGTTTTGCTTACTTTTAATCATGAGGGTTATTTATGTAGATCCTTCATGAAGGTTATGTTACATAGCTTTTCATGCAATAATCTTTTCATTAATTAGAAATGAAATACCCAAATTATCTAATATTCTCTTTTTCTTATTTTCTTCTTGTTTGGTTTGGCACCCAACCACAAACCACCATACATGCATGGGGCAAAGCTCGTGGATGTGGTAGGTGGGAACTTGGCCTTCGGACTCTTGAACCCAACAACTTTTCCTCTATTGATCTATCCTATTCCTTTTAATTATTGCAATTACCTCTCTTCTCTCTAGGGATGGGCGGTGGTGGCGAGGGTAGAAAGGAGAGAGTGGGAGGGGAGATGTAAAATGATTAGTTAGGGAGAGGAGGTAATATGAAGGGGTAAGAGTGGGTGAGAAATTAAAGACATTTTGATCAATTGTACATATTAAATGTTCGAATTATAAATGAAAAGAATTTAAATGGAATATTTTGAAATAAATTAGAAAGCTCAAAGTCGAAAACAAAATTGAGGAAAAATAGAACTGATTCACAAATTTTGAATCTAAATGAGACAATTTTGATTGTTGGATCATGCATCCAATTTCTTTTGTCGTTCAAGAAGAGAAACACAAGGGTTTTGTCTCCTTTATATATACAATCGAAAGGCTATCATTTTACAACCACCATAAGTTCTCAATTGTTATTTCCCGTTGCTTGTTTATTAAGATAAAGCACCACAGTTGTGGATAATTGTCTCTTTGATCCCCAGTCTTGTGGCTTCTGACCAAAAGAATGTTTCTTTTTCATTAGTGTTTTATTTTCTCCGCACATTGCACTCTGGGCTACTCCGACGATAAATGACGATGGAAGCCCCAATGCTTATGCAAGAGTCATTGGTTGTACTGTATTATAGTTTTGTTTGTTGCTTACCTAACTGTGTTAAAGCAATGGTTAAATTTGCTTTACTTTTTTTTTTCATTTTAGTTATATGCTTCTGTGTTTCTCCTTTGACAAGATATTTCTTTTTTCCGACTAAGAAGTATGCAATAGATGTTGGTTGTACTCGAATTCCTTCTATGGTTGTGGTTATTCTTACTTCATTTCTTCTAGCTTTAAAAGCTTAAAAGCTTTATTTTTTGTTCTTGTTGAAGGGAGATTGAGATTGATGTTGAAATGTTTATTTGCTTTGATAGTTTGCGATGATTGTCAACAATTTTCTAATGATCGATCGTGTAACTATGTTTCAATATGATTTAGTTTTAGTCTGATGTGATGGCTGTGATGATAATTTCTACACTTTTATCTGCCAGTTCTGCTTCTGAAAAATCATGAATGAAAAGCTGATAAACTGATCCTTGTTTTACAGTATATATAAGCTCTTTTTTATTTCTAAATCATTCTCTTGCTTTTCTTTCTCCACTCACTAATTTTAGAAAATATTCTAATATTGTTCTTCATACTGCAATGATGATCTGTTCTTGGTTTATGAGTTTTATGAGGTGTTGGATGCTAGGCCCTGTTTTTCAGGGAGAATCTCCTTTTATGCCTTCATTCATTTTGTCTCTGAAATTTAAATTTCATTAATTGCTTTCTTCCATCATTGAATTCCAAGAAGGATGTTAGTACTTTATGTAAGTATTGACCAGCACATCACATATGACATCAGTAAAACAATATACTTCTTGGGCATTAGCTTCTTGCTTATTTTGTATCTACTGATCATGAACAATTATAAAATTGTAGGTGGATTTACATATGTCACTCCTAAAGTTGAACTTTTTACTCATTTCGCTCTCAAAGCTAAATATTTATACTTATCACCCTATACCTTCAATGCATAATTACAAACATTCACCCCCTCTATTAAATTGGGGGAGACCTAGCCATTCATCTTGTTAAAGGAGATGAAAATCCAATCATTCATCATCGTGAGGGGTGATGCTTGTAATTATATATTTAAGTATGGGGATTTACATATGTCACTCCTAAAATTGAACTTTTTACTCATTTCGCTCTCAAAGCTAAATATTTATACTTGTTACCTTATACCTTCAATGCATAATTACAAACATCAACCCCTCTATTAAATTGGGGGAGACCTAGCCATTCATCTTGTTAAAGGAGATGAAAATTCAATCGTTCATCATCATGAGGGGTGATGCTTGTAATTATATATTCAAGTATGGGGTGACAAGTGTAAATATCTAACTTTGGGGGAGAAATAAATAAAAAGCTCAACTTTAGGGGTAACATGTAAATTTCCCTAAATTGTACTATGCAAGTTCATGGAAACATGAACAATAAGCAAATCATGAATCTGAAATGGCAGAAGCATTCTTCTCATCTAATGCAGGGAAATGGGTAGTTAAACTAATATTGAGCGATTTTATTGATTTTATGTGTTTTTAGTATTAGTTTTACTATTTATTTTATTATGTATTAGGTTTTGTCTCATAAGTTGCATTTGGGATGATTTTTAAAATGATGCCCTTATTTTTTATCAGTAAAACAATTTGCTTTTTGGGCTTATTTTGTATCTACTGAATACTGATAATGAACAATTATAAAGTTGTATTATGCAAGTTCATGGAAACATGAACAATATGCAAATCATGAAATCTAAAACGGCAAAAATATTCTCTTCTCATCTAATACAGGGAAAAAGGTAGTTAAACCAATATTGAGTGGTTTATTGCCTTTATGCATTTTGAGCACTAGCTTTATTATTCATTTTATTATGGATTAGGTTTTGACTCATGAGTTACATTTGTGATGATTTGTAAAGTGATGCACTAATTTATTTTATTTTAGACAATGTACTTATAGGTGATATTTGGTTTAGGGGGCGTTTGGTTCGTTGTTATCTTGGTGTTATGTTATGTAATCTAGATGTCATGACATCTAGATTACATCTTTTGACTAATAATTTTATAGTATAATAGAAGATTATTTATAGACGTCATTAAACCAAACAATTGATTTCTCTAGATAACATAACATAACATCAAGATACATTGAACCAAACGCTTCCTTAATATTATCTTGATGTTATATCTTGTTATCTAGATGTCCTAACATCTAGATGTTATGTCATTTTTTGAGTAATAATTTTATAATTTTCTATAAAGTTATCTACACATATCATCAAACTAAATGATTATTTTCTCTAAGTAACATGACATTACATTAAAATAATATTAAACTAACCACCCCCTTAATCTTTGTCTGTATATTAGTTTTGCTAACTCATGATGATATATGTTTGCAAATTGGATGCCTGCTGGCAGGGAGAACCTACTTGGGGAAGCAAGATCTAATATTCACATTGGCATGAGGCTGTATATTTTACATTCTGTACCATTGAAATTCCTTTTTGTGTGTGTGTTTTATACATTGGAATTTGTTATGTTCTACTTTATTTTATTATGCATTTTTCTTTCTGGTCTCACTGATGTGTCCCATACTTCTCCATTGGATTGATCCTTTGGAAGCAATTTATTTTAAAATTTTCTCAGGCTACTAGGCTATGCTAGGATTCAAGTTTTTTGCTTTTTGCAAAAATCTTTTTATGTTTCATGTTCTAATTGGAAAAAACTATTACTTCAACTTCTACCTGATATAGTGATGTATGTTTTGAGTTGCTCAACCAGTTTGTATAACTCCAAAATTAATGTTAAGCCAAATGGAGCCCAAAAATTGTGGTATTGTTGCATTAAGATGTTGTCTGTCACTAATATTGTTAAAATTAGATGTTTTTATTCCTTACTTTTTACTTCTCTTTGTTTTCTTCCCTCCTCTTTTTCTTCTCTTTACTTTCTTCCTCCCACCTTATTTTATTCCCTCCTTATTTGAGTTCAAATGTGATTTTGTAGTTGCTGCAAGTGATGATATTTTTCTTGTTTTTTTAGTATACGTATGTCTAAATGCCTAAATGGATATTTCAACTTCATATTTGTGTGATGTTAGTATAAAAGTTCAATGCAAATTGATTAGTCTTGTTAAAATGTATTTAATTATTTGTAAGTTTTTATAATTGCTTTGATTAAATTAACAATTATTTATTCTATGCCTTTAAATTGATTTGTCAACCAATTTTATAAGTACTTATGAAATATGTAAAGAAAAAATCACTAAAAAGGAAATGAATGTCACATTTGTTGATTAATTTTATAGTTTTTTTTTATTTTTAATTTAGTAAATAAATAAATAACTATATTTATTTAATGTACTTTAAAAGTGTCGTGTTTTATTTTTTTTTAAAGGTTGTCATATTCGTGTTCTTGTCGCTATGGTCTATTTCATGTTTGTGCTTAATATGCGAATAGAAGGCATTTGTAATTCTCTCTCTTATCTAACCTCCTTTTGATCTTACTGTTCTGTTCTTTTGTAGATTGATTGTTGTTCGTCGAAGGGCACAAAGATAGTTGTTTTTCTCATATTTCAAGGAACTTGTGTGTAAAGAAGTAACAGTGGAACTAAAGAATGATAAGAGGCATCCTTCATTCTGTGGATCAGTATCTCAACATTAAGCTGGAGAATACCAGGGTGGTCGACCAAGATAAGTATCCTCACATGTTGTCTGTGAGAAACTGCTTCATCAGAGGATCTGTTGTGAGGTATGTTCAGCTCCCTCCCGATGGCATTGACATTTGATATTCTTCCTGATCCCACTAGAAGAGAAGCTCATGGAGGTTAACTTGGCCTCATTTCTCTTCTATACTGTGCATGCTTAATTGGTGGTTCATCATGAATCAAGAAGCTTGTTGACATAATTTTTAAATGTGTTCTTTTATGTAACGCGTCATTGCCGGGTGCCAAGTCCCAGATGAGAAACGCAGAGGATTGTATTAGACAGTTGAGAATCAGCGTAAAATTTATCGAATCAATCATGACATGAATCGTTTAAAAAATTGCGCTAAAATTAAAGCGTTCTCTGGAAGCGACGTGTTGTGTTGCCTGAATATAGTGAGGATTGAGCGCAACGAAAATAAAGAATTCATATAATCGACCCCATCTAGTGGGATTAAGGCTTAGTTGTTATTATTGTTGTTCTTTTACGTGACACTTTGTATTTTGCATTTTTATGAAATATACCATGTGATATGTGTGAACTGCATACTTGTTGTGCTCATGTAATATTTTTTCAATTAAAATATCATTAATCGTGATTAGGGCTATAAGTGAATTAAGCATTCGATGAGTAGCTCGACAGTTCGATAAGAACTTGTTCATGTTTGGTTCATCAAGATTAACAAATAAGTTTAAACATTATTTTTAAAACTTGATTAGTAAATAAGTTGAGGTTGAACGTACTAACATTTGGTTTGTTAATGTTCTTGAACTGTTCATCTGTAGTTTATTAGCATGTTTTGATTAAAATGTTCAATAAAAGATTCTTTTAGAGCTCAACTAGTGTGTTAGTAATAGCTCATTTAGAGATTTTAATGTATCTTATAAATGTGACAATATTATGAATCATTAATTAGCATGATTTTAGTATATTTTATTTATAAATTTGACAAAATTTTTTTGAAATAATTATTTACATATTACTAAAAATTTAAATATTATCTACATGTCAGATATATAATGGGTATGTATGTCAACATATTAATGTACTTAATAAAGGTTTGATATAGTTTTTATGCTTGTAAACTTAAACTAAGCCCAATCATGTGTTTACATTTGTGAACCAAGCTCAGCGTAAATAAAGGAACATAAATTTGAAGAGATGATTACTTGATTTAATTTGGTTCATTTATATCCTTACTCATGATGTAAAAATGTATCCATAAATATAATATATATATATATATATATATATATATATGTTGAACCTTATTGATTTTGATGATCACAATTATTTAAAATTTATTACTAATTTTTTTTTAAGCATATTTTTACAGGCTAATTGTCCTTTAGAAGAATAGATATTCTTAAGTCCAAGTGAAGTGGAATTTATCATTTATTTTTCCTTATACTTCATAGAACTTAATGTAAACGCGTTAGTTTGTCAAGAGATTTTACTTTTTTTTTTAGATATTTTCTCTTTTTTTTTACTTGTATTTATAGGTCTAGAATGTTATCTTATTCCATTTTTTAAGTGACCTAAAAATTAATCAAACATCTCACCTTTTTAAGCCAAAATTACATGACCAGTTAATTTCACCAAATCGACCGGTTGGTTCTGCTGGGCCTGGATCTGCCCTTCCAGTCCGCCCAGAATTTTTATTTGACCGTTGTTTCATTATTTTGGCTGTGCTAAAAGACATTATTTGATATTTTCAAAGTTTTGTGATGTGTCCTTTTTTTTTATGAAAAGTCTACAAAGCTCTTATTTTTCTCCTCTTTTGTTTCTTTCCAAAAGAAAAAATATTGAGTTGATATTTTTCAACTCATATCTTTTTGCTCATATTTTTTGTATTTGTGCTGAGATATGGTGATCCTTTTTAGTATGTTTTAAGGGCAAAATAATCCTATGTGACATCTCTTTATTTGTCCTCATACTAAGTAAGCACACATTAGTGTTTTTATATTTTCTCACTCTCAACCCTTTTGTTTTTTCTGCCATAATTTCTGAAATATATTTCCAAAAAATCTGGAACTTTTGCACTGTTTCTTGAGCCCGAAAAATATCTAAAATGTCTTTCACTTGCCTTTCTATTATTAGTCTTTGGGTAGGACATGGACACATGGCAATCTCTTATTGATTAGTTTGAATTAAGGGCATTTTCATTCAGCTGAATTATTTTTCCTTGTTGTCATGCTCTACTTTATTTATCTATTACATTTTAGTGCCTTGTTAAAGGGGAGCTTTTCACTTGCCTATATATCTTAAAATCTTTTTAGCACACTAAAGTAATTGTCATTATCAAAAAAGGGGAGATTGTTGAATCTTATTAATTTTGATAATCACAATTGCTTTAGATTTAGTACTAATCCTCTTCTAAGCATATTTTTACAAGCTAATCGTTCATTAGAAGATGGATATTCTTAAGTCCAAGTGAAGCGGAACTCACCATTTGTTTTTTCTTATACTTCATAGGACTTAATATAAATGCGTTAGTTTGCTAGATTTTATTCATTTTTTTAAGATATTTTCTCCTTCTTTTCCTTTGTATTTGTAGGCCTAGAATGTTATCTTATTCCATCTTTTAAGTGGCCCAAAAATAAATCAAACATCTCACCTTTTTAAGTCAAAATTACATAACCGATCAATTTCACCAAATCGACCGGTTGGCTTTGCTGGGCATGAACAGACCCACCCAGTCTGCCCAGAATTTTTATTTGACCGTTGTTTCATTATTTTGGCTGTGTCAAAAGACTTTATTTGATATTTTCAAAGCTTTGTGATGTGTTATTTTTTTTTTTTATGAAAAGTCCACAAAGTTCTTATGTTTCTCCTCTTTTGTCCCTTTCCAAAAGAAGAAATATTAAGTTGATATTTTCCAACTCATATTCTTTTGCTCAGATTTTTTGTACTTGTCCTGAGATATGGTGGTCCTTTTTAGCATGTTTTAAGGGCAAAATAATCCTATGTGGCATCCCTTCATTTATCCTCATGCTAAGTAAGCACACATTAGTGTTTTTATATTTTTTTTCACTCTCAACTCTCTTATTTTTGCTGCTATAATTTCTGGAACATGTTTCCAGAAAATCTGGAATTTTTTCACTGTTTTTTGAGCCACAAAAATATCCAAAATGCACTCCACTTGCCTTCCTATTATTGGTCTTTGGGCAGGACATGATCATATGACAATCTCTTAATTGATTAGTTTTAATTAAGGGCATTTTCATTCAGCTGAACTATTTTTTCTTGTTGTCTAAACTGCAGAACTGCACAACGTACACTTGCAGAATTTTTTCTAAGTGTTTGAAGCTCTCCTCTCAAGCTCTAAGTGTTCTCCAACTTCTTCCCTAGCAAAAATTTGAATACATTCTTGAAGAAGTGGTCATTTGGAGAAGCTTTTGGTTAGCAATCAAGCAAAAACCTGAAGCTGTATTTTTTTTTCTGCTGGCAAACAACCTCAGGTTTTTCTGTTTCTGTTTCTTGCACTTGGTTTCTCTGAAATCATCATGCTTGTGTTTTAAAAAAAATTATTTGAGACTTTCTTGAAGTTTTCTTGCACTTACTTGAAGACATTCTTGCTTAAGCATTCTAAGTTTTTGAAAATGAATTTTTCTCTTCAAGGTCTAACTTCTTTCAGTTTTAAACGAGTTGTTGGTAATTCATTTTCGTTTTTCACGAGTTTTCTCTCTTGGCAAATCTTTACGCGTATAGAGCTCCTTGTATATTCTTTTTCTTGCTCTTAAGTTGTAACGTTAGCTAGCTAGACTAGCAACTCACTTCATTCTCTTGTTCTCTCCCTTAGTGGAGGTGTTTAGTTTTTCCCATTAAGTGCGAAAGTAGGTGGGTTAGAATTTTTTCTGTGTAAAAATTCAAAGTAAGGTTTTGTCGGCTTTGGTTCTTAGAAAAAGCCGGTGTGTTTGTAAGGTTTGATTGGCTTTGGTTCCTAGAAAAAGCCAGTGAGATTGTAATCAGGTTTGTTCGGCTTTAGTTCCCGTTAAAAAGTTAGTTTGCTAGTGGATTGAAATCCCACTTGAGAAGCGTGGAGAGTGGACTAGGCGGGAAGCCAAACTATTATAAATCACTTATATTTTTTTCTCCTCTCTTTCGCAGTAAAATTTGATCAATACATAAAATTATTAAATCTGATTTTAACTTAAAAAATAAGCTCAAATTACTTTAATAAAATTGATTTATACAGTATCTAAATTATATCTCACATTTTTTGTTCTTAGTTGTTTTTGTGTTGATATTACTGTTTTGGTCTATTTGCCCAAATCAATCGGTTTTCTTTCTCTGTTTTCTACACTGTTCCTGTTCATTCGATCTATTTGGTAAAATCGACCAATCTGCTTTTTCGTACTCTGTTTAACTTATTTTCATTGTAACTTTAACTTGATTCTCATCTATTTTAAATATTTAATTGTGTATGCTTTTTATCTGCTATTGTTTTCATAAGTACAATTTATTCGAATTATTTTTATCCCAATTCACCCCCTCTTGGGAAGGCCTAAGGGCCAACAATATATATGTATGAAAAATGTTTTATAGTCTTAATAATTGACTTATAAATTGACACATCATGAT
The DNA here is from genome assembly GCA_019297695.1 of Apostasia ramifera. NCBI lineage: Eukaryota > Viridiplantae > Streptophyta > Magnoliopsida > Asparagales > Orchidaceae > Apostasia > Apostasia ramifera. Next base: position 197,176 of record JAEMOT010002232.1, read on the forward strand.
TTGAATTATTTAGTGAATTAATTAAGTTATTGAAAATATAGCCAGACTCTTTTGTGTGTGTGTATTTATATTATGAGAAAACATTTCGTTCACAAAAGGTTAACAAAAATTTAATCATATGAGAAAACATCTGAAATATGAGTGAGCACTATGAACATGTGTTGATACTTTTTGTTTTTTGATAGAGAATGAACTTGTGTTGTTAGTGGTCATGATTTTTATCTATGCATATTTATTTGTAAAATTTAATTTTAAAAAATTATAATTAAATTTAAATAAAGATATTTTTTTATTAAAAATTATAAATAATATGTAATAAAATTAAATTTTATTTTAAATTATATGTATAATTTGAAATATAATTAATTTTTAATACTAAATTTTATGAGTGATATAATATATTTAGTTAAAATTAACTAAGTTAATTTTAAACATATTAGACAAACTAATTGCCCGTAATTTTATTATTTCAAAGGTACCAAAATCTTGCTATTCAGAAATCAAAAAAAAAAAAAAAACTATTTCTAAGGTTATTTATCTAACAAATGTTTTAATTCTTTTAATAATTTTATTTGAGGGAATTAAACTCTAAAAATTCAAGATACTGGTTTCTCACTTTGAGAGAAAATTGTTATGCCTCAATGCAATCATTTGAAGAAATTTATTTCCGATTTTGCTTCAAAGAGACATAATAATTTTGAGTTTTCATTGCTATAATATCATCTTTGAGATCATAAAAATGATTCTTTAAAGATAAATTATTCGTTGGTTTCTGATATTTAAGGTTTTTTTTTTAATATTTCTTAATAAATTTGGAATAATTTCACTAGTTTTTCGGGATATCTTTTCTATGTTCTAAGGTGTTATGATTTTTCTATTTTATTCCAATACTATTTTATTTTGGGATAATTACCTGCATGTCACACAATTTAATTTTATTTATGCCTTACCCATCCATTCTTAGTTAATTACGCTATGCACGCTCAAAATATTACAAAATCTTACATACACACATTTGAGTTAAAACTTAATCAAAATCTATTTGAAAAAAAATATTCTTTTAGTAAATCATTAAAATTATTTTTTTATTTTTAATGGTACATATTTTTCTCTTCCTCAATACTACACTAAAGCGTTGATTTATCCTAAAATCAATTTACGTCGCAGATATCTCCTTTCTTTGCCGCCACCTAAACATTAAGGTTTTAGGATTTTCACTTCAAATATATTTAAATATCTTTAAAATAATATGATGAACTGCTCAGATTTTTTGTAATCTAACTATAGTTAGGTTATTAAAAAATTATGATTACTCATTATAATAAAAATAAGTTAAAATATGTGTATGTAAGATTTTATAATATTTTGAGTGTGTATAGTATAATTAACTAAGAATGAATGAGTAAGACATAAATAAAATTAAATTGTGTAGCATGTAGTTAATTATTCCTTTTATTTTTTGGGTGCCTTGTCTGAAATAAAAATAATTAGACTTGAATTCCTAGTTTTTTTAAATGTAATAATTCTTAAAGTATAAGGGTAATTTAGTAAAACATTTACATTTTATTTTCAATTATTTTTTATGAAATCTTTTGAAAATGAATTAAATAAATTTTTTTGATAGACAAATGAATTAAATAATTGAATCTTGGCGAACGGCGATCGTGAATAAAATAAACCTGGCGTATTAATATTATAGATTAATATGAATACTTGTCAGCAAAAATTATGCTTACTGTGCACTAGGGCTGATAATTACTAGAGCTCAAGGAAATTTGTCTCAATTTAGATTAAAATATTTTGAGTTCAAATCGAATTTGATTGCAGTTAATAAAAATTTAATGAATTTCAAGTCAATTTTGTAATTAAATTTAACAGAATTTTTAATCTTATTTTTTTATTTAAAAATTTGTTTTATACATATTATTTTTTAATTAAATTTATATGTATTATAAATTTATTTATACTTAAATATTTTTAATATATACACTTCAAATCTCATTAATATTTATTTTATATAATATATTTTATAATATTTTAAAATACATCTAAAATATTTTTATATAAAAATATATAAATATCACGTTAATTATAAATTAAATTAATTTTTTAGCGAGTTAATTTGTAATTATAAAAAAATTAAATTGAATTTAAATTCAAATGAATTTTCTCATTAATTTTCTCACCCTTGCTCAACTCGAATACTCCTTATTAAAAAAAAATTTAAAAAAAACTATGCACGGTTATTGCCATTACACATAATTTTTTGCGATGTCGGCCAAGTATTTTTTATTTTATTGAGTAGATAAAAGCCTTACTTAATTAGAATCAAATTTTTTGCTCAACATAATTTTAACTATAAAAATTAATTTTATTTCACATTCAGTATAAATATGATTATTAAAATTTAAAATATTTATTTTTTATATACTTTTTAATATTAAAATATTTTTTTTATTAAATTTAAAAAATAAATATTTATTTCGAATCAAACGGGACAAAGTATTGGGGCGAATATCAATTAATTTCACCACGTGTGCACCCTTTTTTATAATTAATTAGGTAACTTTTTTATTTGAGGGTGGCAATTTCATGCAAGGTAATTTCATGCAAGGTTTTGAAAAGCAGACCGATTTCAAAATTGATAGACTGAAAAGTTCAAGATTTAATGGTAGAATCGGGGTCGAACCAGGATGAAGTACAAATTAAAAAAATTAATAAAATATAATATAAATATAGTTAAGATATATATTATTCACATATCAATACAATAATTAGACATAAAATGAATGTTTAATAATTGAATTTAATAAATAATATCTTATGTCAATAAACCAAATAATTTCGAGCAAATCGAAATAACAATAACTCAACAAAATATTCACAAATCACAAATTGAGTATAATATTTAGTACATCATTAAAAGATCTGAACAAATGTATGCTTTATCAATATTAAAATACTAAATTATTTAATTATTTTATATTACTAAAATACTAAATCATTCTAAAAGGATGGGAGCTGGAGAGGAGAGTGCGAGGTAAGAGAAATCGCAAGTTCGTGACTGTCGCGCAAGTAGAGGCCGCAGAACTGAGGCTGAGTCAGGGACTCAGAGTTTAAGAAAGTTTTTTTTTTTAATTTTAAACTCAACCGGTCCAACCGTACCGGTTCATCAGTTGATCGGTTGAACCGCAATTTAGACCGATTCTGGCCAGTTTTAAGCGGATCCAGTTATAAAATTAAACCGGACCGGTTGGCTGACTGGTTCACGGTTCGACCGGTTGAACCGGCTGGTCCGATCCGATTTTTAAAACCTTGATTTCATGCTCGCTTGATTCAAATTTCAAAATTAAATCGATTTTCTCTAACTTAAATTAACTCCCTCTCGTAATTAATTCATAAACTTACATATTTTAAAATTTATAAAATATAATTGAGAAATATTCATATATAAGTACGTTAAATAATTATAAAAAAATATATATATATTATAATAATTAATAAAAAAAAATTTGAGATTAAAAACATACACATTAAACTTAATTTTAAAATTATATTTTAAAATATTTAATATATATATATATAATAAAAGTAGAATATTATTTATAGTTAGACTCAATTTAATTAAAATTTTTAATAAACTTAAATTAAAAGTTTGTTTTAAAATTAAAATTTTACATTCGAATATTTGTGTTCATATATTTGTGTTCATATATTTGTGTTCATATATTGCATATTATAATTTTGAGTTAATTTTTAGTCAATAACCAGACCTAAGCTGAGGAAATGCAACTCGAAGACCGCTGGACATTCTGCTTGATTTTTGCTTCTTCGTCCCGGATCTCGTTCTCGGCCCTGGCAATGCGTTTCGCTGGTTCCTTCTTCGATGGCGCCTCCAAGGTTTTCCGCCGCCGCCCCACCTTTTTCAAGCTCGTCATCTTGGCCGGAGCCAGGTATTCGATTTCCTGCTTCGGCGTTTGCTGATTCGAACTACTTGGATACAGCGGCTGTGTCGAGGATTGCTATAAAGTTTTTGATATGGAATCATCTCTTAGGCAAATCAGAGTTGATTTTTTCCTTATATGTGTCGCCTGGGCCTTTCATTGACTTAAAATAAAAGTGCGAAGGAGTTCATCAGGTAGTTTGCGCAGAACTCTGAGGGAGGGGCATTTTCCCTTTTGAAGAAAAAATTTGCTACATTAGCTAAGCTTGTTAGATTACAACAGCACACTCCTTAGAACATAGAAGAGACTGCATTCATTGAAGCACTTCAAAAGCTTGATGAATTCTTTCACAATTGTGTCTCTCATGTCTACTTTTGTAATATACTGTGATCCAAATATAGAAATTTTGTCAACTTTGACTTTATGAAATAATGTGATTAAGATATCACTCATTCCAGTACTGCTTCTGCTCAAACATGTTTATTATAGAGTTTTTCATTATTATCCTCACGGTTATTCTCTAAAAGGCACCTCTATTATTTAAGATTGTGTTATTTACTTGTACAACTAAGGAACCCCCCTTCTTTTCAATGTGAGATAATTTATTTCTGTACCTCTTCTTCTAAAAACCTATTAGGAGTCCTTCCTTATTCAAGTGATTCCAATTTAATCATATGAACATCACCCTGATGATCATTCTCTGCGCTCTTCAGTCTCAGATCGTCATAGGTCTACCAGCTTCCGCTTAGTTCGTCCTCAAAGTACATCGTATTCTGAGAGGTCAATTCTAATACCATATTGTAATATTCTATAATCCAAATATAAAGATATTGTCCGATTTGATTTTAGAGAACTGCGTGACTTAAGTAGTTGTAGGAGGTCACCCATCCTAATAATACTTTCGCTTAAGCACACTTAATTATAGAGTTTTTTATTATTAGCTTCATAGTTTTGCTCAAAAGATGTCTCTACTATTAGGGATCATATTATTTATTTATACAGCTCAAGAACTCACATTCTTTTTCGATGTAGCACAATTCAACCTTGTGCTCCTCCACTAGGGCTGCTTATTGGACCGGTTCGACCCGGAATCGGTTCGGTAAGAATCGGTTCGGTCTAGAACCAGTTCCGGGCCACAGAATCGGTCCGGATTGGTTCTGCAAGTGCAGAACCGGTTACCCAGTTCGGAACCGGACTGGTTCCGTTGAATCGAAACAGGTCCAATTCCAAAATTTAAAAAAAAAAATGGAAACGTGTTTGTGTAAGTGCCGAAATTTTTTTTGTAAATTTTCATTACCCATAGAAACTACATAGAATTCACTTCATCGTTTATTCGAATCACTTTTACCGTACGAAGATTTGTTAACTGCTTTTTACAATTCATATACACTTAATCATGACCTTCAATTATGTTCTTATGATTAAATTTTTTTAAAAAATATTTTCGAATTATTGTCTATTTTTAAGGAGTCTACTAAAATTTTTTAAGGTTATTATCCAACCTCGCCTATTTTTTTACCTTATGTTTTTCAAATGTTTCAAAAATTTTTAGAGTGTAGATCAGATCCAATTTTTGAGTCTTTTATTGCTAATATGGAACTAAAACTTAGAAAATACTAGGAAAAAATTTTACTTTTATATTCAATAGCTGCTATGCTTGATCCTCGTCAGGGAACCGAAGCTACTGAAATTTTTTACGCGGAATATTCTGATTTCTTGGGTAGTAATATTGATACCGAAAAAGCGTCAGTTTTTACAACTCTCCAAGAGTTATTTTCTTTTTATTACAGTGAGCAGGTTGCGAGCAGGAACGTGCAACGTGTGGAGATACAAACAGGAACACAGAAAAAGTCTGGCATTTTCAATGTTCTTAGGTCGGCGGCGGCAAAAAAAATCTTTTGCTACAGAGAAAGGAAAAGCAACTTCTAGCGAATCCACAACACAAAGTCAAACACCTGCCAATTTGAACGAGTTGCAGTTCTATTTACATCTCGGGGAGAAATTTGATGATGATATGAGCTTATTGGAGTGGTGGAAAAGCTCATCAAAGCAATATCCTGTTCTATCTGCTTTAGCACGAGATGTTCTAGCAGCCCAAGCTTCCACTGTAGTTTTTGAATCAGCCTTTTCCACCACAGGAAGAATAATAGGAGACTACAAAAGTAGTTTGTCTCCTACAACCCTTTGTATGCTTACCTGTTTATATGATTCGTTTGCTGCTGAGTCACGATAATTTTATGGATGAATTTAAGGATAACACTTCAGAAGAAGAGGAGGAGTACTCGAGAAGAATTCTTTGTAATTAAGATGAGTAATTTTTTTTGTAATGTGAAATATTTATACGAACTGTAATTATTATTTTTAAATATTTCGTTAATATTAATAATATTTTTTAGAATTTTTTTATGTTATTTTTTTCAAAAAATTACAAAATATAATTTTTTTTGTATAAAATACATTAAAATTATATTTTTAAATTAATTTACCCGATTAACCCGACCCGACCCGACCCAAATGTATGGATCCGGACCGGACTCAGACCGGATCCAACCTAAGCAAACCGGTCCCGGACTGGATCCGAAACCGGTTGGAACCGGACCGGACCCTAGAACCGGTATGTTCTGGTCCGGTAACCAGGCCTATCCTCCACCTAGAAGCCTGCTAGGAGCCGTTTCTTATCCAGGTGATTCAAATTCAATCATATGGGCATCACCTCAACGATTATTTCCTACCCACTTTGATCGTCACAAGTTCCTATTGTTTATCTCTTCCCAAGCCAGCATTAGTTAATTGGATCATCTTAATGGAATGACTTTCTAGCACACACCTTATTTCTTTTGCCCATTTGGTTGCTGCCCTCAATCCCTTTAAAGCTGCCATTTTTTTAGTTGTGATGGCCACATGTTTCCTGTCGCCTCCTTCCAAAAGCTGTCCCTTATTGTATATCCACATTCCCCTTGGTCCATTCTGCATCGGGGGTGGAGTTCATTGTTCGTCTATTTGGTAGCATGGTCTCTGCAGGACACATGGATTTTAGTGCCTCCCAATTGAATCCGAATTGCAGTGCTTAAACCCACAATGTTAACAGCAATACATCTAGGTGTTGGAGACAATTCCCTGCGGACTTTTTGCAATTCATTCTTTCCAACAGTAATTCATCATGGCAACTTTAATTCCCAAGATTCTATTCTTCCTATTCCTTCTTATAGCTTTTGCTAGCCTTTCCATTTGTTGCCAGGAGTGAGAGCTAGGCGTTAGAGTACGGTTTTGTTCCAGTGTCTTCCTCATTGCTGAGTAGATTTTGCCTTCCTGGGTGATATGGTAGATGTTCTCCGTTACATTGCATCCCCAAGGACAATGGTGTGTTGATACTAATCCTCCAATCACAGATGAGGGCACTGGTTATGAGTGTGATTCTCCCGATCATGGAGAGATATCTGGATCCCTAAGAGCATATTTTTCCTCTCACCGCCTCTAGGATAGGTTGTATTTCTGACTTTTGAAATCTTCATTTGGATAAAGGTATTCCCAGGTATTGCTATTCATGGCTCTCTTGCATCTCTAGGTTGTTTAAAATGTCTCTCTTGCTGTTCCTGGGAGTACTTCTGCTAAAATTCATTGTTACTTTTTCAACATTGATCTTCTCTCAAGTCATTTTATGTAATCAACCCCACCTAGTGTGATAAAGACTTGATTGTTGTTATTGTCGTTGATCTTCTGTCCAGTCATAAAGCAGTACTTTCCATAATTTCTTTAGGTAAGCAGTCTCCTGCATGATGGGTTTGGTGAAAAGAAGTAAATCAGCAGCAAATGATGATAAATGGGTCTTCTTTCAGATAGTGAAATGCTGGATAAACAGTCCTCTTGCAACCAACATGGATTGAAGTTCAGAGCAAGAATAGGTAGGGGGATAAGGGACATCCTTGTTCAGTGTATTGGCCAGCGACTCACCTTACAACCCAACCATTTAGTCAATCTAGATGTAGATTTGAGAAGAATGGCATCCAAGGAGCATTTTATTTGCGTTAAATCTGATATGAAATAGCTGAACAGTAATATTTGGTAATTCCCAGCTGAGAATTTTGCTTTATTTTATTGGTTTCCTTTTACAGAAATAGGATTGATTGATTTTGTGCTTAAGGTGCCTACATTATCCCTTGTTTATTTATTAAATTTGTTTTGGGCCTTTGGCATTACGAAGGAGCTGTTTAACTATAATGGCATTGTTGACAAGTTACGTACATCTGTTTATGCATACTAAATGGAGCAATATAGATCTTTTCTTGCATTTAACTGCTTCTAAGATATATTGCACTTAAGTGAAAAACAAAAATTCTATTATAAATATTGTAAAATTATGATAATTTCTAGAGGTGGAGCTTTGTGAGGAAGGCATCTTTGGAGCATAATAAAAAATCCCCATATAATGTCCATAGTCATGGGATTATAGGGTTCCCATGACTCTAGACCTTATATGGTGATTTTATAACTACGTTAAAACTGATATTAATTTGCTGAAGTGTAATATTTAGTAAATTCTTCTTGAGTTATAAACTATGGTGATTTTGCAGAATTTTGTGGTTTTTTTTTTGATAGCAATAGCATTGATTTTTAGATTAAGGTGTCCATATTAACCTTGAGTTATATTGGAATGTAAGTAAATAAAGATGAAATCTTGACCATTCTCCTATAGTATATGTCAATGCCTATTATATCTTTATATGTATGTCATGACATCCTGTCATATTAGCTGTAGTGGCATTGCTTATCTAGTTATGGCATAAGTGTATTCATAATAAATGTGAAAGTTAGCTCTTTTCAGATGTTTTTCTGCTCTAAGTTCCAAGTATGTTACTTCTTATTCTGCGTCATTTAAATGCTGTTCTGTTTTTCAATGGAGCTTCTTATGTACAGTACTGGAGGCCTTGTAGCTTATGCTGATTCAAAATCAGGCCTGAATGTGCAATCATCTCAAGGAACTTCAAAGAGGAAGGTTGTAGTTCTGGGAACTGGCTGGGCAGCCACAAGCTTTCTGAGAAATCTGGATAGTTCCTTGTATGATGTAAAGGTCATATCACCTCGTAACTATTTTGCATTTACCCCTTTACTCCCAAGTGTTACCTGTGGAACAGTGGAAGCACGCAGTGTTGTTGAGCCAATCCGTAGAATCATCAGAAAGGTTCTTTTTGTAGTTTTCTTTGTCCCCAATCTCTTTAATTTCTTTAATTTATTTTTTAAAATTTAAATTTCTTTAATTTTAAAATCATTCCCTGGCCTTATTTGTTCTTATTTCTCCTGCCTTGCTATTCCTAACAATTTTTTGCTTGTTTTATATGGCAAGATTGATGCTGAGAAATTTCTTTGGTAGCTAGAAATTGTCATTTGATATTGTTAAAGTAGCAGCGGACTTGATATTTTTTTTTTGCTCATCAAGGCAGAAAGTTGGTGAGATCAAATTCTGGGAAGCTGAGTGCTTTAAAATTGATCCAACGAGCAAGAGCATTCATTGTCAATCTACTGCTGTTACTAATCCCGTTGGGACTGATGAGTTTGTTGTTGATTATGACTACCTTGTGATAGCAGTAGGTGCCCAGGCAAACACATTTAACACCCCTGGTGTGGAGGATAACTGTCATTTTTTGAAGGTACACTAAATATCTGATAGCTGTGATTGTCATGGTTCATTTATGCAAAACTGATACTCATGGTCAAATGCCAAAATGCAGGAGTCACCTTTTCTCAGCAGTTTATGACTACATTCTGTGTATACTACTGACTTGTCTCCTTTTGTTGTCAATCTCATCTTATGTAGGAAGTAGAGGATGCCCAGAGGATTCGTAGTAGTGTCATTGACTGTTTTGAAAAAGCCTGCCTTCCTGATCTTGATGAAGAAAACAGGAAGAAGTACCTTCATTTTGTCATTATTGGAGGTGGCCCAACTGGTGTCGAGTTTGCTGCTGAGTTGCATGACTTTGTTACTGAAGATCTATCAAAATTGTACCCTTCTGTCTCTGGCCTTGTGAAAATATCAGTTATTGGGGCCGGTGAGCATCTCTTGACAATGTAAGTAAATAAAGATGAAATCTTGACAATTCTCTTATACTTTGATATATGCTGTTAAAACTTTGGTACCAACTGGCATAAAAGCTTAAGCTAGTAGGTTATAGCTCAAGAATAAGTTTATATTCTTACATGACCCTCACGCACAAGCTAATTTTCTTTTGCAGAATGAATCAATTCTACGTAAGTCTTTTCTTTAACCTTATGCCAAAGATAATTAAAAGTCACTAAAGACTGAAACTTCAAACTTCTAACTCTAATACCATAACTGTTATGAATGTTCTAGATAATAAGATGTACAACTCAAGAAATTCACAATATTTACATTTTGAACTCTTAAATCTTTGTTTTTTACATATGTATTGGAATTTGTCTCTTAACATTCATCAAGTATACTAGAAATTATTGTCTTTGGTTTGATTTATCAAGGAAATTATTAAATAAACCAGCAAATTTAAAGACACCAATTGTGATCACAAAAGCATTTACATATGAATAAAATGTTTTGCATGAGAAAAACAAAAAATTTGACATAAGAAGAGAAAAAACATCTTAAAACAAGTTATTTGAGGTGCTATTTTGTGGTATTTAAAATTTGTTTGTGATATATTCATAAGTTCACTTAGTAACCTTTTTTGTGTTTTATGTATGTAATGATGTTATCACAACAATTATCTGTTGCCCTTAGAAAAGAAAGAGATTTGCACTGCTTATATTCAAGTTATTAAAGACATGTATAAAGGAGTTGTTACCTGCGTACGGACAGAAGGAGGTTTGACTAAGGATTTTCCTATTACGGTTGGACTACACCAAGACTCGGTTTTAAGTCCGTATCTTTTTGCTTTGATTATGGAAGTCATGACTGGACATATCCAAGATGAAGTGCCTTGGTGTATGCTCTTCGCAGATGATATTGTCCTTAGTAAGAAAACTAAAGAGGGAGCTAAAGCGAAACTAGAGCTTTAGAGGAATGCTCTAGAATCTAAAGGTTTTCATCTCAGTAGATCAAAAACTGAATATATGGAATGCACATTTAGTCAAGAAAGAAATACTTATATTGGAGATGAGCGTTTAGTAATCAAATTATCAAGAAGAGTGAGCGTTTTAGATACCTTGGATCAATCATACAAAATAATGGTGAAATAGATAATGACGTTATTAGCAGGATTCAAGCAGGATAGGTAAAATGGAGAAATGCTTCTGGTGTGTTGTGCGATAGAAAAATCTCATCCAGAATCAAGAGTAAATTTTATAAAACTGTAATAAGACCAGCGATGATATATGATGCTGAATGCTGGCCTGCAAAAAGAAAACATATAAATAAAATAAATGTTGCAGAAATGAGAATGCTAAGGTGGATATGTGGATATATATGAAAGGATAGAATGAGAAATGAGTATATCAAAAAGAAAGTTGGTGTTGCACCAATTGAGGATAAACTTAGAGAAAATTGGCTTAGATGGTTTAGACACCTAAATCGTAGGCCGATTGAAGCTCCAGTTAGAAAAATTGAGTCATTGGATTTTACCCATGTACAAAGAGGAAAAGGGAGACCAAAAAAGACATGACAAGAAACTATAAGGAGTGATCTTAATTACTTAGACTTAGATAAGAATTTGGTAACTGATAAAGCGCAATGGAAACAAAGGATTCATATAGTCGACCCCACCTAGTGGGATTAAGGCTTGGTTGTTGTTGTTATTGTTGTTATCTGTTGAAGTGAATGTATCATTGTTTCATCTAGTTATAAGATGATCCAGTTTTCAATTTCTATTTTTTGATTCTGCATGTGAAATGGTTACATTATGGTCCTATGGAGTATCATTAATATGATGTGACCTCTTTTATTTATAATGTGATTTGTGTTTTGTGGAAGTGTGGGCATTATTTTCTGTCTTTTGCTAGCCTTTTAGTATGATTAGCATAATTAATATGATGTATACAAATCTTTTAGGCGAGATGCATCTTCTGCTTGCATGCTTTACTCAGTTTTGTGAATTTGAGAAAGTCTTGTATGCTTCGGAAGTGTACCGAGTAATAGTAGCTTCTTCCTACTGTGCATGGAATTGATGTGCATATTGAATTTAGTTATTTTGAAGTGGGGACATATATGCAAAGTATCTTCTAACTCAGTTCATGGATGAGATGTTGATCAATTTCATCATTCGAATTGCTTGCCAATCTCATTGACCCTTTCATACTTTCTTGCCATTTTATATTTTTCTACATTTTATACAGAGTTAGGGGAAGTCTGAGATATTATAGTTAAGCATAGTTGGAATTACGAAGCAAGTCTTGATTGAATAAATCATTGATACCATACTCTTCTCAAATAAGTTAATTAATCATTCTGCAGCCAGCAACAAAAATTACATTCTTCATAGCTTGTAAATTCTTCTAATTTACTCAAAGTGGTTTTAATCAATAGCACAAGGTTTTCACTGAGAAGTACGAGGTAGAATAATCTTTATCCATATTGTAAACTTTTCTGTTTATGGTCAGAAGCCAAAAATAATACTTTTGGAAGAATTATTGGCCTCCATATCTGTGAAATTCTGATATTTCATTTCCTAAAGTATTTGATTATCCAACCCTCTTGAATTGTAAAATTGCTGCTCTGGCTTCATGCGATATGCTTAACATATTCTTCAATACTTACAGATTTTTTGATATTTTATGCACGTGAGTCCTACTAAGGACTTAGAAGATGCTATTAGATTTGATCTATACATTATTTTGCAAGTCTCTGGCAAGTATTCTTCAATGCTTACCATGAGTTTCAAAATTATGTTAATGTTTTGCAGGTTTGATGAAAGAATTAGTAAATTTGCTGAAGAGAAGTTCCAAAGAGATGGTATCGAGCTAAAAACAGGATTTAAGGTTGTTAAGGTCTCTGTTAATGACATCACCATGAAAGCCAAGTCTACTGATGATATTTCTGTGCCATATGGTATGGCTGTGTGGTCTGCTGGTATTGGTACCCGACCAGTCATATTGGACTTCATGAAGCAAATTGGACAGGTTAATTGATTTGGATTGGTGATATGAATTTTCTAATTATTTTATATTTTTCTCTTGGTGACAGCTTGTTTGAAAGTTTATGCTCTTATCTATGATAGGGCGGAAGGCGGGCCTTGGCTACAGATGAATGGTTGAGAGTTTGTGGATGCGATGGTGTTTATGCATTGGGTGATTGTGCAACAATCAGCCAACGGAAAGTCATGGTATGGGACATTCTCATTTTTTCTTTATGCATTTTGCCATGTCAAATACTCCACCCCAACAGTTGTCCTGTACATATTCTCATCCCCCCAGTCACAATCATACGCAGTACTTTGCACTGTGAAGGTTGACTTTATAGGGTATGCCTGCTGCTTACAGTGGACAATGGATATAATATATTCAAAAGTTGCCCCCTTTTTCATTTTATTCTTCATGATGAAATCAAGCATTGCTTTATTAACCAAGGGAAAATGATTGTGGTTGACATGATTTCCAACACAACTAGGGATGGTTTACTTTCAATGTCTGTTGGGTTGACATGATTACCGAAAGAATTATTGATGATTCAGGATAAGCAAAATGTGTACTTGTGCCTCATTTAACATACTACATAATGATTAGTCCTGGGAACCCTTCACAAAAGTTGTCATCCATCATATTTTGTTATTTTTAAGTTATACAATGGAATCATTAAAGAAAAATATTTTGGATTTTTAGAATGGCTTTTTAAATCTCTTTGAGATACGAGCCTCCATGTTGTCATTGTGGCTTGATTGAGGTGGCCATGGCAAAGTAGCTTTACTGTCTGAATTAGTTGAATTTCGAAGTCAAGCAAGCTGAAATTTGATTAACCTACTGATAAATGAATGATGACAATTTTTGGCAGTCTACAGTTGATAACAAACTTTTTTGCATTTCTAGGAAGATATCACAGAAATATTCAGAGTAGCAGACAAAGACAATTCGGGAACTTTGACCATGAAAGAAATACAGGATGTTCTTGAAGATATTTGCATTAGATATCCTCAGGTAGAACTATACTTGAAGAGCAAGCACGTGAACAGCATTTTAGAATTGCTGAAAGAATCTAAGGGTGACGTCACCAAAGAAGCCATACAAGTTGATATAGAGGAGTTCAAGAAAGCTCTTGCTGTTGTTGATTCACAAGTCAAGACTCTTCCAGCCACAGCTCAGGTTGTTTCAGAGGAATGAGTGATCTGTATCAGCTTTTAAATATCTGCATAATACTATCAAGCTTTTACATCATTTTCCAGGTCGCTGCCCAGCAAGGGGATTATCTGGCTAGATGTTTTAACAAAATCAAGGACTGTGAAGAACATCCTGAAGGTCCTCTACGCATCCGAGAAGCTGGTCGTCACCAATTTAGGCCTTTTCTGTATGTTTACTGTTCTTCTCATGCCATGTTTTGTATGGGTGGTCATAAAATCTCTTTAGCTTGATACTTATGGATCAAACTCCTCCTATGTCTGACCTTATTAGTTATTACTTATTTATATGTACAACTGTTCCCAAGATCATATAAAAGAAGATTACGGTAGGTTGACAACCATTGTACTCCTTTCACTAAAAGTACAATGGTTACTAAAAGTGTGTCACCCTCGAAGAAGTTGTCTTCAAGAAGGTCAATTGTTAAGATGAGTCCTATCGAAGAAAGGGATCATTGACAAGGTCTGCAAGCCGAAGAGCACTGTCTTAGATGAAGATTGGTGCAACCAAAAATCTTGGGGATTTATCCTCGAGCCCGATTAGAAGCATGGGGACTTCCTAATCGTCATAAGTCAGCATGCCTACACGAGGTAGGATGTTGGCTGAAGAGAACTGCGATGCTAGAAGTGTGATTTACTATAATAAAGAAAAGCGATCAACACAAAGAGAATCTAGAGAGGTCAAGAGCATTGATCCATGTGAAGTTGAGCTTTCTGAAGTCTTCGAAACAAAGAAGAACAATAAAAAAGAAGATAAACCCTCTTTTGCTTTGTTGACCGCCTAAGATTCAGTTGTCATTTTTGAAGAGCGTTGTTGAAAATCTCTTGTTTTTCGTCTTTGTTTTCAAAAGATTATAACAGAACCAACAGGTGGTACCAGAGCTAAGTTGTGTACATCTTGAAGATGAGGGGCTTAGCAATGTCTGCCAAGATAGTTAGCATCAATGGAAAGCATTACAGGATTTGGAATTGTAAGATATGAGACTTCCTAGTTTCGAATGATATGCATTTACCTTTGTTGGGCTTAGAAAAGAAGCTAGCAACTAAGAAGCTAAAGGAGCGGTAGAAGATAGATGAAGAAACAGCAAGCTGCATTCAAAAGTGGTTGGATGAAGTGGTGTTTTGTTTGGTGTTGGGATAGGAGACAACCCACTCATCATGGAGAATGTTAGAAGACTTGTACAAGCGGAAGGTTGCAAGCAACAAGACCTTCATGACAGAGAAGCTTGTGAATATGAAGCTCTATCTCTTGAACACTTAAATGAGATATAAATTCTCACTGTAACATCCTAGTTGCCGATAACCCAATTCAACTTAGAATCAAAGTCGGGTCACTAGAAACTAGGGTACTAACTCTATCCTACTTATCACAACAATAATGTTCTAAATATTATATCTCAATTAAATATAATAAAATATAATCCACTATTTGCCTTTCTTCCTATGCTCTGAACTCATAACTATTGTTGTATCTGCAAACTTGTAATTCTAGTTATAGTAAAAATAACATCAATCCAACCTACTTAGCCGATGAATCAAATCTAACACACTATATAAAATAAATATATAGATAATCACCACAAATTCTAATTGTCACATTTTATTTTAGTTTATTTTATTTTTTGAGTTCACTTTTATCTTTCTTTACTAAGGTTTCACTGACTCAACACCGCCTCGGGTATAGAATCAAATTATGTCACTTTTGGGTGGTCACATCGCCACCAAATAATCATTCAAGCTCGAGCAATGGTACCTGCGACCTAGTTGGAGAGACATCTTGTATTCATCACGTATTTCACATTTCTCATTGATTACATTTTCCTAAAGTTGCACAAATATTCACTTTATTGGCCTTTTAGTTCATAAGTGTCATCAACAATTAATAAATAATACTGTAAACAATTATTTCGTAAAACATAACAACTGTGCCAATAAGACAAATAAATATATTATGCAATTCAGCAAGTCAAATAACTACATGTAGCAATATTCACGTAAAAATAGCAATATTAACTCTTTTGAATTTAATTTATACATGTATTAGACTAATTATATCTATCTTCACAAGCACAAGACAATCTGATTCCCTAATCTCCACAAAATGCTTCGTAGACTAAAAATAACTTAAGTATAAAAGTAGGCCTTTAAAAGTAATTTCTTCATAATAATTCCTCTCCTCTCTCCTAGGTACACCCATCGACCTTCCCTATCACCTCTCTTGGCTAGGGTAGACAATGTCGACCAGCTGACTACCTTGGCATCACCACCGACTTTTCTCTCTTACCTTCTCCTTCCTTCTCTCACTCCCTTTTTCTCTCCCTCCTCCCTCTTTGTGATGACTTATGGCTGAAGAGGGAGAGAAGTGATCGCGAAGTCATGTCCCTAGAGGAGAGAATCACTGATATAAGAAGCGACTCCTAACAAGCTTCTACCGCTTCTAGGCCTGATGAATGATAAGAAGAGTATATGAATGAATTGTCCTGCATCGAAAGGAATGGAACTACTGAGTTATATAAGTAAATAGTATGATCCCTATATATAGAAATGCCTTTTGGAGAAAAATCTTAAGACTAATTGTAACATCTCATTTAAATATAGATATATTATTTGCTTTAATTTTAAAGAACTACGTGATTTGAGTACTTCTTAGGACGGTCACTCATCGCAGTACTACTCTTAACCCAATAACATTTAATTATAGAGTTTTCTATTATTAGCTTCATAGTTTTACCCTAAAAGTTGTTTTTACATATTGAGATCACAAGATGTTACATGATATCAGAGCCTCATAGTAAAATGCGGTTCAAGGACGAGCCAGGTAGAAGCTGGTGGGTTTGTAACAACCTATGACCGAACAAGGCAGAGAGTGATCGTCAGAGTGATGTTCACATGATTGAATCAGATAACTAGAACATGGAGTGGCTCTTGGTAGGCTTCTAGGTATAGGGATAGAAATGAATTATCTTAAATCAGAACTGGTGGAGAGTTCCTAAGCTGTATAAATAAATAACGTGATCTCAAATGATAGAGGCGCATATTAAGGTGAAACAGAGGCTAATGATGAAAAATTATATAATTAAGTATGCTTGATGTAGAGTAGTATTGAGATAGATTACCTCTTGGGAAGTACTCAAGTCATGTAATTCCCTAAAGGTAAAGCGGACAATACTTTTATATTTGGGATATAGGATGCTACACTAATAATGAAAATTCTACAGTTAAGCCTGCTTAAGTTGGAGTGGTTCTTGGATGGGTGGCTTCCTAAGAAGTAATCAAGTTATATTTTCTAATACTAAAGCGGACAATATCTCCATATTTGAGTCATGGGACAATGTGATTCAACAATAAAGCATAAAGCGGATTATATTTCCTCACATTGTCAAATAGTGTGAAGCCAGTCGCCACCGAAGTTAATTTTATTTGTCATAGTGTCCCTTTACTAATGGCCTTGCTCATCACCATGACATGTTAGCACACATGCCTACAAGAGGCACAATGGTGACATGGCCACACTATGATGTTCACGAGGAGTCACTCAACAGTCTAAAAATAAAGGAAGAAGCCTAAAAAGAAGTGTAATTTATACTCATACCCATTAAACTTGCCCCTACCCACCCCTAATGGGATGGGTATGAGCTTAAAAATTAAACTTGCGACCCGTGACCCATCCCGCCCTGACATTATGCGAGGCGGGTTTAGGTATGATTACTTATAACCCACCCCAACCCGTTATTTGTTAAATTAAATAAATTTGTAAAATTTATATTTTTTTATTAAAAACTTATAATTTTTAAACCTGCTACCCTCTAGCCTTTGCGTTGTAGCCTCAGCAG
This sequence comes from Apostasia ramifera, assembly GCA_019297695.1. Classification (NCBI taxonomy): domain Eukaryota; kingdom Viridiplantae; phylum Streptophyta; class Magnoliopsida; order Asparagales; family Orchidaceae; genus Apostasia; species Apostasia ramifera. Next base: position 215,242 of record JAEMOT010002232.1, read on the forward strand.
GGCTAGAGGCTGCACTTCAAAGGCGAGTGGTAGACAAGAGGGCTCACCACTCTATGAAATTGCGTCGCACATGGCAGGTCGCAAATGCCGAGTGCGTCGCTTACGAGACTCGATTCATCACATTGCTGTCGCACTGCGTCGCTGCCTCTTGTTGCCACGTCGCACTGCGCCGTGCCCGCCTTACCACTCACTGTTGCTAACCGCTGCCGCATGAGCTTCTACCACTCGCTTGATTCTTGTGGGTGGGTCGGGTCAGGTGGGGTGGGTCGAGCAGAGGCGGGGCGGGTCAGACGGGGCAGGTTCGGGTGTGGAGTCAAAGAAAGTGGGGCAGGGCGGGTCGGGTAGCGGAGCGGGCTGGGTCAGGTATGGATAATGGAGAATAAATAATGGGGCGGGTATGGACTTTATAAAACCCAACTCAAACTCGCCCCATTGTCATCTTTACCTAAGAGAAGTTCAACTTCTTTCCAAGGCAAAAAAGAATAATAACCGAGAAGATAAGTCATATCTACTCTGCTAACCACCCAGGGCTAGTTTGGTCTAAATGAAGAACTCAAAAATATCCTAAGATTTAGGTTGTTTCATGGCTTGTAGCAACCTTGGGTTCAAGCCCCAATCAAAACATGTGTCAATTATTTGTATGTCATATAGCTTTTTTATTAAATTCTATAGTCCATCATAGTACAATTTATTTTTTTCAAGTTTTACAAAATCTTGTAGTCTAAAAACAACAACAACCACCACCAAGCCTTAATCCCACTAGGTGGGGTCGACTACATGAATCTTTTGTTTTTATTGTGCTCTAAAATCTTGTGGTCTAAAGTCAAATAAAAAAAAGTCTTGTCTCTGACAGATTATGGTCAAAATTCTCTTAATTATTTTCTTCTTTGTTTTTGAAAACTTGTAGTAGTGCCAGTCACTTTATATAGAACTGATTAATGAAGGAAAGAAATCTATGCAGTTGGTGAACTTGTTTAAGATTAAGGCTTGTGATAATTCCACCTTGGACCTTGAGGTAGATTCTTAGTTCCATGCAGATTATAAAACATGTTATCTGGGTCCTTATTTTTACAATCGATGATCTCTTTGGTCATTTCGTGATATTTTTCATCCAAAAATACTCCTCATATCCTCTCTCTCTCTCTCTCTATCTCTCTTGTGCGTGCCCTTCTGTGTTCCTGTATGGCTCCACTCAAGTGGCTACTGCCACTGCGCGTAGATGGCTGCTGTGTTGCCCATAAAATACTCCTTATTCCTCTCCCCCCCTCTCTCTCGTGCATGGTGGGCTAGCAGCAACAACGATGAGCTTGGTCACTGACGACAAGCTAGAGAGTTGAAGAGAATGGGGGGAGTGAAAGTGAAAGAGTTGAGTATGTAATAGTAAATGTAAATGCAATTTATTTTAAAAAAATTAAAATAACATAATAGAAAATTGGTGGAATCCATCAAATTGGCCCCAGTGGAAGTTTTTTTTGGGAAAGAGGGGACCTATGTGTACATTTTGTTAGCAGAAAGGGATCCTGATGGCTTGTTTTACATTTTAGGGACCTGCGTGGAAAGAAGGTCAAGCTCAGGGTCCTAGATGGAATTACCCTTAAGGCTTTGTTGTTGTTTGAAACTTAAGGTTCAAATTACATAGTGAAAATTTTATACAATGGAACTTATGCATTTGTTAGAGTTTGGATTTTGCATTGCAAAAGATTGCATCTTAATTTCTTTTGATGCATTGTTGTGCATGTAATAATTTATGAAAAAAAAAAATGAAGTTATTTTGGTCCATATATCGCAAGAGTTTAAACATTTTGGGTAGTTGTTTACTAGAGTTTAACATGATATCAAATCCAAAGGTATTGCCTGTTATTTGTATACACTAGTTTAACAGAAAAAAGGACATGCTACTTTAATCTACGTTGCAAAGCCAAAATAAGCTTGTGTTTTATGGGGGTAAGAGAATAAAGTTATTCTTAGGCAGTTAGATACATGATTAACTGCAAAGATTGAATAGTACATTCCTGCCACCACTTTTTGATCATGTATTTTTTTCTGTATAATTATCTAAGGTACAAGCACTTCGGGCAGTTTGCTCCCTTAGGTGGTGAGCAAGCTGCCGCTCAATTACCAGGAGATTGGATATCTATCGGACATAGCACCCAGTGGCTTTGGTATTCTGTTTATGCAAGGTGTGTTAAGGCCAATGCTCCATCTTTCATTTCACGTAGTAAAAGCAATGCAAATTCGATAACTTATTTTACTGCACTAAGTGCTAAATATTTTGATTATTTAAAGAAAAAAAAGATTGTATCGTTGCATAATGTTTACTTCCATGATTCACTAGCTGATGTTGCGGCCATGTTCTTTGCATGATAGACCAGTTGTCTGAATTTAACTTTATTACTTTCATTTAAGGGATGTCCTGAAAGTTCGTTTAAGTGATGTCAAAATAGGATTTGGCCATTTAAAACTTTCTTTTACTTTAAATACTCCTCAATGAATATTATGTAGTGAAAGTTTAAAGAATATTATATTAGTGAGTAGTAGGAGTGTTAATATTTCACCAAACCTTAGCTGAGCGTTCTCAAAATTTGGCTTCTAGATCATTTAATTATTATCAATTTATTGGGTTCACGGTCAGGTTCAATTCTTTTAGCTTCTTTCTTGAACATTTTTTTTGTCATAAACATGTCAATGAAGTGGGTTGACTCTAACTTGGATTGCATCAGGTTATGGTAAACGAAACTATTTGATTTGGGTTTGAGTCGCTAGCTTTACCTGCTTATTAGCCGAGTCTACAATATTTACATATGTTGTTATTTACACGTTACGTTCATAATTGTTTTTTTTCAGCAAACAAGTGAGTTGGCGCACAAGGTTTCTGGTGATCTCAGATTGGACGAAGCGGTTCATATTTGGTAGGGACTCGAGTCGCATATAGTACTAATGCATTTCAAAGCCTATGAAGAAATATATCTTTAAATTCCATGTTTATTCTGATTTCTCTGCATTCTTTTTGAGTCTGTATCATATATGGCATTGTCCTCCTCCTGTAATGTGCATTGGTATTAATGTTGTGGCTGCTACTCTTATGATGTGGGTTTTATGTTACATAAATCTCTCTCTATATATATAACTATCTCTATTTTTCTCTATATTTCAACTTGGATAGGGATGTCAATTTGGGTTCGTAGGCCGTGTTCACGCTCAACCTGATATTGGCCCAACATGTCAACTTGAACGTGACCCAAAACTTAAATGGTGCAGGTCAACCATCCCGAACCTAACCTAAGATATAACTTGTGGAATCCATGTATCTCTACTCTCAATAATCTGGTGTACAAGAAAAATAATGAAAGCAATAAAAGCAAGTGCTACATCTCCAGTTTGACCATCAATTATCTAAAAAGTTCTCAAAACACTCGAGGAATGATCATGGGTTCAAAACTTATGATGCTCTAACCCATGATGCTACTCCAAACCACCAAAAGAACATAGGGTGAGAAACATTTACCTTGAGGAGTGCAAGTCCAACACATGTACTCAATATCAGTTCAACTAAGCACCTCGAAGCCGATGTTCTCTAGTGTGTCCTCTGACACCAGGAATACTTTCACTTTATCTTGGACCTTCTGATATTATAGTTTCTGCAATGACTTAGAATGCCTAGTAGGTGCAAAAATGAGGTACCTTATCCCAGAGAAGCTCGTCATGATTTTGATTCTGGCCTCTATGAAACTTTGTCTGTCCTTCCACGCCCGCTCCATTAAGGCTGGGACTAACCAACTTCATTTTATACTCCACCAAAGTTTCTAGATGACTGCTCAAGTGGGCCATGGAGCTCGGCGAGCTTGACATCAACTTGGTTCCTGGGATGTTGATTAAAGCTCAAGCTCTTGCAAATTTTATCGCTTAACTTTCTGCCTTTGAATCACCTCCATCAAAACATCGAAGCGATAGCATATTCCATGAATGATTCATGAAGATGGTGCTTTGGGTAAACAACCTCAAGAAATTGGCAATCTACTCACCAATCTAGCAGAGTGAAGTTTCACTAATCCATCAAGCTCAGCTATCTAGCTACCGATAAACTATGAGGCACTGATACTTTGCAAAGCTTAATGTATTTGTATTTTATCTATATCAGATAATGATACTCCCTGATACGTCACGTGATGTGTTAATTTTTATTTTTAAATTTTAAAAATCGATACTTATCCGATACTTGCCTAATACTTGTCTGATACTTATCTGATAATTCTCGATACTTTTAATTAGAGAACAATATTGAAACAGCTGGTCCAGCCCACATGATAAAAAAAAAAAAAAATCTCATATATAAAATATAACTATGTATAGATTCAAATGTTAAATTGAAAGAGATATACTGAGCTCACGCAATTGGGATCATAAAAGTTTCACAAATGCTAGTATTTTGGCAATAAAAAAAAGATTTTGTATTCACAAGCAACTATTTCATCTTATTTTTTTTATCTCAATCGATATTGTCTTTACTTCTGTTAGACACCAATCATTTTCTATTTTAATTAAGCTTATATTATGAAAAAAATAAAGCTTTGATCTTTTTATTTTATCTATTTATTTAGTAGAGAGAGGATAGCATATATCTATTTTGATTTGATTAATATATCTAAGTTTATATTACAACATCTATATTATCATTAATTATATCTCATTTACATCAAGCTAATTAATTTGGGTCGGATTTAAATTAAAACTGAAAATAATTTACTTATGTATATTTAAACTCTCATTCTACTTAGATAATCTATAAAAGGCTGAGAAACAATTAAATAAATTTTATGATATTATTTTAATTTAAGATTTTTTTAAATTTAATAGTTATTGAATGATATTTTTTATTTTTTCAAGTTCAATTATTCATAATATTATTTTTAGTGATATCATAAATGTTTGAAAAAATATAATTAATTTAAAAAAATTTAAAAAATATCTTTGAAATTTATAGCAATAAAGTTTATAAGTTATTATGACCTACCATAGATGTACACCTTAAATATAAGAATATAATATATTATACACGCATATATAATAATCGTATTCAGACATATCTGTATCCTATTTTTTTAAGTTTGACATATCATCGTATGTATATCGTCATACTGTACTTGTGCTTCATAGACAATAAATAATGAAGCACTAATCATTGAACTCAAGTTCTCTCGATGTGTTAGCTAGAGTATTTATAAGTCGATTGTGATTCACTACTAGTGGTTAATCAAGTCAAATGAACTTTCAAGGTTAGAGATGAGAGTTTGGAAAAATATCTAGCCAAAGTTTAGGGGATTGTCAAGCTTTTAAGGAGTTTGGTATTATGAATGTACTTTGGGAGAAAAACACCAAATTTGCAAACAAATTAGCAAAGCGCGAGACTCCGGACTTTGGGTTGCAGCAAGTTCTAAGCTTCTAGTACCCAAGCTTTAATCAATTAGAATCTCTGCTAGTGGAACCATCAGCCTCGTGAATAAATGAGATTGTTACCTTGGGGATGGTACTGAACTTTCAAACTAAAGGCAAGCTTAGAGATTGATACTTCAATGTGCTAAGTACGTTTTGATCAATAGACATGTCTTCCATCCTCTTATCAAATGCCTTCGGCCTAAGAAGGCAATCGTAATTTTGAAATAAATTTGTGAAGGCAAATGTGGTACACATGCTTGCGGAAGAAGCTTACAACAACAACAACAACCAAGCCTTAATCCCACTAGGTGGGGTCAGCTACATGAATCCTTTGTTTTCATTGCGCTCTATCAGTTACCAAATTCTTATCTCCTTATAGTTTCTTGCCATGTCTTCTTTGGTCTCCCTCTTCCTCTTTGTACATGGGCAAAATTCAGTAACTCGATTTTTCTAACTGGAGCTTCAATCGGCCTACGATTTAGATGTCCAAACCATCTAAGCCGACTTTCTCTAAGTTTATCCTCAACTGGTGCAACACCAACTTTCTTTCGGATATACTCATTTCTCATTCCATCCTTTCATGTATATCCACACATCCACCTTAATCTCAAAAATTCTTAGACAGGGCTACTTTGGCTTGATGTCTATAAAAAAGCTAAGGAGTTTGGGTTAAAAAGTCTTTAGTATCAATACTACACTGATCTACATAATCAACCTATTGGATATCTTTGGCGAAGTAACTCTACGTGACTCTTTATAGGTCGGAGGTTTAACTTTCTTGGACTGCTTTTGAAGGCGGACCAAGGTTACTAATGCCTTCTGGTGAGAGATGTTTACTTCACAAAATGAATTAAAGCAAAGCTAATGACACAACCTATTACACAACATGTTCATGTCTTTTTTTGGACAAATATTCTTTGCCTATACTGGTTTTAATATCCATTATCATACGTACTCGATCTGCCTTGCTAGTTTGTGAGGATTTTCACATTTACAACAACGTGATTAAAGGCTTTTCAATGGATAAATTTTTAAAATGCTTCTATTTCTTATAGGGGAGTTTTCAAAATTGCTCACATTCCTATTCCATTAGCATCGATGTCATTGATGATTGTGCAAAAAATAAGTCTACCTTTCAAACCTTAAATAAATCTTGTGATACAAACTCAACTCATTTTTGTCCAATCAATACTTGACGAAGAAGCTGATTGGAAAATTTTGAAATTTCTCTTATGAGAAGTGCATATCCCTGTTTCTTTTAAGAAAAAGGGAGACATTTAAAAAACTCAGCCTAGAACTCTAGTTAGTTCGTCCAAAAACTTCTAATTCAATAAAATTATCAATGGGAGAATAGATTGGTGCTAAACAATGATACAACAGTTAATCTGCAAAATCATGGAATTTAAAAGATTGAAGAATTGGACTTCAATGTAAAATCAAGAAAAACTTGAAAGGTAAATGTGGATATCCCAAAACTCATGGCCAACATGAAGTACTCACTATAATTAATACTTTCAGAAACCAAACACAATAATGCTCTTAAAGTGCAGTATGCTAAAGACCATCTTTTTCCAAACTTTTTGCGTCATTCTGTTTCTGTTACGCATCTTTAATGCCTGCCTCATTTGGCTCCAAGATTTATATGTATGAATTTTATAGGTATTTGTATATTGATTTACTGGTAAATTACTTCGGGCTTCAGAAAAGAGGTTATGGTTTCCAATTTCAAAGAACTAGTAAAATAAATGATATGCATTGTGTGCCTATGTCATGTATAATGTGTGAAGAACAAACTTACATCTGTTTATTTAGCAGCCCTCATAGTTGTCTCTTTAAAGAAATTTGTTAAACTCAATTACAGCTAACATCAGATCAGAACTGACTATAAAATTCAGTGATCAACTTCTATTCTTCTTTGCTCAGCCTCAGCTTGAGATCAATTTGTATGTCTAGAACTGATAACAAATCATGCATTCAATTTACAAAATGGCAGCACTCTTGATGATAATTAGTTTAACTGCTGAGACTGATCTGTAGAAGTAGTTCTGTAACGGATCCATTTTTTTTTTTTTTGGACAGAAAAATTGATCTTGAAGTTTGCTTTTGCATGAACATGTTTTTATGATCCTAGATTTGCTGGGTTGGTCATGTGTAATGATTGTTTCACAAGTCAAAAAAATTATTTTCACAGCATCATCACTTTCGTTTTTTCAAAAATACTTGTCTTGTTCTCAGTGAATTTAATTTCTTTATTCATGTGAACACATGGACTGAATTACAGATGCACTTCGAGAAAAAAATAACACCATTCCCTCATTAGAGTTTAAAATATTCTTCCATTTTGCACTTCAAAGCTGCTGGCAGCTTCATTCTTCTGACATGAAATCTACCTCATAGCTCATACAAGGTGGAGAGTAACATGACGAACAGGTAGTTTATACCAAGCTAATCTTACTTCATATTTCACAATTCACACACCATATTCAGTTTTTTTTTTTTTTTTTTTTGATTTGCATATTCAGATTTTTAGCTACTCAAAGTTCATAGTAGTATTCTCCTCACCATCATCTTCCATGGCGAAGTGAGATTTCCTTCCCTGCAACTGAGCCAACCTCTTCACACGCCCAGAGTCCCTCGGGCTCTCGACCATTCCCCTCGTGGTTCTGATCTTAGGAAGCATTGCAGCTATCTTCACCATCGACGGAGGAGAAGAACTCTCAACAATCGATGGCTCAGGCTCAGGCTCAGGCTCAGGCTCAGGCTCATTTGATTCTCCAAAGGACTCAAGTTCATCAATCTCCTCCTTCCCTGGCTCCGGCAACGACCACTTCCGCCGTTTGCTTTCCGGCTCCTGGCAGCGAGCAGCAGCAAGGCTATACCGGCTCGCAACAATCCTCACCTTGGAATTCTTCATCGTCTTCTTCCTGGAAGATGGATTCTGTTCTTCATGGAAAAGAGCCTTGGGCTTGAAGCCTGCCGAGGAGGCATCTTCTTCTCTTTTCACCAGTTTCTTAGCTCCAACGGTCGCAATCCCATTCCTCAACTCAGCAATGTTGTTCATCGCTGGTTTTCGGGATCTGGGACTCACGCTAGAGAACTGCCTCATCTCCTTCCTCTTTCCTTCCTCGATACCTTGAAGCTTCCTCGGCAGGCGGGAACGGGCGCCGCCGGCGATTTCCGCCGGACCAAGGCTCTGACCTCTTCGCCGGGAACCGCAGCCGTTAGAAGAATCTGAAGCCCAGCCAGCGACTTTCTTCGGCGGAGATGCCGCCGGAGTCTCTTCTTCTTTGATGCCTTCAAGCTTGTTAAAACAAGATTTTGCAACGAACCCGTGGATCTCCAAGGGCCCGAGGCTGAAGCCTCTCCGCTGCAGCCTCCCAATCGCCGGAGATTCCTCCATTTTCTTGTACGCCGGCGACGGCTTCTGCTGCATGAACTTCGCCGGAACGATCCTTCCGTGCCGGGAGGAGGCGACTCTGAGATCTTTCTCTGCTTTCCTGACGCGGAGCACCTCCAGTCTGGCATTGAGCAGCCGGATTTCCTTCTCAATCTTCTCTATCTCAGCGTCGATGTCTCCATCGCCGGCGAGCTGCTTAACGAACTTCTTCGACGATTTCGATAGAGACTTCACCATTGAGGGGGTTATCTTGGAGATTGGACTCTGGTTCTCCTTGCTCGGATCAATGGAGATGGGTTGGAGAGGGAGCCAATCATTTCCTCCGGCGATATCGCCGGCGCCGCCGAGGCTGTCGGAGTTTTCATATAAAGGGTTTATCAATCTCTTCATTGGGGAGGGCTGTGGAAATGGGTTTCTTGTAACAAACAGTTCACCGGCAGAGGGGAGGAGATGCGTGAGGAAGCCAGAAGGGGGATTTTGACATTTTGTCTCTCGGATTTTCTGACCGTTGGGGATAAAAGACGTTGGAAGTGGTTGAATTCTGACCGTTGGATGGAAAGCCGCCCATAATGTACGCTCCATGATGGGATTTAATGAATTTAACACTTTCATTTACGACTTACGAGTAATGGCACATTTATGCAGCCGGGCCCGGAAATTTCCTTTTTTCATTTTTTATTTTATTCTAAGGGCCGGGAAATTTCGAAAATAAAATTAGGTAAATTACTTGATCTCGCCCGATACAGTCCAAGGATGGGTTATTTCGTAATTAGGAAAACTGATTTAGATCAAAGTGTAATTATAAGTAAACCGTAAAAACTTGTTTATAATTTTTTGTTATATATATTTAAATTTAGAGAAAACTATATGAATTCATTAAAATTTAATTAATTTTATATATTTGATGCTTAAAAGTTAAAATTGCAATCATAAAAATTATAAAAAAATTATAATTTATACAAAATTTACGTAATAAAGTTATTGTATGAATACAATAAAATTTATAGTTAATATTTGATATTAAAAATTTGAATATTAAATATAAAAAATTAATAAATTTTAATAAAATGTATATTTTAACTTTATTATTAATCTATAATAATTAGATACATTCCTTAAAAAATTATAAAAAAAAAAAAAAAAAATTAGATACATTCCTTTTGTTTTCTAATTTTTATATGTTAATATATTGCAAATTATATTTTCCAACACATCCAAGATCCGAATAAAATATATTGGAATTATGGTTACATTAAGGTTTGGAATAAAGATATTCGGACTTAAAATGTTTAATATGTCATTGAATTTTGGACTATTTTGTATGCTGTTAATTTTTTTGGTATTTACTAGTGAATATAACATATTAATTAAGTTAAATAACACGTATTTTGAAAGAATTTTAAAATTAAAAAAAAAATTAAAAGATTTTAAAGCTAGACTCCACCTGGAGCTTTTGTGGTCAGATTCCGGCAGGATATTAAATGTCTCTCAAATTCTGACCGTTGAGGAAAGTAGACGTTCAAAGTCGCTTAATCCTGACCTTGGATGGAAATCCCGCTCCTAGTATATTAGATTTCTTTATAATGACATGTGACCCCTATAGTAGAAGAGTGATTGTCGAGTAATATTCTAAAAAAAATTACTAGAACAAAATGCAACTCTTTACAGGCTTCTAGGCTGAATAATGAATAGTGAGAAAAGCACAAGAAAGAATCGTCCCACATCAGTTACGGAAGGAAATTCCTGAGCTATATAAGTACTATATAAGTAGATATCGTGATACCAAATAATAGAGACGCCTTTTAGGGTAAAACTGTAATACTAATGATAAAAAAAAAATTATAATTAAATGTGTTTGTGCTAAAATAATACTGAGATAAATAACCTACTAGGAAATACTTAAATCACATAATTCTCTAAAACTAAAACGAACAATATCTCTACATTTAGTTGAAAAGAAATTTTAGTCATAACTAAAATTTCTTCCAACTAAAAACTTTATTTTATTTTAAAAAAATAAAATACTATCTCAAATCTCATCCTACACAAATTCTAGCATTAAACAATCACTTTATTTCACATTCAATATAATTTTTAATATAATTAACTTATTTTATTTTATATCATACATATTTTTTAGAATTTTCATAAAATTTTTTTTTTCTCCATCCAAACAGAGCTCAAGAGAAAAATAGGTAGTGTACTCTCAATTGTTCGATAGCAAGAATGAGATGACATAGTGGAGCAAAAGAAGCAAAGTGACTCAAGAAAGACCTTCAACTTTACTCAAGTAAAATTCTCGAGGAAGGTACTTGAATTCCCCCACCTAAAATACTGGACATTGGAGTCCACTTCACAATCAAGTACCGAAAAGGCTCCCGAAAGATTTTTTTTCTTCTCAAGAATTTGCTCTTCAAAGTTTTGATACTAATTTGTTCTTTGAGGTTTCAAGATGAAATGGTCAAGGGTGGAAGTCAAGATTAGAAGGCGCTTAGGGATTACTTAAGTTCACATGTACTTCAATTTTGGTACCAGATCGCTCTATCCTTATCCTATTCTGCTCTCTCTGAACCCCCACCACCTCCTAGCTGAAATAGTGGCATACTGAAATATGCAAAAGAATGAAAGGCCAATGAACAATGTAGTTTAAACTAATGATAAAAGGACTAGTGTGAGGCAGAATAAAAGCACATTTGAGGACTTGATTAAGAACTATAAACCTATTTAAAAGCCTAGCTAAATCTAAGGTATTCAAGTATAATTTACCCCATTCGCTTTCAGATGAAAACCATGAAAATCAACTAAAATTAACATAAGAACTTTTTTTATGGAACAAACACCTTCTCTCTCTCTATCTTCTTTCTTTCTTGCATGCCACATGCCCAGTCTTTACTTCTTCTCTATGACCTATTGCTCCATCTCCATCTCCACACATTTTTTCTGGCTCAAGGTTTGCTTTAGCTATGGCAAGATTTTCCAACTCATTCTTGAAGGCCTCCGGCTTAATGCCAACCAAATACAAGTTCTAAGCCTAAACATTAACTATCTCTTTGAACCTATCGATGACCACTCCTGCGACGTCCTTGTTATCACTGCCCTCTCCAATTTTGATAAAGTCTCCTTCATTTGAAATAATCAACTTTGCAAGTCATCAACCGATGAGACTGCAGTAAAAAAAAAAACGGTGAGACCGCACAAATGAGAGAGAAGGGGTGGAGAAAGACGGGGCAGAAGTTTATTGACCATCCTACAAGAGGTAAAGAGTGAGGGAGAGAGAAGGGATTGGAGCAAGAGGGGCAGCTAGTTGGACAAAAGCCATAAATGAGTGAAGGCTCAATCAGAAGGGAGAGAGAGAGAGAGAGAGAGAGAGAGAGAGAGAGAGAGAATGAAAGAAAATGATAAACTTTACCAAACTTAATGAATGGCTCGGCTGATAGTTGGGCCTAATAGCAAGCTAAATTCCAAGATGAATGATCCAACTAAAAAATTTGAATCGTGCAAATACCCTATGACCTCAGACACCCAAATGCAATTTACCCCTTACTCTTAACAACATTGCCATCACTCTAGCTCTTTCTCCAACTCTATAGTCCAATGCTATCAAAAAGAAAATAAACAATACAGTCCAAACCTCTCCCTTCTGGAGAAGGCAGAAATCTCAGGAGAAGATATAATAACAGAAACAAGCGGCAGCAACTATAAATAGGAGCTAAAATTGACGATGATCAAGTTTTGATTATTACAGGAATGAAGAACAGAATGAGCAATCTATATATAAACTCACCAAATAATGACTAAATCTGGAACTCGGACTCATCCCATTGGAGGACAGCTGAGCCAAGGTTCTGCTCTCTTTTGAGCTTATCCTTGAGAAACCAGTCGCAGATCCGTCCAGCATTAAGCTCTTCAATGGGGAACCCTTCTTGCTCTGATATAACTCTCAGAAGATTCAATGATGATATCTGTCAACCAATTAAGAGAAAATAAAAGGAAAACATGTTATCCTTGAAGTAAATTTGTGCTTCAGGCTTTCTCCAGCTAAATAATAATGTAGAGAACTGTAAGAAAAAGAAAAGGATGATTGGATGATCATTACACATAACCTTAAATCATTTGAACTCACAAAGTGCTGCTTTAAATAAAACTGAATGAAGAGGTAAAGAAATTCATTTAGCCAAGTCCAAAATTTTCAAATAATCAGTTGAATATTATTGATGAATTTGATTGTACTCCGGGTTGTGCACCCAAATGTTGGAGTAAATTTGTTACGGATTTTTACATGTATGCCACAACAAATTTACCTAATTACATACAAAACATCCAAAAGTTATATAAATTACATATGCAACACCCAAAAGTTAATAAATTTCAAATATAATATTTTGTATAAACAAAATATTAATTAACTCTAAAATAAAGATGGAGAGTTTAACATGAAAATAAGATATGCTTTGTAGGGCTAAAATACAAAGTAAAGAGTGAAAAATTCTAAAGCAAAATCAGCAAACAAACACACTTGAAGGATGATGGAAGAACCAAAAACTTCCTTCACCAATTCTGTATGAACTGTTATTAAGCTTTTAAGCGGTATTACTTCACGAATATTTCTTACTTCTATCCATATATGACTACAAATGCATATAGTATTATTAACCTTATTTTGTTTGCTTCAGGCCTTAAAACATCTCAAAATCATCCTAAATTATCCTTACTAAGTTTTTATATTTATTTCACATTATACACAAATTTAAATATTATAAATCAATTTTATTTTACATCATTTCACACTTCTCCATAAAAGCATCAATTTTATTTCACATCTAACATAAATCTCAATATTAAAATAATTTTCACAAAACAATCCAAAAAAATTATCAAAACGCATCACTACCAAACAAAGCACATCATCATCCTCCACTAATGATACATAGTCATTGACTTATTGGGAGAGAGACCACTTTTTTTGAAAACAAAGTTGCTTATTAAATTCTATGTAATAAAACAACTCAAGAATCATATTCTAGCTACGAATTGATTCTAAAAAACTAGATGAGTTTGAGGCCCATCAAAAAATGCAATCAATTTCGATTAGAGTTTGCTCAATAATCTAGTCAAGGTTCAAGTTTAGAAAAAAAAATTAGCAGCCCTAGGAGCAAAAAGGGAAAACCCGAGAGGCACTAGCAAAAAAATCAAAGCAACTCACAGTTAATCGGCAAAGGAAACGCTCATGACTGCTGAGGCCAGAAATTTCCACCAGCCCAGCCTCTTCTAGGCTGAGAAAGCTTTTCTTCTCTCCCTTCTTCTCCTCTTTCTGACACGCTCTAACCACGAGCTTCCGGTTCTTCCTCCTGCCACTGTTGCCTGCAGAGATCCAAAAACCTGGAAGCGGGGATAGGAGAAGAAGAGAAAGAGACAAGAGGCGAAGCCTCGTACCACGAAGAAGTGAGGGGAGCCTCGCAGGTTGGGAAAGAGGGCAGTGGAGATGGGGCTTACAAGGCTTCAGGTTTAACATAGCTTTGCGGCAGCTGCAGACGACGGGAGGAGTTGCGATTCAGAAGCTCGGAGGAACTCGAGAGTTGGATTAGGGCGAAAAAGAGAAATTTTATTTAGTTTCGCCGGCCGAATACCAAGGAGGGAGCGCCACGTCAGCAGCTGTGGCCCCCACTCAGTGCAGCAGCCTCACATTAGTTTGCAAATTTTTTTTTTAATTGTAAGTTTGCAGAATTTAATTTTAATAAAATTAATGAAAATATTTTTTATTAAAAATTATAAATAATATAAAATAAAATTAATTATTATACTAATAAATATTAAAAATCTCCTATAAATTAATTATTATTTTAATATATATATATATATAATATATAAAATATAATTACTTTTTAATATTAAATTTTATGTGTGATATAATATTTTTGTTTAAAATTAAACTAAATTAACTTCCCAATTTGACCGATTTGATTGAATAATATTTGAGACATTTACATGGTGGATACAGAAATTAAACTAATTTACGAATTTCACCATAAATCTCAAAATATTACAGATATCACATCTAAAATAGTCATTTTTTCATTTTTCACATTCTGCAATAAATTCTATCAAAAGATTTAACCATAGTTAAATCTCAATAAAATCTCAGTTATTGATCGCATCATTTAACCATCGACCTTCATGTTAGGGCATCGCGGAGTTGCATTAGTATATTCTCGCGAGACGATAGCGTATTCACGTGAGCATTACTCTGCTATTTGCATCTTCTTCTTGCACGGGCATCGCGAGCGAGCATCGGACCTTTCTGCAGCTTCAGAGTTCTGTCATCACCAACCTCAAAAAGGTCCGATGCCCTCTCGCGATGCCCACGTAAGAAGAAAATGTAAATAACAGAGTGATGCTCCCGTGAATATGCTATCGCCTAACGAAAATACACTGCCGACTCGCATAAATACGCTGCCGCCGGAACCAATGCAGCTCCGCAATGCCCTAACATGAAGGTCGATGATTAAATGATGCGATCAATAACTGAAATTTTATTGAAATTTAACTATAATTAAATCTTCTAATAAAATTTATTGTAGGATATGAAAAATAAAAAAATAACTATTTTAGATATAATAGCTATAATATTTTAAAATTTATGATAAAATTCATAAATTAGCTCAATTTCTGTGTCTACTGTGTAAATGTCCCATAATATTCCAACTCAATTCAATATCACAGCCAAATTACACATCAAACTAAGTAAAATTATAATAAATTAATTTTTTTTATTAAAATTAATCATGAATATTATTTTTGATGAATAATATTATTCTGAATTTTTAAAAAAAAACTGATTTATCAATTCAATCAGTTGGATGAGCTCTAACCATGAACTAAATAGTAAACCAATTCTTAATCTAGTCCAATTTTAACAATATTAATTTAAGACAATTAGCACAAATATGATCCACTTGTACTTTGAAAAGCTTGCATAAAACACTCGAAAAGAAATACATGTTTATGACGTAAGAATATCTCCGCCAAGATTGAGCGGCTACAATCCAAACAGTTCAGCGCTGAACAGTTGAGCGTCACATGTGCACGAGCCCACCCAATGTACACACATGACACCCAGCTGTTTGACGCCAAACCATTCGGGCAGGGAATCAAATAATTGGTCATCTACTAGAGGGAAAGGCAGGAAATAAAATCAGATTGTAGCCGCTGAATCTTGCAACAATGCCTAATAGCTTTATTGTTCTACACTGAAAAGAATATTACGTACAATCAATTACAGTTGAATTACATAATGAAAAGCATAAGAAGCGGCAGTAACGAGGATTTCACTAAAAGAAAGGCGCATCTTCAAAGTAACCTCTTTACTGGTTGCAGAATTATTACCGTTAGACCAATACGTTCACTGAAATTAGAATCACTACTATTAACTGAGGTGAGCGATGTCAATATCCTCTGGAATTTTGAAAGTGTCTGCAGCGCCGAACTTGCTCCTCTCCTCTGATGCCTCGTCGTCGTCGGATTCCTCCTCGTAGTGATTGTAAGGACTGCTGCTGGTTGACGATGGAGCGGAAGGGTCGTGGATGCTCTTAGATATGCAGCTCGAGGTGGCCAGCATGTTCACTCGGCCGAAGTGCGAAATCTCAACCACAACAGTGTCGTCGTCCTCTGGCAGAGGCTGCTTCCAGGGCTCTCCGTCCATTCTCATGTATGTGTGTCCTGCTGCTCCCTTGTGGAACTCGAACCGAATCCGATGAGCCTGCATCAATCTTATAAAATTTGATGTGAATTTTGGCCTGGACTAAAATTTACATATTCAACATAAATTTTCTAATTTACGCATTAACCACCCCACTCCAGATAGATATTTACTTTTTTTTTATAGAGCATGTACTTAAAAATTAGATAACGCTAAAAATTAAAGTTGAACTCACGTGGAAATCTCAATTAAGAATTGCAATCATAAGACTTGAAAACATCAAGCTGGAGCTTATCTCAGCCCAACCACAGTTCTGGACTCAAATCCCAACCACAGTTTAGGACTCAAATGACAATAAAAGAAGTTAGTTGAGTGTAATATTTAAACATTTATTAGTGCGTTAAGCACAAATGTCGATTTCCATGTAGGGCTGTAAATGAATCGAGCTGAGCTGAGCTGAGTAGCCGTTTGTTCAAGTTCCATGTTCATTTACGAAAATTGAGCTCAAGTTTGTTTAAGCTTGGTTCATATGGTCCGCGAATGAGTTTCATAATGCGTTCATGAACAAGCTCATATATGCCTGAGCACAAACACAAAACTTATATAGACAAACTCAGATATCAAGGATATTAATGTGTTCACGAACAAGCTTAGCATCATGATTCATGAATTATTTTATTATTAATAAACAAGACATACTAAAATCTCTAAAAAAAATATCATATCAAGTCTTACAATCGAGTATGTTCATGAACTTCATACGAATAATTCACTAACATTAACTAATCGAACGCTAGTATGTTCAAACTCATTCATTTACTGATCGAGCTTTAAAATTATATTAAAATTTGTAAATATTAATGAACCGAATATGAATGAGCACTTATCGAATTGAACATCAAGTTGTTCATAGACACTAGGTTCATTTACAACCCCATTTCTAGGCATTTAAATCTAAACTAACAATGTTTTTAGAATTATTGAACACAAATCCCCCTTCATTCAATGTCCCAAACCCAGCCTAGTTTATATCACTCCAAAGAAACTTGAGAACATATTACTGCTCTATTTGCTTCTCTTCATAACAATCTATAACGAATCTTCTTGGAATCATGAATCATGAATTAGCATAATGATAAGCCTGTCTATGAACACATTAATATCCTTAATAAGAGCTTGTTTATAGTTTGGGGCAATCATATTTGTGAACTCAAATATATATGAGCTCATTTGTGAACAAATCAGTGGGCTCATTTGCAACCAAACATGAACCAAAAAAATAAAGAGGTTCAACGGGATCATAGAACAAATAATATGTTGTGGGTTGACCTTCCACATTATGATGCCCTATTTAGGTGCACTAAAACCAGAGTTATCAGAGAAGGAAAGCAACCTGGGCAAGGCGAGTGCCATGGCCGTTGGGTGCCAAAAGAACAAGCCCATGCCAAGCATCTCTAAAGCCAACAACCTCAAGGAGGCCATCATCCACGTAGGGCAGCATCAGGTGTCTCTATGGATACAGGCAGCAAGAATAAAATTATATCCTGTGCAAGGGAAAATAGACTGAGAAAAGATGACAAGAGTCTCTCACATCTCGAATTTTGTGATGATTAGGGGTTCCCCAAGGATTTAGGCCACCAGAGAAGCTGGGAAGATTGAGGCAGACTATGGATCTGATACTGCTTGTAGGTCGTAGACAATTTCAACAAAAAAACGAATCAGCAAAAACTGTTTAATGCAAGATGTAGAAGATACTATAAGTAGTGTGAAATGCTTTCACAAAAAAGGCTACCTGTGAGGGATGTGAAGCTCTTCCCAATGGCCATGCTTCTTCATGAGCATCACCTTGGCAAGCTGAGCTACGTTTCTTTTTCACAAATACAGTTAGATACTGCAGCAGTTAGAACCAGAGAGGTTGATCGATTGCAGTAAAATAGAACAAACAATTAAGGCACCCTTCTTAAACAGCAATGTGAGAGCATGAATCATATATGATGATGCATTATCTTTTAACAGCAGAAACTGCAGTCTGCAATTTTTCATGTGATCCATTTTTTTCTTGTCAAGTGGCTAGAATGATGTAAAACCATGTTTCTAACTACTTTTCGATGAAATCATGCAGTTTTGGCACTTTTATTTGGAGAAAATGGGATGATTCGAAGAAAAGAGGCTAGAATGTTGAGAATTCTCATCTTTTGTTAGATCTGAGAAAAGTTGAGAATTTCACTAAAAAAATTGATGGTTGCCAAAGAATATTGCATGTATGATCACCTTTGCTCCGAAATAACCAATCTGTACATCTTCACTAGTATTTATTTTCAAAAAGTATCATTTGACTGGTGAACCTTTTTCACTCTTTCACAGATCTAACAAAAGGGAAACCCTTAAATAGCCCAAAGACGAGCTTTAGGCAAGAATGAAACAAGATAGAAAATAGTTAGTCGCAACGTAAGTGCTTGTAATGGGTTCAAAATGAATCCCGAAATTAAACTTCAGGAATGTAAGTACCCAATGTGAGATCTAACAATATGATTTATTCTACATGAACTCCGTCCCTAAGAAACATAACCAATCTTGCATAACAGCAAACGACCTTGAAATAAACTACAGCGTCAGCTAGAGAAAAAGTTAATGAAGGGACGTAGCATAACATCACCATGGTATTTGGCTTATGCCCCACTGAGTTAACGAACCAGTTATTTACAACAAATAATTGGCATATAATCAAATTAGGCACATGCATTTACAAATAAAAAAATATGTACACATACATTATGTATGCACCGATAAACATGCATCTGATGTGCATAATGTTCATAAATCTGAAGCATAATTATTCAAAAACACAAAAAAAACATATTCCCAAATTCCGGATACCATTTATAGTTGAGAAGCAAAGCATCAATGAAATCACTAAATATACATAACATATACAAAAACATACACACCTATACATGTATACACATACATATGTACACGTATGTTTGTGTCTATATACATACATTATACATGTGCATAAAAAAAGAGAGATGATACATCTACAACTGGGACAGTTGGTTTAGAATGAGAGAGAAACATGAGAGGAAGAGGAAGAAAAAAAAGAGAAGAAATTTCAGAATACAATTGTTCATATTTAGCACAAAGTTATAAAATGTTGATAAATATGTAGAAAATAAAAGAAAGCTTTACCTTGATGAAGGATGGAAAAGAGATGCACAAAACCATCCTTGTGTGCAACCAATCTTAGCATAAGTACTCTGCATTTAACGAAGAATTTTCTAGCTAAATATAGGCTTATGTTGCATATTTAAAATCATGATAGCTAACAAAGAAAAAGTCTACCAATTCATTGAATTAATTAGTATATTTCTGAAAGAAATAAAGCACCAATAAACTGTGAAAATTTCGACATTTTTGAATAAGCTCCAGAATCACTGTGCAAACAAAATCAAAGTTCAGAAAATGAAGCAATTCACCAATAATTCGATGGAACCCTGGACGTTAAACTGGTTTTTCATCACTGTTTCTCATGACCAAGTTGAGGATAAATCTGCACTCAACGTTTTTGAGGATATTCGGTTAACAGTAGGACATGTGTTTGTTGCTTTTTTCTTTTGGGGGGGTTGTGAGGGGAGCAGAAAAATCTTAAATATTTGATAACTTAAGTGTAACCTCCAGAAAATGGACATTTCATTTTATCAAAAATCATTCTAATACCATCATAGATTCCCAAATTAAGTAACAGAATTTCTAACATGATTATCACTTTAAGATTGATAAAGGGGACAATTTGCAGATCCTCAATCCAAGTCGGAGTATAACTAAGTACCAACTTGGGTTGCATCATATCCAGAATGGTAAATGTTCCATCATTAAGAATCACTTACAAACAAAGGGCACCTTCAAAAGATCTTCAAAATAAAAACTAATTTCCATTTTTTGGCATATTACAGCTAACATCGTAAAGAAATAACGAAGAACAACCTGTCTATATTCAAGAAAACAAGAACAAGCATAAACTTAAGTTGGAAATTATTTTCAGACATAGTTCTGATTTGATGCTATCATGAGTTTGCCTAAACAAAGAGCAAGCAATGAACTGTTAAAGAAAGACCCATTGAGCCTTAATGTAGGTGACCAGGAACCAGAACCATTTCCATTATTCATGCCATGAAAAAAAAGTAATATGCCTGAGCTACTAGAACTTCACCCAAAGAACATAAATAGAGGTGATAACTCATAAGAAGTTATCAGATGAGTGATTATAAATGTAAGCAGGAATGATTACTTCAACGAAATTATTAAAAAAGTAACAAAACAATATGTTTAAACTTCTTTTTTTTTTTTTGATAATTTAAACTTCATAATTGATAAGCATTTAGAATGATTATAAGCTTATAACATAAGTTTTCTTGTACATGACTAGCTCAGGAGAAAAGGAATAATCTCTAGCGCATGCCAACTAATAATAATGTACAACCTGGTTCACTAGTTGGTTCTTGAACTTCTCTGGATGCAGCTTCCTCTCTGAATGGAATGCATATGACACTTGAGCATCCATTCCTGTCAAAAGTAAATCGAAAAGAAATATAACTTGAGATTGTTCCTTAGAGGATGAGAACTGAGCAGTAATAGCATCATCGTCATGATCACTACCTTATCCCAACAAGTTGGAGATGGCTTTATAAAATCTTTTTTGTCAATCAATCTTATAAAATATTACCTGTGGTACCACCTCTACTTTACCTAAAATTTATGATTAATTTCATAATTTTGAAATAAAAACTACTAGTTTGCTCAGATTTTGTACAATTAAGTAATCGCATAAATAGGTACAACATGAAGGACATCATTCAATTAGTCAAATGGCACATTAATATTTAACCAAGTCAACCCCAATGTTCTAGAAATTGGGAACTAAATGAAGTCAAATGATTAAAGCAATTCACAACCTACAAATTTACATTAAGTTAATCCAAGAATTTAATAAATGAATTTGTATGCTAAAGACAAGTTTCTGCATCTATACTGATCAAGTCAAAACAAAAAAGATTAGAAACATATTACAATTGAATTTGGTGAGATGCTGTAAATCTAACCTCATGTTCCCAATTAGCTATTCAGACCAAGACCTAGACCACCGTGCAGCGTGCAAAAGTTTCAGGGAGTTCAGGAGTAGTGCCCCAAATGGGGATTTCTTTACAGCAGCACCACCCGGAAGAGTTTTAGTGAGGGAATTTTATATTTCATTACAAGGGCCATAATCAATTAGTATTGTCTTTTAGGACTTGTTTTTTTTTTGGCGAGCACATATATGTATAATATTATCCAAATCAAATTTTCAATAAAATTAGAAGAGAAGAGTGCATGTATTAAATATTTAATGATCTTAAAGAAAGAGAACATAGTATGAGTTCGGATGAGATGATAATCACACTGTGAGAAATTCAAAAACCACAAGCCCATTATCTACAGTAATGGGAGCACAAAAGAAGATGCTAATCATAGAACTAGGCAGGGTGGTTGAAATAGAGGAGTGCAATTTGAGTACAATGAGAAAAGAAGACTTTTATGAGTTTTATCCTACTATTATAATGTACTGGACAAAAATGACAATAACCACAAGACTAATGTAGCTGAATGTGGATGCTCCAATAAAAGAATGGTTATAGTAGCGTAAAGAGCATTATAACTTGAACCTAAGTCTGCAAGTTTATGATTCAATCATGTTTTTTTTTTACTTTTTTTTAATGTAATTCAATCATGTTTGTATTGTAGAAAATTTTGTTTGGACTCAAAGGTCAAATTTCCACTTGGGCAACAAAAGCATAAAATGAGGGGGAGAGAGAGAGTAGGGGAGGGATGGAATGAGAGGGGAGATGACCATTAGATATGGCCTTCGACTTACTTTTGTTCACAGAGAAGTCAGTTTTACATAGAGCTGGATGGAGAAGAGAAAATCATGTGTGGGGTTAAGAACTGAAGTTTTAAAAAAACTATAAACCACCTAAAAGGTTAAGTCACTTTAGTATCAGGTGCTCGTTGAAATATCCCATGCAAGCATGAGCAAAATGTTCACTCAGTATTATCCCTTTCAAATCCATATGATATTAACAAATATTCACAGAAGTTTGACAAGTTAATGAAGTCTCACAGGAAGTCTAATGCCGTTAAGACACTAACATAGTGGAAAATCAAGGTCATGAATTTTAAAGCATCAGCTATTTCATGTAGGACCATATTCTTTTCACAAAAACTCGTACCCATGCTACAATAGTTCCAAAATCCACCACGAAATGTGTCGTATCCTTCCTGAGAAAGACCCAAACAAATGCCAAATTAATAGGAATGATTAAAAAAAACCAGGTGCATATATTTTTCATTAGAAAGTCATACTTTACGGTGAGAAGGTTATTTTCCATTCAATATCATCAAATCAAGAGGCTTTTCTGAAAGATGTTTTTTAGTGTGAAAGTTGACCAAGAGGCCTTTCAATGAGGGAAGAAAAAAGAGGGATGGGGAAGGGAAAATGAGGCTTCCCTCATGAGAGACATTATGTGAGGAACAATGAAATGCTTACAAAGAATTGAGAGAAAGAGAGAGAGAGAGAGAGAGAGAGAGAGAGAGAGTTACCATGTTAAGAGAGTCATTGTGTGAGACACGATGAAATGCATGCAAAGAATGCGGTAGTTCTAGAGGAGCTATTGGATCACAAGGGCCCTGTTTTGGAGCTCGCATCCTCATCATTACATGCCAACTGAACTTAAAAAGAAAGAAAAATACAGTGATGACTCTAGAAATTCTTTATGATACTCTTTTCCAACATATAAGATTGTCAGGTGCAAAAAGTTGTATGATGAACAAAAGCTGAAGGAAATTTTGTTGCAGATGGATAAGATCATTAAAATATGTATACACAATCTTCTAAGTGTGCAGTGAACAAAAGATTATTAACCACATTGCCTATCAATCTTCATTTCTCTAGCTTTCATTACTTGCTCAAGAAAATATTCCACAGATTGACGATTAGTACCAGGGTTTTTCTTCCCCTGCAAAAATAAACAAAGAGATGAGTCAAGATTACCCATTATGATCACATCTTCCATCCCACTTGAGGATTTTAAAAAAAAAAAAAACTTGTAGAAGGAAAATAATAAACAATCTTGTCACTCTATTCATAAAGTATGGATGAATTACACGCCTATAACATGGAAATAATTAAACAAGTAGCTTGAATATCTCAATTTGACACGAGAAAAACATGATAAAGATGCTATTCATATGAATCACATCTGCGATCTGCCATTCAACTTGTAGAAGGAAAATAGTAAACAATCTTGTTCACTCTATAGTCTATTAATCATACAATACGGATGAATTAAATGCCTATAATATGGAAATAATTAAACAAGTAGCTTGAATATCCAAAAAGAATCCAGCGTGACACGGGACAAGCATGGTAATGATGCTAGTGCAGAGAAAAACAAATCCGAGTAATAGGTTAATCTCAACTGAATATAGCACATTTGAAAAAAGATTTGAAGTAACTAGAAATTAATTAAACCTGCAAAAGAAGTATGTTCAGTTTTGAAATTACCGAACAGGATTAAAGGTAATTGAGAAATTATCAACTTATATAGGGGGCAACCTATTCACTGTAAAGGATACCTTCATAAGAAAAATTCAAGCTCTGGTTTGGCAAGAGTTGATTTGGCTCGGGTGGAGTTGAATCAAGTGCAGGCAGTCTAGTGTGATAAATCAATAAACCCAACAGTGACAACAAACAAAGCAGTGGGCTTCCTAGACTTGATTGAAAGACGAGAAGTTCGCAGACGCTTGTTGTTGTGGCGTTATGGACAAAGTGCAACAGGTGTGAATAATAGGAGGATTTGAGTGGCCTCGATTGTAAGGATGCGGCTCGTGAGTTCCTCGTGTGAAGTTTCAACTAGAAGAAAAGGGTGAATGGGGAAGAAAAACAAAGTCATGTTAGGGTTCAGAGATTCGCACTCATAGCTCTAAGCTCTCCCTATCAGTGACATTGATTAGCAAAAATCCGAATTTCCCAAGGGATTACCTTTTCACAAAGTCTGAAAATTATAATAGCTATAAGGCCAATTATGTAGACCTCTTTTATGCGAAACTATTCCAAAATTTGAAGATTTTACTTCAATTATAATACCTTTAGTCAGCAAATCAACATCCAATCAATCCAAATCATCATCTAACCATCCAAATCAATGCAACATAGCCAAATCTAGGTTGTTGGTTGTAAATTCTACGTGGAATAAATCGATGATCTGATGTGTTGCAGTGTTGGGGTCCCTACCGTGATGCCTATTCAAAAAGATTGAGTTGCAAAAGAATGATTTAACTATACTTATGCAAACCATCTACATTCGTAAGAATCATGTTATGTGCACTTGATACACATTTATATTAAGATAAGGCCTAAATATTTGAGGGTTAAGAATGAAGGCTATAACACCCTTTGGAGCACTAGAAAGCTAGGAGAAATTTTGGTTGCTTTAACTCCCTGCTTCTTCTTGTTACCTTGCATTCTCTTCCCTCCAAAGGAAACTCCAGAAACCTTTCCAAGAAAAGGAGACTCTAGACAATGACCCATATTTATATCCGTTATGCTTATCATCTTTGTGCTCTGCATCGCAAATCCAGTTGGCACTTGAACTTCGAAGATGCCTACAGTGCCAATCCAACTAGCTTTAAGTATGTCTCATATCCCTCTCTAGTAAACCATTTCCACAATCATACTTTATTCTCACATCTATTTGCATGCCTACACATAACATGCATCATGATTTAGCAGAGAATTTGCAGAGACTATGCATGAGTTCAAAGTGAGTTTCCCATCTACCATTTTCATTAACCTCTAGGCTAAAAAAATTGCTAAAAATTTGCATAATTTTCATCTTCCTCTTGCTTTTTTACATGAGCAAAATTCAATAACACAACTTTCTTTACTGGAATTTCTATCGGTCTAACATATATATGTCCAAATAATTTAAGTTAACTCTCTCTGAACTTATCCTCAATTGAGATTACTCCAACCTTCTTACGGATGTAATCATATCTCATCTTATCCTTTCATGTATACCCACTTATCTACCTTAAATTCTCATTTCTATTTTATTCGTATATTTCTACTTTGTAGACAAGCACTCAACACCAATAACATGTCAAAATTATAAGTCGTATATTTCTACTTTGCCATGAGAAATATAATAATAACCAGAAATGGTACTTCCTTCCCACCAAAAGCTATTTTGGAATATAGGTAGACTCATGTCCTCCGTTACAATTTTCATAACAATCAAAACACTCTCCTAGAGATCATAGTATTTCCTTTATTGTTTTGTAACATGTCAAAACTATGGCACAAAAGTCAATAGGAGGAATGGACAAGAAAAGTTTGTCAACAGTTACATCAATAGATTAATGACTAAACCTTATAAATTCTAACATCGCGGAAAGATGCATGGGAACAACAACAATAAGAAAAATCAGATAGCTTAAAAGAGCTTGGTGTAGTTTTACTGATTCACATAATGAATACTTTAGTCTTAGTTTAGATTATTAGTGATGTTAAAGGCTTCTACTCCAGGTCAGTCAAAACTAGTATCTATGAGAAGAATTGAGATAACTTACATGTTCATGAGTTAATAAAGTCCAGAAGATTGGGCTCATTGATTTGTTTGTGGTCAAAGTGAGGAGACAAATTCTTATAATAGACACCAATATAACCTATCATCTTCTTCTTACTTATAAAGCAATAATCATGTAGCAAATTGAATAACTGAAAATGAATCTTCTTTTTTTTTGACAATCAACTGAACATGAATTTTAATGCATGACATACCCAGCCAAAAGAATACGGAAGGTTGTTCCCAGTTCCCAAAGGCACAGTAGCAATGGGAGGGGGGTGACTTAGTTTTAAGTCACTAACCACTCCAAGCAGCCAACTTGCAGTGCCATCACCACCTGCAACCTGGCCAGACCAGTGAAAATTACTAATTAGTGTAATGTCTACGACTACAATATTTCTAAATGGCAGCTGCATTTTTCAGCTCCACAAAGAAATTATCAAAAAAAAAAAAACTGATGCATACCGATAATTAAAAAATAACTAAACAATAACATAATACTTTTTAACTTACTATCAGTCTAAGGTTCTTTTCGATTTCAGGAGCAAGCAAATCACCATTGGACTTTAATCTTTCCAGATTGGTATAAAGTCTGTACAAAACCCTGTTTGGAGCCTCATCTCCCAAGTCAAATACCTGAAGGATGCAGCTAAAAGAGATGAGATCAAATTTTCTCCAATCCAAGACAACATAGGATTTTGCAATTTTGTGAAAAAAGAATGCAGAACAAGAAACCATCCATATGCATACCTGTTCTTCACTGAGAAGCTGACGATATGTCCTGAGCAAATCACCACCAAGTTGGCCACCACTTTTTGCATTTATGAATACTATAACTGGACAACTAGGTGCACGTGGAAGAACCTCGGCCTTCAAATCTGGTAAAAGCACGTATTTGGGTACATAAAGTTCTGCCAACATTTGACCTTTCATTGTTGTCTCCAACCTGCATATTGGTAAGCAAAAATCTGCAAAAGCTTATTCCATCTGCGTGACTACAAGGACATGACATGATATATCCAAAACAGATTTCTGCCAAAAATTGAAACAATGAGACCATTTTACATAACTAAGTGATGAAAGAGAAGATACAGTTACGTGGAAGATGCCATAATTAGGGTAAATCCAGTAAATTGTCCAACCAAGTTAAGACCAAGCAAGTCAAATCAAATAGCTGGGATTTTTTTTTTTACATTTTTTCTGTAAATTGGATGGACAACATAAATTAGATAATCCTCAAAATCTTTTGAGACAAATGCAATGATTTAGAAACCATTTCCGTGTAGGATATATGTTGGAGCAAACTTGCATAGGCATGGCAGTAAAGTTTAGCATGTCGGAGAAGCGTGTCTACTCATCTGGGCTCATGTCTAGCATTTCTGATTGATACAGGATTCTACACAAGATTCCTGTACCTAGGTATTTTAGCAAATGGTTTCAACTTGTCTTGAGTGCTGAAGTAGGTGTAGCACTGATTTCAATGAAGCATGAATAGACACGAGACACGGGACACAACACGACATGGACACGGGGATACAACAGTTTTTCAAAAAATAGAACACGACATTTCTTGGACACATTAAATAAATATAATTATTTATTTATTAAAATTTGAAAAAAATAAAAGAAACCATGAAATTGATTAAATATATGTGATTTTCACGAGTTTTTTCTTTCTAGGAGGAAGGAGGAAGGAGGAAGGAAATAGAGTGAAGGTGGGGCGAAAAAACAGCGAGAAGAAGAGGAGGAATGAAGAAAACAAAGAGGAGGGAAGAAGACAGAGGAGGGAAGAAGAAAATAGACAAAAGAAGAGGGAGGAAGAACACTAAGAGAAGAAGGTGGGAGGAAGAAGGAAAAGGAGAAGATACCTTAGATTTACAAGGAGAAGAAATCAAATGGGTGGGACGGTGGCGGCTCCTTAATATGAGAGAGAGGCAATTAGGCAAGGGAGCAGGCATGGAAGATGAGCACGTGAGAGAAACAAACTAGTGGAGAGTGATAAACAAGCTTGAACCAATTTTATTAAAAATTTGAACTGATTTCGATTTATTAAAACTGCAAAGGGTTTATAAAAACCTAAATCATATTTCCAGAGTATTCTGAAAGTGTCCTGGAATGTCTTGGAGATGAGCACAGCAGGTGGGAATGGAGAGAAAGAAAGTCGTAAAGGATGATAAACAAGCTTGAACCAATTTTATTTAAATTTGAACAAGTCTCGATTTGCTATTTATAAAATCTCGATTTAGGTGCCAAGAGTGTCCCGAAAGTGCTTGGAATGTCCAAAGGTGCCATGTAGTTTTTTAATAAAATTAGACATGATTTTTTGGCCCGTCCAACACGTGTCCTACCATATCCACGATGTATCCGTGTCCGACACATGTCTGACATGTATCACACTATGGCCACGATGTGTCCGTATCTAACACGTGTCGGACACTATCATGGGAATTTACCAAAAGTGAATGTGCTTCATAGATTGAATTTTAACAAATGAAACTATCCAACTAAAAATGAAGCTAGGAACCTAGTTGTAGGTCAATCAAAATACTTTCAATACATTCGTTCTGTGCTTGATTTTCTAGCTAATTTGTCAAAAGAAAGTATTACAGTTTCTCAAGTATTGGGACATACACATTTAAAAAATAAGAAATAAAAACAATTGATGAAACATAAAAAAATCTATAGTATGGTTGTAATAAGAAACTTGTTTTTGTAGTTATTCAACCAAACAAAATACAGGTCAAATAAACTTCAAACAAAAATATTAAGCAATTGAACATCGCAATTCATGATGATGCAACATAAATAACATGAATGTTTTTTAAGGGTAAATTGCATGAGGGCCCTTAAGGTCAACACGACAATGCAAATAGATTCCAAAATTTAAAAATCTTCGATTTAGGTCCCCTGGATTACATTGCACTGCAGTTAGGTTTGTAGTGAGGATGACTTTTTTGTCCATATTTTTTAACCGAAACCCTTTCTCTTTCATCTCCTTAAACCCTAAATATATAATATTATAAGTGTATTTTGGATGAAAATTATAAATAACAGTCAAAAAATAATCAAAATTAACATTTACCAAACAAATAGACCATAAAAAAAAGTGAGAGTAACTCAGGGACCAAACTATAGCATAAAAACAAGCTCAGGGACCTAAATTGAGGCTTTTTAAATTTTGGGACTTATTCACAACATCATGTTAACCTCAAGGGCCCTAGTGTAATTTATCCTTTTTTTAACATAAAAAAGAACACAAGGAGATAGAGACAATAAATTGAAATAAACAATTAAAAAAAAACAATGAACACCAAGTTTTTTGTAGAAACCCTTACGGGAAAACCAAAGATAGCAGAGAAAAACTTTATAATCCTCACAAAGAAGATTAATGGAGTAGCACAAGAACCAAGGAATTGAGAATTCGACAAAGCAACAGCATCAAATGCATCCAATTCACTATTTATAATACGTGGCACTAGATGCTAATGGAATTTCATTGTAACTTTCCCATAATTTCTCATCTGACAAACAATTGTGCACTTTATACACTATCTTTATGCTAGTCATTTCTTTTATAGAAGAGTGTGGGCAGAGAAAGCAATGTAACGATTAGTTCTTCGAAGAAAACATCAAAAGAGATATTTTTGAGAATGCTTCTCAAAAAATATAACACCGACTGCTTTATACATTTTCCAAGAACTAACCAACTGCAATCCTATCCATCAAGTCAATGTAATAATTATGTCTTTGTCAACCCTTATCAAAAATCTTCACTTAGGAGAACTAATCTAGGTCTCAAAAATGACTTATCGAAGCAATGGTATAGTCGAAAAACCTCTCCACCTTAAGAATTCAAGTCACAATCTCAACAATTCTGCACCTTGACTTAAAATTTATTTGCACAAATTCTCTTACTCTCAAATCCCTAAGGACACCCACTCACCCACTCAAATGGAAGATACAAATTAAAGCCATTTAAGCTCAAAGTTTGACGCCGAGAGAGACTTTGTCTGTTGAATTTTCACTTATACTAACCTTACTAACCAAAATATCACCTTGAGCAACAGCTTTTAGAACAAAGAGATATTTGATATCAATATTTTTCCTTTTCTCGTCAAACATTTGAGTTGTTGTCAAGCAGATAATGCTCTTACTATCACAGCAAGTGGTGACCACTGAGTTTTTTTAGCAAGCCTCTCAGCCAGAGAGCTTCCATCATAGCCTCAGCGATTGCCCTAAACTCCACCTTTGTACTGGACAATGCAGCTATCCATAGTAATGAAGACCTTAAGCTGATCGCTCATCCTCCAAAAGTGAGATGAAGCCTAGGCTTCATCTCTTAACAATTTGAAACCCTAGACCAATTAGGGTTGGCTTTGAGTCAATTTCAAGCGAGTTAGACTCAACTCAAAATTGAAATTTTCGATTTCAAGTTGAGCTCAATTAGAGTATGTTAAAATTTTTCGATTCCAAGTTTATTTTAAATTAAATCGAGCTTAATTATAAGTCACATATTTTATAAAATTTCTTTATACATATAAAATATATTAGAACATACTCCCTATCATCCATCATGAGAAGAAAGCTACCATCGACTTTCTTTGGTAGCAACACTAGCATGGCCAGAGCTATCTCCCTTCCTCTAACATTTTTTTTGACTGATCCTTCCTCTAAGGACAACAAGTGATGACATGAACCCTCTGTTCGCAGTGACAGAAAACCAAATTTTGGTGTTTGGACATTTGCGAGTTCTCCCTCTACTACTTTTCTCCTAAGCCCTTTTTCAACTTCTTACCAGTGAATATTAAGCCTTCACTCGAGATGCCTTAATCAAAGAACTAACATCAAAGTCAAGCAATGTTTTCGACAACAATGCCCGAGATATGCGCTCCATAGTAATGAGTTCCCATTCATATAACATAGAATTTCTAAAATTCTTACGCAATGTTGGAAGTGAAGGTAAAAAAACAAAGCCGAGTCTTCATACTTGTATTTTTCCTTTATCATGTTTAATTCTGTCATACCACTCTTGAACTCACCAAGATATACTTTGATGCCCTTACGCTTTGGTAATCGAAGAGGATATAGTCCATGCTTTAAAAAAAACTTATTCATCAAGCTTCTACGCATGCACAGTAACTCCAAATTAAGCTACAAGATCGTTGTTGATGCAATCTGCAGAACTTCGTTAGGTAGTTGCAGTCTCATCTGAGATAAAATCTTATGATCCATTTTCTCCCAGTTCTCTACAAGCATAGAAGTTGATGTCTTTTCTCCACATAGACAGCATTATCCAAATCCAACTGAACAAGGATAGCCTTCATCTTCACTTGCCATAGAGCAAATCTCATGTTCCGATCTACCTTCTCAAGATTGTACTACATAATACTGATGATTTAATGAGACACTTAAAGTCTCTAAGTTCAAAGCTCCAATACCAAATTGTTGGCATAGCAAAAAAAACCCGAATGTTTCTTCGACAACGTGAAAACACAAAGATAAAACTGAGGCAATAAAAACAAAAAAAAATAACCAAGAAGAAAGAACAATGGAGAGCAAAAAAGATATTCACTAATTCTCACAAAGGAGATTACAAAAAGAGTGCAACAGGCAAGGAATTGAGAAATGAGCAAAACAAAATCACCAAATGCATCTAGCTTCACTATTTATAGTAAAGGAAATAGGATTCAGATGCTAATGGATTTTCATTGTGACTTTTCCATAATTTCTCTTGTCTAATTGTCAAGTATGCACTTCATGCACAATCTCTGCGTTTATCTTTTCTGTGACTGACAGTGTAGACAAAAGCACTAGGTTAAAGAAAACATTACATGGGATATTTTGGAGAATTCTTCATGAAAATATAACTTTAAACTGCTTCATTCATCTTCCAGAAACTAGCTCCACTTCAATCATTCCACTGAGTCAACCTAATAATCATGCATTCATCAACCATTTGTGTCAAAAAATTTCTATCTTTGTTAACCCTTGTAATTGAAAATCATCACTTTTAGAAGAATAGGTCCAGGTAAAAGTAGTAATCTATGACCTGACCTATGGACTCGACCCAAGAATTTCAAGTATAAGTTATGAATTTTGACTCATTTATTAAATGAATCAGGTTCAAGTTAGATATAATAAGGTTGAGTTGAGTTCAGGTTACACATTTATCAATATTTATTCTATATAAGCAAGTCGGGTTGGCAAGTTGACCAAACCTGTTTATTAATCGAGTCTAATTCGGGTCATTGATCTTAACATATTTAATAAATAGTCCATTCAGGTTGAGCTATTCAGGTCAGGTCGAATTCAGGTTAAAGTTAAACCAAACCC
The DNA here is from genome assembly GCA_019297695.1 of Apostasia ramifera. Lineage (NCBI taxonomy): Eukaryota > Viridiplantae > Streptophyta > Magnoliopsida > Asparagales > Orchidaceae > Apostasia > Apostasia ramifera. The sequence continues at coordinate 247,760 of JAEMOT010002232.1, forward strand.
ACCAACATACCTTACCATCCCTAGGTCGAGGTCTCGAAAGTAACTTACCGAAGAAATGGAATTGTAGCAGAAATACTCCACCGCAAGAATTCAAGTCACAATCAAAACAATTCACACTACTCAAATACGATGAAATGCATGGATATTCCAGAAGACCCCGGTTTAGTTTAGCCTGATCTCACAGATCACAAATCAATAAATAACTGTTAACACGTGGTTCCTGCGCTGCATCCGGACCGAACACGTGGCGCCTAAACTGGCCTTTATTTTGATTTATTAAATTACTGACTCAGCTTCAGGTTTTGACCAGGTCAAACATCGGGCACAAGGGTTCAGCCTAAGTCCCAGGACAAATCTGGTAACCTCGGGCACGAGGATACAGGGTACCGCCCGTCGCAATCAACTTCACCTAACCCCGCCGCTCTCCGTACGGGCACTCTTTCCAAGAGGAGGTGCCAGTATTTAAAGCTATCATCCTCCTCGTACAGCTGCGGACCTCTCCGGTGACAGACGAAACGGCGCTCAGGGCTTACCCATCACCTTCTCTCCGGAAAACCAAAGTGAAGCTACGCACGCCACACGGCTATAAAAACCGTCGAACAGTCCAGCCAAAATGAGAGACATCTAGACACATACAGAGATACAAAGACGAACAAGCAGGAAGAAGGCAAGATTCAGGTTCTCAGATTCGGATATTCTGATCTCTTTGTAACAAAGCCCCAACTGAGGAGCTTCATTCTTCCTCTCCTTCTTCTTCCTGAGAAAGCCTTTTGTATAAGCCTTTAAGGCCACATTTTTTCTATTAGTGAATCTCTTTGCTGATCGACCGGTGGACGTAGGGGATTCCCTCCCTGAACCACCTTAAATCCCTGTGTGCTTTTTTGGTTGCTTTGAACTAATCTTCTCCTCGAGCTTTCATTAACAGGCTCACCACCCTTTTGCGCGCCGCCGTCTCCTGGAACTCTCTTTCTCTCTTGTGTTTCCTGGGACCTCCACATCCTACGTCAACATCTTCTGGTGCTTTCATTGAGACCTGGGAAGATGGTGGCCAGAACGCGCAAAACCAACTCTGCTGCCCGCAGTCTGCATGCAGGAGAACCCTCTGTTCGAGCACCAAATGACAGAGCTTCAGCTTCCACTTCCCGGCGCCACGCCGAATCTGCTTCTTCCTCTAGAGGCACCCGTGTCTCAAAACTCCAGGGGATGCTCGCAAATCTCACTGACATGGTCACCGGCCTCACGGCGCAGCAGGCCGTGATTCTCAGGCAGACTCAACCGGTGTGCGCAGTACTTCCCCTCCCGCCGGTAGCGGCGTTTCCTGTTCCTCTCCCGCCGGTAGAGGCGGTTCCTGAACCCCCCCCACCGGTCGCGGCGGTCCCAGAGTTGATTCCGCCGGTCGCGGCGGCCCCGGCTCCACCTCCTCCGGTTGACGGAATCTTCGCACCAGCGCCCCTAGTCGCACCACTCTCCATCCAATCTTCTGGTTCCTCCGGACCACCCGGACGTCCTGTCCGTTTCCAGGAGGTTCATCAAAACCACCTTCCACCTTGTCTATTACCACAACCCGCCTTTCTTCCACCTGCTTTCCCTCCATTCCTGGCTGGAAGAGATCCCCTCTTTCCTGCCGCTCAGGCCCCTCATCACGGACCTGATCCTTTCTTCGGGCCAATGGACGGAAATGCCCCTTTTTCCGATGTCATTCGCTTGGCCCCCGTCCCAGAGGACTTCCGGCCACCTAGGCTGGAAATTTACAAAGGCGCAACAAACCCCCGTGAGCATGTGCAGGGGTTCGAGGCCGCTGTCCGATACCGCCAGCCGGACGAAGCCACTAGGTGTCACCTCCTGGCCAACACTCTAAAGGGGGCAGCATTCAGCTGGTTCATTAACCTGCCCCGGGGTCACATCTCCTCCTATGAGCATCTGAAGTGGGAGTTGATCGCCCGTTTCATAGGGCGGACCCGCATTATTGTCTCCGACATGGTGCTCACCAACATTCACAAGGACGCTCAAGTATTTGTGGAGAAGTGCCCTCAATGCCAGTACTACGCTGACATGCAACGGCAACCTGCAGGTTACCTCAAGCCTATCAACTCATCTTGGCCCTTCGCCATTTGAGGGCTGGATTTCTTAGGGCCGATGCCTACGGCCATGAAGGGTTACAAGTGGATACTAGTTGCGGTCGACTACTTTATAAAATGGATTGAGGCTAAGCCACTTACTCAGCCCACTGCTCAAAACGTCGAAAACTTCCTTTGGGCCAATATCCTCTGCAGGTACGGCATACCGATGGTAATTATCACAGATAATGGCTCTCCGTTCGCCAATCAAAGGATCCATGATTTCTGCGGAGAGCACCAAATCAACCTTAAATATGCTTCTGTTTGGCATCCCCACACCAACGGTCAGGCGGAAGCCGCTAACAAGAACATTCTGAATATCTTGAAGAAGCGCCTAGACGGCGCCAGGACCCGCTGGCCGGAAGAGTTACCAGGAGCTCTCTGGGCTTACAATACTGCCCCTTCCGAGGTTACTCAGGAGTCCCCTTTCTCCCTCTCATATGGAATGGACGCTGTCATACCAGTTGAGCTGGAATACCTCTCCCCCAGAGTAGAGGCTGCAGCTAGCTTCGAACCCGAGGCTTTTCAAGCATGGGCAGACGAAAACAGTGATTCACGGAGAATTGATCTGGATCTCCTGGAACAAAAAAGAGAGCTGGCAGCACTAAAACGTTTGAAGCACAAACGACGAATAGAACGATACTACAACCGGAAGGTTAACCCCAGAACTTTCAACAGGGGTGATTTAATCCTCAAGCGGCGACTTCTCGCCGGCAGCAATCTGGGGGTTCCCAAGCTTGAGCCTAATTGGGAAGGTCCTTACATCGTGCGCGAGGTTGCTGGACCTAACGCTTACTATCTCATGACTTCTGAGGGCATTCAAATCCCCAAAAGTTGGAGTGGGGACGACCTGAAGAGATTTTTTGCCTGAAAACCAAGGGCACCTCATCACAAAATACTCCATATACGTCTTTCACTCTGTACAGATTCTTTCAGAAATTCATTTACACAGAATTTAAGTATCAGATTCAATAATCATTCTCTAAAGTGCCTGGACACCTTTATGTTACTCACAGGACATCTGGATTTCTGTATTACTCCAGGATGCATATCCCCTATGCCCCTACGTGTTGAGATGTTCATAACGACCTAAGTGTCGCTCAGGTATGATCTAAACGCTCAAAACTCAAATCATCGTGTCCGAGGTTTCGGACCTCACGCACGATGATACTCACTAACCTTTACTAATACGGTGATCATCAAGCCTAGCAGTGCCTGGCAGGCGGGGTTTTCTACAAACATCTGGGACCCTTCCATAAGCCCATCCGGCCAGCGGAAGATCTGAAGGCCTGCTCGTAACCTTAGAGCTGTCCCTGATATCGAATCACGATACAGGTCCCCCCTAAGCAATGTGTCTTCGCTTCCCACTAGGATAACTGTCATTCCAAGAGGGTCAACCCTTGCCTTAAGAACAAACGTCGTACACGACGTTTCAGACGAACAAGTCCTTTTGACATTGGGTCAGATAACTCCCCCTAGGCAGGATCTCCACTACTATCACTACTTTTCTATTGTGCAGATTCGCAAAGGAATATCTATAATTCTACTAAAGGGGATCCCCAAGGTTAGCCCTTACCACAAGAATAAACATCGTACAAGATGTTTCAGGCCTTCAAGCCCTTGTGGCATCGGATCAAAAATACCTTTCGGGCGGGATCTGCCCTGACTATCACAATGTTCCTCTTCCTTTATGGATTTCGGGAAGTTCCAAACTTAAACTCAATTGCTATGTGGCTCAAAAGCTCCTTATTATCATAATCAGTCTGGACATCTCAAATCTTACAAAAAGGTACATATACATACACAGCAGAATAAACAGGTATGTGATAAACGAACTTCTTTTTTATTCATTTCTCAAAAATTACAAGAAAGATTACATCATTTTATAAGGAAATGGATTAACCTTCACTGACTCCATCCAAGAGGTCAAAAAGCTGTTGGATGGTATCGTCGGTCAAGTCAAACCCTTCTTCCTTATAAATTGGATCTACGGCCATGCAAGGAAAAGGATCCACTTCTCCAAGATCGGCAGCAGTGACCTTGCCTTCTTGGATCAAAGTGGAGGCCAATCCTTCCCAGGCCCGCCTGATCCCGTCTAACCGTTCCTTCCTGCAAGGTAAGCTCGTTTTATAGGCTCCCACCGCCGCGACAGAGCTACTCGCGACCGCAGCCTCCTTGTCGCCATCAGCCTTGGACAGCTTCTCCCGCAGAGCCTTATTGTCAGCCTTCAGCGCACCCATCGCGGATTTGTAAACCGCGAATTCCTCCTGAAGGGCACTATGCCGAGAAGACTCCATTGCCAGTTGGGCCTTCAGGGCTTCAATTTCTTCACTCTGACGATGCAACTGACCGGTCTGATCCAGCATCTGCTCCTCCACTCTCAGAGCCCTATTCAAAATTAAGGGCAAACGGGCGAGTACCTACAATGGAAGCAAGGTCAGCATCTACAAAGCATTAGTCAGAAGAAGGTTAGAATAGATCCTTACTGTCGCCACCCTGTTAGCCATCTGGGCGCAGAGATCCGTCGTGGAGGACCTTTCCAGCTTCTCTTCCAGATCCCTGGTTGCCAGTCCCCCCCCCCAGGATCAGTCCCAAATCTCCTCGAACGGGGTTGAATTGACTTGAAGTTTGCTGTGAGGCGACGGTCATCTTCCTCTCCACTTCCGTAGCGCTCACAGTAACCTTCGTCCCTACACCTGCAAACTCCCCGGTAAAATTCATACAGAATGGAGGCTCTGTGCTCTTCTCCCACTCGCCGACATCTCCTCCCTCCTCAGCGCTCTTCTCCTTTTTCGAAGGGGGTTCTGGGCTGTTCCCGTCAGAGGGACTCCTCCTCTTTCTAAGGGCTTTGCTGAGGACTAAAGCCTGGCAGGAGGTGACCGCTGCTTCTTCTTTCGGACGAGGCACCTCCACCCTCTCTTTTTCCTGGCCTTTATTGGCCTCCTTCTCCTCTCCCTTCTCTCCTATGGCAATCCCAGCAGCGCCTTTAGGGTTTTCTTATCATCTCCAGAGTCGTCCGGCGAGGACACCACGTCGATGGGTATCCCGCCGCAGACCGGCTCTGGGACCTCTGCCTCTTCCTCTCCTTCCACTCCGGCAACTTGTTTGCTGAGTTGGACGGCGGGAGGCTGCCCCCTTCTTGCCCTCCTCATCAGGATTGTTCCAGGAGGGGGGGCAACCTCCTTGAAGATGGTGTATCCCTGAAACTTGGCATACAGGGACACATCATTCTTCACCAGCCTTAAGAAATCTTTCAGGGGCCAGTTTTGCCCTTTCAAAGCTTCCAGGTTCCTATGGTCGAACGTCCCGACCATCCATTGGACGTCACCAATGAACTCGGTAGGGCAAACTCCAGGCGTCAAAGGGATCCCCAAATCCCCGCCTACAAAAAAGTAAAAATCCCTCCAATCCGAGTGGGAACTACTAGCCCCTGAGAACATCGCCTTCCTCGTCCTCGACCGCAAGGCCAGGCACCCCCAATACCCTGGAACCGCCATCCAACTAAACAAATTCCTGAACAGCGTCAGGCTCCATGCTATTCCCCTGGCTTGAAGCAGCTTCAGGAAGGAGTACATGTAGGCGACGGCGTTGGGGGAAAGTTGTGCTGGCACAAGTTGGAATAAGTTCAAGACTTTCTTGAACTCCGGTTGCGGCGGCAGCATCAGACCGTATTCCACTTGTGCCCTGTATACGCATACTGCCCCCTCTGGGGGACTGTTTAGCCGGAGGTCGGCGGAAGGAGGGATGACCATCAAGAGGGGGTTCCCCCTGAACCCTTTAGTCGTATTGAGCACCTCATGTTCCATCATGAGGGACTCCTGGTAGCTGGTATCCTTGTGAAATTGCTCGGCCAGTCCGGCCCACTCAATTTCTCTCCCTCCCATCGCTCGGTTTCTGGCAAGAGGGCGGAACGGATGTTTTTTCTCTCAGAACTTAGGGTTTGGAAGGAAGGCGGAGCTCATCATTCCCTCCTAAAAGGGCCCTTATAGGAAACCGTGGTCCTCCGTCTTCCGACCGTCTGATCTCCTTGATCAGCGCACGAGCATCATCAGACTGCTCGTTCCCTCTGACAAATCCCAGGAATCGAAGCGGCGCACGGGAATCGAAGCGACGCGCGGTTCACGAAGCGTCACTCCTCCCCATCCCGTCGCACGTCAAGAGAATCCTACCATCGTGCACGAGGGTTCGAGGAAAGATTATTCTTTCCCTGATGTTCGATGACCTACCATCGTGCACGAGGGTTCGAGGGAAGATTATCCTCTCCCTGGTGTTCGATATTGCTATATCGTGCACGAGGGTTCGAGGGTAGCTATTTCATCTCTTTTACTTAAAATTTTTCTTTACTTTTTGAGTTCTTTACCTTCCCTTATGGATTCATGTATTCTTTTCTGAGACTTCGTGGTACCTATTTCAAAACACGAAAGAAGAGATACAAAACAAGAATTCATTCACAGCAAGCTTCTGAGAAGGAAAAATGCATTTTCATTAAAGATAGAATTTGTTACAATTTCTTTCTTTGTCCTCACATGTTTCTCTCACGAGTACAGGAAAAACAAAGAAAGATACAAGGCTTCAGAACTTAAACACCTGGTCTGACGAATTCAGACCTCTTAACCGCGTCCCTCCTCCTCGAGGTTTCCTCTTCTCTAAAGCCCTCTCTGCAGATTGTCCATCCGAAAAATGCATCCTTCAGATGGCTCAGAGAGAAGGAGATTCTCCAATCAGGCTGAGGAGCTGGTTGAGAAGAAGGACCAGTTACTTCGGGCTCAGCTGACGCTCTGCCTGCTGACTTCCAGAGGGATCGCGCCGGCCTAGCCACCTAGCTTCCAGAGGAGTCACAGGGCTTTCTCCCGAAGTCCCGCGCAGAGGAAGCCAACTACCCCAACCTGCGTAGGACCTTGGTGGGGTCTCATCTGGGGGATAACTCCCAGCATCGAAGAACCTGCCTGGCCCCTTAGGACCACAAAAGGGAAGAACTGCTGGGTCCCTGATATTATCCTGGTTCAAGGTACCTACATCAACAATGTCTGCAAAAGAGCATCAAAGGCAGCCTGGTGCTGCACATGGCGGCACACCGGCGAGGCGCTGACAATCTTCACCGCCCTCCTCACCGTTTCCTCCAGGTCCTCCATGCGTCGCCCCCGCCATCCAGAGCTGTTCTCCACCAAGGCCCGCAGAGAGCGGACTTCAGATTTCAGCAACTCCTCCCGGCGACAAGCTTTGGAGGTCGCCTCCTTCGCCCCTGACGAGGCCTCCCTGGCCTTAGTCAACTCCTTTCTCAACCTCCTCCTCTCCTCCCTCAAAGCCTCCCTATCGTCGTCCAAATCCTTTATTCTTTTTTGGAGGTCTTTGACATGGGCAGAGTGGGCCTGATTCACACCCGCCAGATTGCGATTAAATTCTCCCCTCGCAATCTCACTCTTGTTAGCCCACTCCGCATTATCCTTGGCTAGGGAAGCTAATCTATCTTCTATTTGATACATCTTCCCCAATTGCCCTCTCTGATCAGCCAAAGAGCGCTCTGTAGCTTGAGACAAAGCGCCCTCCAAATCCCTCACCTCTCGGAGGCAGCGAGCTTCCACATCCTCCTTACCCTTTAGAGATTTTATCACCTCCAGAACTTCGGAGGTGTTCCCCAAGATCTTCTCCTCCGCCCGCCTCATTTCACATAGCCGGTCTCCCAGCATACTCCAGGCCCCCTCAGTACCAAAAGGGGCGCTGGAGAGAGCCGGGGGGCCTCTCCTTTCCTCTTCATCACCTTCTCCGCCTCTGACCCTCCAGTACCAGAGGCAGTAAGGAGGGACTCCCTCTTCATTCCAACCAACTTTTTTCCCAATAGGCCCCCTGACTTTTCGAAACCTAGGGCAACATCAGAAGCAAGAACTGGGGCTCCTAGGGGAGTAGGTCTACCAACAACCAGGGATAGTTTCCCCTTACCTTCATCAAAACCCCCAACCCCGGGAAGGAGCCGCTCAAGCTCTTCGTCCTTGAGCATGATCTTCCCCAGTACCAGCTTCTCTCCAGTGGCTGTCTCTCCTACCAAAACCACCTCCTTTAACTCCTTAACTCTCGGAGGCGGCTTAACTGGAGAGTCAGAGACTACCACCACTCCTGCGGCTTCAGCGCTCACCGGACCCTGGAGAGATTCCAACGTCTGCACCAGGGCAATAGCAACCCTAGTCGTAGGGGCTTCTCCCTCCAAAAATGCTCCCGCCTCCGGCAGCTTCTTCTCCGGAGGGGCGTCGGCCATAGGAGCTCCGGCTCTTTTCTTAGAGAAGCCGGACGCAATCTTCCATTTTCTCTCCGCCATCTCCGTAAGAAGTTCTCACACTCTTGCAGAACTCAACAGGCAAAGGAAGGAAATGCGAAGCGGCAGGCACCGCCTCCATCTTATCTTTGCAGGCCTTGGGCAGCGCGTCCACCCTCGCGACGGTTCGCATTCCAGGACCCATATCAATATTCGCGCCCTGACAATGCGGGGGGCTGATGTTAACACGTGGTTCCTGCGCTGCATCCGGACTGAACACGTGGCGCCTAAACTGGCCTTTATTTTGATTTATTAAATTACTGACTCAGCTTCAGGTTTTGACCAGGTCAAACATCGGGCACGAGAGTTCAGCCTAAGTCCCAGGACAAATCTGGTAACCTCGGGCACGAGGATACAGAGTACCGCTCGTCACAATCAACTTCACCTAACCCCGCCGCTCTCCGTACGGGCACTTTTTCCAAAAGGAGGTGCCAGTATTTAAAGCTATCATCCTCCTCGTACAGCTACGGACCTCTCCGGTGACAGACGAAACGACTCTCAGGGCTTACCCATCACCTTCTCTCCGGAAAACCAGGGTGAAGCTACGCGCGCCACACGGCTATAAAAACCGTCGAACAGACCAGCCAAAAGGAGAGACATCTAGACACATACAGAGATACAAAGACGAACAAGCAGGAAGAAGGCAAGATTCAGGTTCTCAGATTCGAATATTCTGATCTCTTTGTAACAAAGCCCCAACTGAGGAGCTTCATTTTTCCTCTCCTTCTTCTTCTTCCTGAGAAAGCCTTTTGTATAAGCCTTCAAGGCCACATTTTTTCTATCAGTGAATCTCTTTGCTGATCGACCGGTGGACGTAGGAGATTCCCTCCCTGAACCACCTTAAATCCCTGTGTGTTTTTCTGGTTGCTTTGAACTAATCTTCTCCTCGAGCTTTCATTAACAGGCTCACCACCCTTTTGCGCGCCGCCGTCTCCTGGAACTCTCTTTCTCTCTGGTGTTTCCTGAGACCTCCACATCCTACGTCAACAATAACTCACGTTAGCGAAGCAGATTCCCGGATTCCAGCAGACCAAAGGGGACGATAAGCACTCGCTTCGACATCACCGCAACAGGAACAACAAGAAACGCAATACAACAGATGCTTCCACCGGTGACGAGTAAAACGAGTCCCCGTGCTTCCCATGATCTCATCCAAAACCCAGAAAAAAAAGCAACAAACACCATTCAAGATGAAGAAACCCAAAGGAACTCCGCTAACTATTTCCGCCCATCAGAATCCGAAAGAACGATGAAGAAGAGAAACCCTGCGATAGCATTATTTGGTCCAAAAGCTGGAGAAGATATACCTGAAAAGGGTTTGGGGAGGATCGCTCACTAGGAAGGGCTCCTGATGAGGCCTTCACACGATTCTTTCTCCCGTCCTCAATCCAGAATCCGGAAAAGCAACAAACCGAGAAGGAAGGAGTCGACATTTTAGATCACGGGAAGGCGTAATATGGAAAATTCAGATCGTTTGGTTTCAGTGCAACACAAATTTTAATTATAAAATTTAAATTTAATTCACATTAAATATAAATATAAATATTAAATTTTATATTTTTTATATTTTTTATATTTTTTAATATTAAATTAAATA
>JAEMOT010002232.1:257813-268897 GCA_019297695.1 Apostasia ramifera
TAAATATATTTTTCATTAAATTTATAAAATAAAATATTTTTTTTATTCAAAATTTAATCCTCAAATTAAAAGAAACCGGACTCTTCAAATATCCGAAAGCCAACAGCAGCATGCTGACCTGATGATTATTTAAGGATGGCAACTTAATAAAACTCATATCTATTTTGCTTATTATTATTCATATTAATATTATAAAAATTGAATTGATAATTAAACTAAAATTTGATTCATAGTTGGATCGATCGAACCAATTTAACCGATCAATCCAATTAATAAAATGATATAATTATATACAATTTAACATTAAAAATATAAAATATTTATTATATAAATATAATTAAATAAATAATATTTAATATAACGAATAAAAATTAATTAATATATATCTAACGTAACTAATAAAAATTAACGAAACATACATATAAAATTTATATATAATTTGTAGTATGACAAATAAAAATTAAATACTATACGTGATATATATTTAACATAAACACTATGGGTGTGTTTGTTTGTAAGGTTAAATTTAAGAAGGTTAAAATTAAATTTGGATGGAGATATTTTTTTATTGAAAGTTGTGAATGATGTGAAATAAAGTTAGTTATTATGTTGGAATATGTGAGGGATGCAATATAAAGTTAGTTATTATGTTGAAATATGTGAAGGATGTGATATAAGTTAGTTATTATTTTAGTAATATGTGTAGGATGTGAAATAAATTTAATTTTTAATATTAAATTTTATGTGTGATGTGATATGCCTGGTTAAAATTAAACCAGGTTAATTTTAAACTCCTAGACAAACGGGGCCTATATGTAATATATATCCGGTCATATTAAAATAAAAAAAGTTTAGATATTCTTAAAAAAAAAAAAAATTTAAGTACATGAATCTAACATAAATTTTTTATTTAAAAAATTTATTAAATTATTTACAAACATTAATTAATATAGATAAAATATAAATTTTTTGGTTGAACTGGCATTTAACTAATTCACCTAGTTTGATTAATATAATCTAGTCTAAATTAGTTCAATTTCTTTTTCGATTTTAACATAAAACCGAACTAGACTGAACCCGTTGGTCGATGCATTTATTACAATATTGATTCATTCTCATCTCATACTTGTTTCTGCCCAGCCCCATCTTGTTTATCCTAAAACTCATATCCACCTCATCCTGCCCCTAATTTATTTCTATAACCTATGCCCACCCTATTACGCCTCTCCTTGCCCCCGCAGGGCCGCAATACCTCGCCTCAAATCTATTATTAATAATTTATTTTTAAATAAAAATAAATTTTTAATTTTAAAATTTATAATAATATTTAATTATTAGCAAATTATGAGTCAGAACAGATATGATTAAGTCATATATAAACCTACTCCATTTCATAACAGTGGGGCAAATCATAGATTATCAGTATAATTATAGGACTTGTACCTATCTTATTAGAGCAGATTGAGGCAGATTAAATAGATATGAATATAAATAATCACCCCTATATTTACTCATAATTAGTAGGCATGAATCTAAATTTGATGAATATACATTTATATATAATAGAACTGGACTCATATATGTAATATATGTGATAATATGTATTACAATGGGATAAAATATGCTAAATATGAGTTATACTTATTACATTTGGGTTATACCTATCTGAAACATAAATAAAACTTAGACTGAGTTAAAATATAGTAACTATGAGTCATATCCAGCATTTTTTGGATCATATTTAATTAAAAATATTAAATTCATATTTATATTCAACATGTATAACCTTATACTTATTAAATTTGGATTCATACTTATTAAAGGCCCCGTTTGTTTCTAACTCAAAAATTAATCTGATTTAATTTTAATCTGACATATCACATCATGTATAAAATTTAATATTAAAAATTAATTTTATTTCACATCCTACACACATTACTAAAATAATAACTAACTTTATATCGCATCCCTCACATATTCCAATATAATAACTAACTTTATTTTACATCATTCACAACTTTCAAAAAAAAATATCTTTATTCAAATTTAATTTTAATTATGTTAAATTTAACCTTACAAACAAACAGACTAAAGTATAAATCATACAGTCATACTTACCTAACTATAGGTATACACACAATTAAGAGAAATTATTAAGTTCGGACATTCTAACATGTGAGATTTCTGGCACCCAACAAAAGCTCGCCAGCTGTACGATGAGCTCCACCACGACTGCGCACTATTACCAGCGTTTATATTATTAATGAAATTTTTTATATTATTTTATAATATGCATAGTAAAAATAAATATATATATATATATATATATAGATATATCAAAAAAATATATAAATATATATATAAAAAATATAAATTTATAAGAAACTATTATGTACATATACATTACAAAAATAAATCTAAATAAAGTAAAATTTGCAACATATAATCTGATATTTACTTCGTATAAACCTACTTTTGTATAGCATAAATATATAATAGTTTTAGTATGTGATCTCTTTTTATTACATATAGATCTATCATTGCTATATATAAAAAATATTAACAATATAAAAATATTATTAACACTTCTCGTCATGGTAGTTTAATAATTTCTCCACTATCAAACTTATGCAGGCCTAGCATGTATGACGTGCCGCTTCTAAAATTCCCTCAGCCAAGTTACGTTATATGTTATCATTATATTTTTATCTTGTATCTTAAATATTATTTTTAACATAAAAATGAATTTTATTTTGCGTTACAAGATAAAAACTTTAATATTGAACTTTAATATCAATATATTATTGTCCAATAACTCAAAATGGACTTGACGCAGACCTGATTAGGAACTTAAAGTGGACCCGCTCAGCTGGTCCGGGCTTAAAATGATAAGTGGATAACGGGACCCACTAATGAAAATTTAGATTTTTTCCTTGGGAAAGTTACATTTAGGTCTTTTCATAAAAAGATATATACATATATATTCAATCAGAGCATAATATTACATAAATTTATAATTTTAAAATTTTAATATTTATATTTCTAAATCAAATATAATATATCATTCCGATTTTTTTTTTTTAAATATTAAATTTTATAAAACATCAAAATTATTTCTTTCTTTCAAAAGAGCAAGCAGATGGTAATGTAATTAAGCTTGCCTACTCCTTCTCTCTCTCCACCCTTCTCTTTATGTCTCTCTTCCAGCACTATGCAACTGCTAGCCTGCTGCACGCAACTACATGCAACCCCTCACAAGAGTATGTAAAGAGAGACCAGTAGTTGCAACCCCTCACAAGAGTATGTAAAGAGAGAGACCAGGACTGGGAAAAAGAGAAAGAAAGAGCAAAAGAAGAGAACGTGAGGGTATGCTGCATCAGCGTCTGCTTGCTCCACAAAAGGAGGTAGTATTAACACGTGGTTTTAGCACTGCATCTAAGACATACATGTGGTACCTTGAAAGATACACTAATCCTCTATCATAATTATTATTTTTTTGCAGATCTCAAACCTCGTCTCCGAGGATTCAGCCTTCCACAGACCTTGTCAACGAGGATTGAGCTACAGTAGTCTCATAACATCGGGGATGACATATCCCAGCTCTCTCCAGGCATCGGGTACAATATTGTGAGCCATCTTTCAACACCATCGGTAATGATGTTTCTCAGCTGCACCGATCGCTATTAGCATGCCACGACCGTACCATTTCTAATGGTGCATGATCCTGCCAATCACACAAACCAAGGGCATGCATGCTTCAGCCATCACGGACCCCGAGAAGAATTGCGAAGATCAAGAAGTCCTGCACTCCACCCATTGCTTCCAGCTCCTCCAGTGACCGATAGCAGTGGAACCACTAGTACAGACTCTGTAATTGTATATATTATCTTACTCCAAAAATTCGGGAGAAGCTCCACTACTTTCTGCCCAAAAATACCCTTGAACAGGCTTCAAGTAGAGGGGGGATTCACTAGACCTTTTCCTTTTTATTACTCTTGTACTAAGCCCGAGCAGCTTTCTTTCTAAAAATATAGTAGAAGACTTCAAGCTGATCCAGTGGATGTAAGGAATTTCTTTTTTGAGCCACCTTAAATTTCTGTATGCTTTTCTAGATGTTTTTCTCTCTCATTTAAGTTATAATTATCAGGCTTAGCTCTCTGCATACCGCTATTTTTTGGGACTCTTTCTTCTCAAGTCAACAGATAGGAAAGAAAAGAAGAGAGAATAGGAGAGAATAATTTTGATATTTTATGAAATTTTAATATTAAAAAATTAAAAATAAATCTCATTGATATATTATGCCTTATTTAAAGATTGAAACGTTAAAATTTCAAAAACATAAATTTGCGTAATGTTATATTATCAACGCATAGACTTGAAAAGCACAAAATAATAGTTGTACTGTTGTACCAAAAAAAGGGGGCATTTATTTATGTCACTCCTAAAGTAAGCTTTATTACATATTTACCCCCAAAATTATCTATTTATTTTTGTTCTCTCTAACTTTGAATGATTATTTACAAAGTAAATTTCTTCCCTCACTCCCGTTATCTTCTTGTGACCTTAACTTTGGGAGTGAAATATTGGCTATTAAATATTAGTTATTTTAAATATTGGTCATTAATATTCTTGATGTAACAACTTTGGGGGTAAAATATGTAATAAAGCTTACTTTAAGGGAGACAAAAGTAAATAGACAATTTTGGAGGTAAAATATGTAATAAAGCTTATTTTAAAAATGACTTAAGTAAATTTCTCAAAAAAAATTGATACGAGCATTTTTTCCTTAAAATTTGAATTAGGTCTGAGGGCACAAAATGTCATTTTAATTAATCCCAAGAAGTTATTTGCTTGAGTTGTTATTTTTAATTGAAATAAAAATTAATTTTTAATATAATAGTTTAATTTTAAAATTTATGAATAATTTAAAATAAATTTTATTTTATTTTATGATGTGCATAGTATATGAAAAAATAATTTTTTATTTTATAATTTATATAGAGTGTAAAATAAATTTAATTTTAATATTAAAATTTATCTTGAATTTAAAATATTATTAATTTAATATTAAAATTTATATATAATATAATATAAAGATTAATTTTAACCTACATTAACATTAACCTCAGTAAATAAAGGTAAAAAAGTATTCGAAAAAATGCAAGATCAAACAGTTCATATGCCAACTATAAATCAAATGTTTGATTTGACATATGTTTAAGAGGGCGTTTGGTTCGATGTTATGTCATGTTATTTACTTGTCATGATATTTCATATTTTAAATGATAATTCTATAGTTTTTTAAAAGATTATCTAAAGATATTATCAAAATAAATAATTATTTTCTTTAAATAGTATGATAAAATATCAATATAATGTTGAACCAAACGCTCTCTAAATAACATCTAGATGCACCAAAAATTGAGTGAATACCACCTAACATAATAATAAAAAAAGCTAAGTTATAAAGTAGTTAGTGAAGCTTGGGATAACAAGAATTTAGTAGTTTATCATATTTCAACATAATGATTAGATTGAGCCAAATCAATAAAAATTTATTAGTAACATAAGCATCTAAGTAGTATTGACATTTAAATAACACTAATACCAAAATACCCTTTATATATGTAACAAATTAAGAAAGTATTTCTAAGCTAACACCAACTATTTCCATTTAGTATGTGATATATATATATATAGTTTTAGTATGTGGATCTTGTTGAAACTGCATTACTTTAAATATTAAAATATATATGAGAGGAAAGATATAGCTTACTGAAGATGCATTCCACGAGAGTATCTGATGTTAAAGTGGCATATTCTTCGTTAATAAATGTGATACTTTCATGCATTTAGACGAACTGCAACATGTAGAATAGATTTCCCCCCGTCTGCTAGATGTTTAGCATGAGCCAAGCTGAGCTGGCAGTTAAATAAAATTCACTTTTCATATTGTCATCATCATTTCTCACAAGTAGCAAACATTAGTGAATTTTTCATATTTAATTTTAAGTTAGAATAGTGTTCTTGTTCTTTAGAGTAAGATAAATGAGAGTAAATTTAACTATCTAAAGACAAATCACATAAAGAATAGGAATAACGATAGAGTAAGTTTGGGTCATGTTAAGTGGAGCTCATATCCCCTTGCAATCTTAACAATTTAAATTTGGTAATATTAACAAAATATCGTTACTGTAATATTGAAGATTAAAGAGTGAGCCATGTGTAAATAAATCTTGAAGGGTGGTGAATATATAAATATAATTTTTTAAAATATCATGTATGTAATTTTCTTAAAATTTATTGTTGACATGTGGCTCCAGCACTGTATCACAGCCATACACGTGGCGCTTGGCTATTAGCCTTATGATTATTATTTTTGCCGATCCCAAATCTTATCCACGATGTTTTGGGTTACAATTCACAAACTTCGTCCATGATGTTTCCCAGCTCTCCCCAAACATCGATGATGATGTTTCTCAGCTATATCTATCGCTGTCAGCGTGCTCTGGCCGCACTGTTTCTAATGCAGCATGCTTCTTCCAGTCACGCAAATCAAGGGCCCGCATGCTTCAGCCATCACGGACTCCAAGAAGACAAACTCTTCACTCATTGTTTCCAGCCCCTCCAGTGGCCGACAGCAGTGGGAGCACCAGCATGGGCTCAACATTGTTTATACTTTTTTCTCTCCGGAAAACCCGAGCGGAGCTCTCCTTCCACCCACTTATAAATACCCCTGAATAAAGTTTCAGGGGAAAAAGGAGGAGAAGGGGAGCACTCTCCTTTTTCCACTCTACTTGTATTAGAGCTTAAATTAAGAAAGCTCTCCCTCTCTCTGGCTCCCTCTTCTAATGATTGTACTAGTCTTGACGGCCATTTCTCCTCTCTTTTAGTGAAATCATTCACCCGATCACCTGGTGGACATAGAGGATTTCCTCCCTGAACCACCTTAAATCTCCGTGTGTTGCTCTAGATGCTTTCTCTCATTTAAGCCTTAACCATCAGGCTCAGCTCTCTGCGTACCGCCGTCTCTCAAAACTCTCTCTCTGTGTGTTTCTTGGGATCCCCTACATCTCACGTCAATATTTTCTGGTACTTTCATTGAGACTCTGAGAAGATGGTGGCCAGGACACACAGAACCAACTCCACAGTCCGCAGCACACAAGCAGGTGAACCTTTCGTCAAGGTGCCAAGTGATGAAGCCTCAGCTTCGACATCCCGGCACCGCGCCCGATCTACTTCTTCCTCCGGGCGCATCCACCTTTCAGCATTACAATGGATGCTGGCCAATCTCACCAATATGGTCACTGGCCTCATAACCCAGCAAGCTGTGATTCTCAGGCAGACCCAACCGGTTTGTGCCACCCTGTTTCCCCCTGCACCTCTTTCGCCGGTTGTGGCAGCTCCTGATTTTCTTCCGCCAGTTGCGGGGGCTCATGAACCTCCCCCGCCAGCTGTGGTGGACCCCACTCCTCTCACTGTCGGAAGTCATCCTGTTCAGTCGTCTGGTTCCTCCTAGCCTCTCACACATCATCCTCCTCATCAGGAAGAACACCAGGGCCAAAATCCTCTCTCACTGTTCCCTGCATATCCACTTCTTCTGCCTGCCGTCTTTCCTCCAGCTTTTCCTCCTTTCCTCACTGGATGGAATCGCCTTTTCCCAGGTGCTCAGGCCCTCCAATATGGACCTAATCCCTTCTTTGGTTCACTTGATGGCGACACCCCTTTCTTTGACGACAATCGATAGGCGCCAGTCCCAGAGGACTTCAGGCCGCCACGCCTTGAATCCTACAGAGGTACTACTGACCCCCGAGAACACATCCAGGGGTTCGAAGCTGTTGTTCGCTACTGTCAACCTGATGAGGCTACCAAGTGTTATCTCCTAGACAACACTCTAAAAGGGGCAGCCTTCAGCTGGTTTGTTAAGCTGCCCAGAGGCCACATCTATTCCTATGAGCATTTGAAATGGGAAGTGATTACTCGCTTCATCGGCCAGACGCGCATGATCATATCTGATATGGTGCTCGCCAACATCAAGCAGGGCGAGAAAGAAAGCCTGCGAAATTATACCAACCTCTTCTTCGCCATTATGGCAGAAGCTGAAGACGTCTTCCCTACTGTCGCCATCCATGATTACCACAGAGGACTGATTAGTGGAAATCTATCCAAATCTCTGCAGCTGATGAAACCCAAGAGTTACTCTGAGTTGGTTGTTAGGGCCAGCCAGTTCATACTTTTGGAGGATGCTGAAAGGAGCGGTTCCCCCGATGTTACTAAGCCCAAAGTAAAGAGAAGAAAATATTGGAGAGACGAAACATTGAAATCTGGTTAACACTAACCATCGTACACGATGGCCCTTGCCAAACATCGATCTCGATGTTTATCAAACTTCATGATTTCAAGTTGGATCCATATGTCGTCCACGATATTTATGCACCTAGCACTATCTGATTCTGAAATTCTTATGCTGTTAATTCTAACATTGATATTCATATTGAGGTATTATCTAAAGCACAATTAGCTCATTTTTTATTCAAGCATTGTGCGATAGGTATTGATTCTAACCTCAAACTCTTCAACTATCGTACTCGAGATTTCCGCACCTCATACATGATGGTTTATTATACTCACTCTTCATATACGGAGGTCACCGAGCCTAGTCACGCCTGGCAGGCGGGGACTTCTCTCTACATTTGGAACCCTTCTATAAGCCCATCTGGCTAGCAGAAGGCCAAAAGGCTTGCTCGTAATCTTAAGGCAGTCCCTGCTATCTACTCATGATACAGGTCCACCCTAAGCAGAGTGCCTTTGCTTCCCACTAGGATCTGCTACTCTAACGGAGGTCAGCCTATGCCTTAAGTACAAACATCTCTACGATATTTCAGACGATTTAAGTTCTTTTGGCATCGGGTCAGATAACTCCTCCTAGGCAGGATCTCCACTACTATCATTACTTCTTTCCTATGCAGATGCGTAAAGGAGTATGATTTCAAGTTAAATTTGAGAAATGCCCTATCAGTTCTGTTTTATTCTTAACCTGCTACAAGGGAAATTAACCAGATTACTCCTTAATCAGATATAATATTTTCAAATATACTCTTTCCACTAAGATCTGGCGCTCTAGTGGAGGTCAACACATGTCCATAGTACAAACATCTCTACGATGTTCCAGACTGTCATGTCCAATGACATCAGGGAAGTTCGCCTCAAGAGCTACTCCTAGGCAAGTTCACTGCTATCATCACTTCTCTCTTGTGCAGGATCTACTTGAGCTCAGTCGTGATTTCTGTGACATCGAAATCGAGGATCAGCCAACTCTTCAGAAATTGCTCTCCAAAATATCGACATCGATGTTTCCTTCATCATGAAAAACATCAATATCGATATTTTGTGGCTCTACCGATCAAACATTCCGCTTGGTTCATAGCACCTACAGGGCGAAGCAATGCCTCTCCTCCTCAGAAGGGAGATCTGGAGGAGGCCTGCTCCTTAGATACCAGGTTAGCCTTATTCTTTTGCTCCGTCATCTCACTAGCTATTCCTTTCTTCCTTTTCTTGCAGGAATCCAAGAGATGGTGAGAAGTGTCGGGGTGCTCCCCTGACTTCATCCATGCAGAACTTAGGCAGCGCGTTCACCACTGTCATGGTTTGCATACCAGGACCTACATAAATGTTCGCGCCCCAGCATGTGGGGGGCTGATGTTGACATGTGGCTCCAGCACTGCATCACAGCCATACACGTGGCGCTTGGCTACTAACCTTATAATTATTATTTTTGCAGATCCCAAATCTTGTCCACAATGTTTTGGGTTACAGCTCACAAACTTCATCCACGATGTTTCCAGCTCTCCCAGTCACATCGGGCACGACGTTTTCCAGCTCTCCCCAAACATACAGGGAGCCTGCATGGGAGTGGCTTGCGCGCTGCCCCGGCATCCCGTAAGAAAGATATTAAGCTTTTCTCTTAAAAGTTAAGTTAGCATTCTTGCACATGGAGTTCTTATAAAATTTTAAATTGAGTTAATTTATTTTTTGTACAACCCATAAGGGTTATTTAGTTTCTTATTCCTATTTTAGTTTTGAGTCTCTTTGCATTGTGAGGGGTTTTTTACTTATCCTTAAGTATTGTTCTTTTTTCATAGTAAAAAAAATTGAGAGATTGATTTGTGACTTTAAACTGAAAAAGCATAAGTTTTCTCTTTGTATTTAGGTCTAACTTGACCATAACAAGCGTGGAATAGTGAAATCCAAAAAGAGAAACAAAAGGTAGTGAGCTAAGCAAGAAAATAGCCAAATCATTATACATCATGTGTCATTTTTTATTTTTATATTATTTTTTACACTATCTAGATGCTAATGTATTTAACACCTTTTTTTTTTCAAAAACCTTAAAATATAATTTTAGTAATTAGATTTTGGATATAATAAATTGTGCTAATTCAAAATACTTAATAATTTAAATTATCTAAACTCTATGAAATAACTAAATTTAGTAGGTTGAATAATTAAAATTTAGACTTACTCACCCCCAAACTTAATTAACTTAACCTAGGATCCAATATAACTGAATTATAGCAGTGAAATGGAATCGAATAGTATATTAGGTAAATTTGATTTACCTAACAAAAATACCCGACAGTCAAAAATAATTTGATTTGTGCATTCTATTATAATTAAGTTATATATATAACATAAAATTTATTTTTAACTTAACTATATATCAGTGGAATGGAGCGGGTTAGTACATCAGATGAATTTAATAGAGAATGCTCGACAATCAAAAATTTACTGATTTGTCTATTCCAATATAGTTAAATTACTTAATCACTAAATTTATATTCTGTAATTTTAATTACTGAATCTAACTTACTGACTCTTACTTTTTTGTACTACTAACATTTATTTACTATAATACTAATATTTATTTATTATACTTTTTCTTCTTTACTAACTTTTCTTATTTTTTTTTACACTACTTTTTACTTTCTGTAATTTTTTTTACTAATTTTTTGTTAGCATTTTTATTTTTATCCACATATATATACTGTATATATATATACTAATATATATATATATATACTAAT
>JAEMOT010002232.1:268913-315844 GCA_019297695.1 Apostasia ramifera
ATATACATATTAAATTTTTACTTATTTTTTTGTGAGTACTACTTTAAAATTGCTTAATTATTCTTGCTAAAAGACTTGCTTAAATGCTTTTATTAAAAAAAATTAAAAATCTCATAATAATAGATAATTTTAAAAATACTTATAATTTTTAATTAATATTAATTAAAAATTAAAATTTTAATTACGCTAAATTCATCTTGTTTTTGGATGTGAAAGTGGACCAACATTATATGAATCTTATTAAAAATAAATTTATTATGCTATTAAAGTAATTAAAATGTTATTTATTCAATATTTAGTACATAGACCTATAAAAATAAAAACCGTATCCAGCATATCCGGCGAGTCCAGGCCTGTCAACAGATCTGATTCAGGTCAGTTGACTTCAATCCGGATTCAAATCCATATATGTCTGATCGTGTTATACATCGGATCGTGTTATGGTCAATCCATATCCTCTCGGGTCGAAAATCGAATCGATTCGGAACTCGGGTTTTCGGATTTAATTCATTTACAATAAAAGTAGTTATTTTTAAGTAATTTTCATAATTAAATTTAAATTAATATTAAATTTATTGAAAATAAAATATTTAAAAAATATTATATTTTATGAATTAATTAAATATTTTAATATAAAAATCAGTATTTGTAATATATTCTTGTATGAATTATAAATTAGATTACATAAACAAATCGAATTTTAAACGGATCGGGTCAATGGTGATCCATATCTGATCTATTTATCTGTAAATGAATCGAGTCAGTAAACGGGGTGGATTGACGGGTCAAAAAAAATTTATTTGGGATTTAATCGGATCGAAACTCGGATCGAATCGGGTAACGCTCCGATCCACTGACAGGCCTGCGAGTCATCTTACCGATTGCGCTGACGTCATGCTCTGCTGGATCATACATGGGCCCGAGGCCGAATCGTAGATATCAGCCATCTCGAGGGGCAGTTTGGGATGTCGGTCCATCTTTTTGATGCCACGCTCCGAGAATGAATTCTTTTTAATCGGGAATCGGTTAAGATTAGCCGGCCGGCATTGACCGATAGCAGGGACGCCGTCATCGGTTAACGGTTGCCGTTAGGTCTGGAAGAAGGCGGGCTAACAGTTTGTTTACTGGCCCAATTCTGAGAGATCGGGCCAATTCCGTGTGACCCGACAGGATCGTCCAACCCGTACGGTTAAAATCATAACCTTTTTTTTGGTAGTAGTTTGATCTTTATGACAAAATTAAGTTAATTGTCCAATCGCTATTATTAAAATTATTTTAACCAGTTTATCACTGTAAAATATTAAAAAAATAATTAACTACATGCTACATCATTTTACTTTATTTCTGCATTACATATCTATTTTTAGTTAATTACGCTATGCACACTCAAAACATTATAAAATCTTACATACACACACTTTTACTTGTTTTTATTATAATGAGCAATTATAATTTTCCAATAACCTAACTATAGTTAAGTTACAAAAAATTTGAACCGTTCATCATATTATTTTAAGGATATTTAAATATATTTTGAGTGAAAATCTTAAAAGTTTGATGTTTAGGTTGTGGTAAGGGAAGGAAACATCCGCGATGTGAATTGATTTTAGGACAGATCAGCGCTTTAGTGTGTCATCGAAGAAGAAAAAAATATGTACTATTAAAGATAAAAATGTAATTTTAATGATTTACTAACGAAATATTTTTTTTCAAATAGATTTTAACTAAATTTTAACTTAAATGTGTGTATGTAAGATTTTATAATGTTTTGAGTGTGCATAGCATAATTAACTAAGAATGAATAGGTAATACATAAATAAAGTGAAATGGTGTGGCATGCAGGTAATTATCCCAATATTAAAATCATTTTGAATTTAGACGATATTCTCGCTAGTAAGTATTTCATTATATCGGTGCTTATAAAATAGAGAAATACTTATTTATTTATAAGACTTATATAGTATTAATTTTTTATTTTTTATTTTTAATATATTTAATTATTTATCATTCTTTAATATTTTATTCTTGAATCATATGTAAGGTTTTTAGAATAAAAATTAATTTATGTGGGGACTAACAAGCTTTTTATTTATTTTTTCTCAGTCTAGCTACACAAAAATATATTACTTAATTTTAGCCATACACAATACAATAATATTTTAGAGAAATAATATTTGAGTTTTTTTGTTTACTTTTATGAATATATAAATCTTTTTAGTTTTTAAATTAAGTAAATTAGTTAATTAATTTGAGTAAAATTATGTATGAGTTTTTTTTAATAAATATTACTTTTATAGCTAAAAATAATTATTTTTATAATTAGCTTGAGTAAAAGTACCATCAAATAATTATCACTGTCAAAAAAATATAAAAATATATATTTTTGCTATAAAAGTAATATTTATTTATAAAAATTGACTAATCTGTACTTTAACTCAAATTAGTGAATTAATATGTTTAATTTGAATATACGTATGTGTAGGCAAATAAAATAAATCTAAATGCTATTTACCTTAATATTTTATAATTTAACTATATATTTTGCAGTAAAAGTTATAACTATATATAATATCTATTAACCATTATATTTTTTGGCATTTTTCTTCAACAGTATTTGTCAGTTATCAAAAAAATGATAAATCCAGTGAAATTTGTGGAGATTGGTCGGGTCAGTCGGGCCGGGCGGGCCGGAGACCCGCCGGCCCACGTGCTTGCCAACCGTTACTAATGCTGGCCGTAGCGGCGACTTCAGCGCCCATAGCGAAGCCGGAAAGCTCGTGATCTGGAATTGGAAATGCATAAACTATACCTAATTTGGAGGAGCGCGACGCCGGCAAACTTCGTCTCTTCTCTCTCCTCTATAAATCGCAGAGCTCTACCTCCGCCACCATCAAAAGCTTCTTCTAACCTTCAATCGTCTGAGCTTCCTAGCGTCCATTCATGGCGGCGAAGGTTTACATAGTGTAAGCATTGACGGCTCTGTTCTGTCTTCTTTTTTCTCTTGCTGCATCTACTTCTTTTGGGATCTTCGTTTCTGAAAATCTGTTGAAGGATTGAACTGGGAAGGGCATTCATTACCTGCTTATGTTATTGCCGATCACTGATTTCGTAGTGGTGTCTTCTCTCCAATACGATCCCCTGATCAGCTTTTCTTGCGGTGAATGCGGATTTTGTGTTTGTCGTATTGCCTCAATGGATCTGACTGTCCTTCTTTCACCCGACTTTGTTATTATGTAGGCGCATGTTACTGTTTTCATTATCTCGCACATGAGTAATGCTATACTTCCCCAATAAATTACTCAAAATTTTCAATCCAACTAGGATTCCTATGTGGCAATGATGTCACATAAGTAAAAAGATTACTTTTATCTATGCAACACTATTGTCACATAGGTGTCACATAGGATTTCTAATTTGATTCAAAGTTTGGGATCATTTATTGAGGCTACAAAGTATTGTTCCCCCCACATTACATCTTTTTGAAGTACATGTGTGATTCATATTCTTCTGCACATTTTCTTGTACTGAGCAAATTTTCATCTCTGTTGCAAATCGTGAATCAACATGATGTTTTATAATCGAGATTGTTAGAAGTATTCTTTCTAATTTTTTCTCCAGTTACTGGTTGAATGCTTTTCTACTGATATAGGGAATTAGTTTGCAATATTTTGAATTTATCTTAAGACTACTTTAGCAATTTGAGATTTCAACAATATGGCTCCTATCATTATATAGTTGACCTACATACCATGGATGTTGGACATTTATACATGGAGTGGTTTTTTGAGCATTTCAATATGATTCTCTGATCCGGGATAGTTTTGATCAGCATATACATGAATATCTTGGTTTAAATAGAGGAAGGGAAAGATAAAAAATGACTTGAGGTGTCCATAGGGATGATCTTGAATCAATTGCTCATACAGACATTGCTTTATACAGAGTTGAATGAAGAAGAAAAACCGATATAGCTAGACCAAATTAGATTGGGATTAATGCTATGTAGTTGTATATTTGGCTTGTTGATTAACGATTGCTTGGTTAGTGAAATTCTTAAACTTGGCTCCTATGTTCATTTGTTGTACAACATTAATGTTTGTCATTGTTAGATGTTAATTTGCTGAAATTCTGTAGTTATTACTCCATGTATGGACATATCGAGAAACTTGCCCATGAAATTTTGAAGGGTGCCTCATCAGTGGAAGGCGTGGAAGCCAAGCTGTGGCAGGTAATTCTTCACGATGTACTGTGTTATCAGCATGGTTGACCTTTTACGAAGGTTTCAGCAATACGTTAGTATTAACTAGTTTTGCCCTCAAATTAGCAATCAGAAATTCAATTTTGCATTAATCCACAAACTTGAGAATTTTTTTGACTATCAAAAAAAAAATGTATTAGTGTCATCTCTAATCACCATATTGCAAGTGCTTATTTGTCTTTCCCTTTTCTCTCTTCAGTTATGTGACTTAAAATCCTTACATCTATGTGCAATAGGCTCTAGAGATTATTATGACAACAGATTTAGACAAACCATCTTAGGCATTCCTCCCTCATCTTGTTCTTATATGTGTTATTTTTAATGTGGTCAGTTGCAGTATCACTAAGTCAATTTCTGCATCTCAATTGCACTAACCTTAGAGATCTTTGCCACTTTAAGTAGCAATCATGCTTGTATGGCACATGTGATCAGATAACAATTTTATGATGTGTTCTTGTGCTTATAGACATATTTTATTTCATATGTGTGAGAATAGATATTGTTGAGAATTTAGTAATCTTATTTATCTCTAGCCTTTTCTTGATTCAATAAGGTTCCGGAGACACTTTCAGAAGAAGTGCTCGGAAAGTTGGGAGCTCCTCCAAAGAGTGATGTCCCAATCATCACTCCTGATCAGCTTCCTGATGCTGACGGCTTCATCTTTGGCTTCCCAACAAGGTTTGGTATGATGGCTGCACAGTTTAAGGCGTTCTTGGATGCTACTGGTGGTCTTTGGAGAACACAGCATCTTGCTGGCAAACCTGCTGGCATCTTCGTATCTACTGGTTCTCAGGGAGGTGGTCAAGAGACTACAGCGTAATTAATTCCTCTTGTTGCAATTTTGGTTTTCTTGAATAACAAAAACTAATGTTTGTGAATCATTAAAATACTCACAACAATCCATCTTCAGAACTGGAGATCATTACCTAAATATCATTCGGGGTTTGGTAATTGGCCTAGTTTTGAGAGTTGTTTAAGCTACTAGCCCATTTCGTTAGCTTCTAATTAGTATTAAGCTTTTACTGATGAATGCCATTCCTTTTTCTTTATGATCTTATAAATCTCATAGCTGGTGTTATCCTTGTTTGCTTAATTCCATTCAATTTTCTTATTTGAGCCTTAGACCATGAGCCACTATGCAAATGCTTCCGGCAGTAGGTGGTTCCCCGGATTCGGATCAGATCAGCCTTGACCCAGATCCGAATCCATTTATATTCAGAACGGATCACACCTTGGATTGGATCAGCCTTGATTGACCCGAATCCAACTCGGATCAGTTCAAGTCGGGTCAAATCTTGGATCAAGTCAGATAATTGCTTTGCACAAGTACAATGAAGTTTCATATATATGATCTCAATTTATTTTCAAAGTAATTAATTGTTATATTAATTATGAAGTTAATATTATTTTAATAGTTTAAATTTATTCATCCTCTTTTTAAAATGTAACCTAATTTTTAGCTTATTAATGAAGAGTGCTATAATTAGTGTACTTTGAAAATAAAGTTTCTTAGCAAGAGTGGTGTAGTGTAATAGTTATAATAATTTATTAATTTGAATATATGAAGAGAAGAGAAATGGTTCAACTATTATGGAAATATGGTATCTTACTTTTATTCTAGGAAACACACTCAAGGAAGCACATACGGATGTTGATGAATCTTCGACAAAAACTAAATTATGCATGGTGACTCGGCTTGGCTAAATATAAACGGGTCGAATCATGTTCGATCTGTGATACGACCCAGAAGAAAAATAATGGATTTGATAGAATTTCGAATTGGTTAAACAGTAAGTAAAATGTCTTCAATTAACTATATTTTGGTCGAATCTCGAATTTGATCAGATCAAAATCCGATCCATTTACAGGCCTATTCCCTAGTAGGGGTATCTAAGAAGGCAACACCTTGGGAAAAAGAAATTGCATGTTAGTGAGTTTTGGCAATTCGGTATCTATTTTAGAGTTAGATATAAATGATGATTGGATTAGGATAGGGACATGATTTTTGAATTTTGAATGACTGCTTCCTCCCCTTCTCTCTTTTCTGAATTGTTCTTCATAATTAACTTTTCTACCTACATGTCTTGAGGATGGAACCCATATTTGGGTGACTTGTTTCATTGACTACAACAGTTTTATGTTCTTGCAGCTTGACAGCAATCACCCAACTAGTCCACCATGGCATGATCTTTGTGCCTGTTGGCTACACTGGTGGAGCTGCAATGTTTGAGTTGGAGAAGGTGAAGGGCGGCTCACCCTACGGTTCTGGCACTTTGGCCGGCGATGGTTCACGACAGCCCTCAGAGCTTGAGCTTCAGCTTGCAAACCATCAGGGCAAGTACTTCGCCACCATTGCGAAGAAGCTCAAGGGCTCTTCTTGATTCTCTCAATCTCACTTTCTCGTTCTATCTCTACCTGGAGTCACATGATTGATGATTGATGCTTGCCATGAGTGCATCTTATGTATGCCTCTCCATCTCAGTTTGGTTTTCTTTAGAACCCCTGAATCTTGGATATGCTATTCAAAAATAAATGGCAAGCTTTGTGTTACTGTGTTCCGTTTGATGTTGATGTTCCATTTAAATTTGCCTGAATTTTAACAGTATTGCATTTGATTGCTGAACTGTCTATGCTATGTTTGACTTTCATGACATTCTGTAGTATGAGTGGATTAGTAATCTAATTTCCTTGATTGAGTCAAGTGATTAAAATGAAAGTTAACGTAAAAATATGACATATAAATAAGAAAAAACATACCATATGCATTATTCACACTGTCTATCATACTCATAAAAAGCAGAATTTAGAGAAAGCTCATCATAAGGATGTAATCACCTCCATCTCAGTCGTACATATTGCAATATTCATCAGCATAAAAATTCTTCTTGAACAAGTTTATGCATCTCATCATCTCTTAGTTTTTTTTTTTTTTGTCTTAGAAGATTAGAAATTTCCCGTTGGCGTGATCCCGAAGGCACATTTTTAGTTTGCCCTTTTTAACACCTTCCTGAGAGGCAAAGACAAAGCACTTCTATGTCCAAGCTTCATTACTGCTATGTCCTGTTGTCATACAAGACATTTACAACAAAAACATCCTTAATAATTACACCATTTTCGACAAGAGTCTGCATATTCGTAAAAGAAGCTTATTCATCCTTCCTTCTATAAAGAAAAGAAGAAGTTTATTTCTATCTTCTTTCTTTTGGCAATAAAAAGGTGTTTATTTTTCATTTCTTTTAAGGAATGAAGAGGTTTGTTTCATCTTCCCCTTTGAAACCTTCCCAAAGGGCAAGATGAAAGGGGTTTCTATGATATGGATTTACTACAAGAACATTCAATAAACTCTATCAATAGATTTAGGTTAGGCTCGCCAAATTAGAGGACTTTGGTCGGACTTAGGCCTAAATAATAAATAGAAGGACTGATGATTTTTTCAGAGTTAGATTTTCAGTTAGAACTTTATGTTATGCATTTTCATTTATTTTTTATTTTTTTTCAGTCCTGTCGTTAATTCATGTCTTTTATGGCATACATGCATAAAAAGCATGATTGTATTCAAGTTAATTAAGTTTTGTTTATAATTGGCAACCCACAGATTTTTTTAGCACTGGGTTGATTTAAGGGTTTATTTTTAGTCAGAAACAGAAATTTGTTATTATATATTTGTATTAAATGAGATAAATTTTTTTTTATTTAAATTTATGTAAAATATAAAATAAAATTAATTTTTTATATTACATTACTATGGATTTAAAAAATTTTAAAAATTGATTCAGCTAATCAAAAAATTAAAATTACCTTAGAGTTTAACTCATAATTATTATTCGATTTATAATTTTAAAAAATTTACTAAAATTTTTTTTTGGAAAATATTATAACACTAAAGATCCCTTTAAATTATGATTTTTATATAATAAATTTTTATTGATAATTTTTGTCAAAATTTAGAGAATATTTCGCTTTAGAGAATATTTCTGTCAAGTAACACCGACGCATGCTCCCTCCCCCCCTTTCTCCTGATGAGGTGTCAGAGGCATAGCAGTGTTTACGCGGCAAGCCGGCAATGGCAACGATAAGACGGCGATCGCGAGTAACACAGAATTTACAATTGTAAAAATATAAAAGTTTGAATAAATGCTAAAGATAAAGTTAAAAATTTATTAAATTTTATAGTAAAGGGACTTTTATGTAATATTGGGAAATTATAGAGATTTTTTCGTAAGTTTTTAAAAGTTATGTATTATGAATTGACTATAAAAAATTTTCACTAATTAATCTATTAATTTATACATCTATTTTTTTTAAAAAAAAAATTAATTTGGTTATTAAATCTTACCCTTTTTTTAAATTTTTTTTATGAAATAAATTCTATTTTCCAATTTGGTTTACGGTGCTAATGGAATTTTCCAGCCAATCGTGTGTTGGATTCCCTGCCGAAATGGTGAAGACAACTAACAAGGAGAAAAAGGAGAAAGTTGAGAAACCCCTCTCTCTCTCTCTCTCTCTCTCCGCGCGCCGTCTTCTGCGGCTCCCAAAAAAACCCTCCTAAAACCTTCTCTCTCGCCTTCTTTGCCTCCGCTTCTGCTACCCCATGGCGAACATCCACATCATCGGATGTCTTTTAGGGCTTATAGGGCTCGCCATCGTCCTATCCGCCGCCGGCGCCGGCGCCGCTGCCGGCGAATCCATCCACGACCTCCTGCGCAACCACGGCCTCCCGGCGGGTCTCCTCCCTAAGTCGGTGACTTCCTTCCACCTGGATGGGGAATCCGGACTCATGGAGGTCCATCTTGACCGCCCCTGCTACGCCAAATACGATGGGTTCGTCTTCTTCAACCAGACGGTGAGGGGCAACTTGAGCTACGGCGGGTTGAGAGACTTGATCGGTCTTTCTCAGGAGGAGCTGTTTCTGTGGCTGCCCGTGAAGGAGATCTTAGTTTCTGATCCCTCTTCTGGAATCATTCTCTTTGACATCGGGGTTGCGCACAAGCAATTATCGCTCTCGCTTTTCGAGAGTCCGCCGGATTGTGGCGTTTGCCGGGAAGAGGAAGGGCGAGGCGTTATCCAGAAGATGCGACAAGGTGGTTTGGTTATAACACATGAATTTGTTTGTGGAAAACTTCTGCTATTTTGGGGATTTAGGTTTGAAAATCTGTTTTTATGCGTTTTGAGTGTTTTTTCCCCCTACAGGATGTATGTCTCCTCGGTTAAATCATGACATTTTCCGATTTTGTAGCTTAATTCTGTTGGTTATCGGATTTCTTCTCGGTGTCTTCGTTATTGATAACGTATTATTGGTTATCTTTTTATTAGATTCTGCTCTAGTATTTATGGTTATCTTTGATACTTATTCTTTTTAATTGACTGCTGCTAATTAAGATATTATGCTGGTTCTTTGATGATGTGATAGAGCGAGTTGGATCCCTGGATGAAAGGATTGAAATTTGATTCGTGATATTGAAATTTTTGAATGGTTTTCAATGAAATTAGTGATTTGTGGTTTTCGTGGCAGGAATTTGTTTCAAGCCTCTCTGTTGTTGCTAGCTGTTCTTGCTTCAACAGCCCAAATGATAATTTGAACTCTTCTTGTTTTTTTATTACACTTAATTATATAGTTAAACAGTTCATTCTTCTCTTTTAGTTTGTTTTCATTTCAACTGATTCAATTTTTTTTTTGCAAATTCAGAGTTCTCATACCTGAACACTATTCTTAAGTAGCTTCTCTCATATTATTCATCATTTTGACAAAATTAAATCAAGATTATATCTGTTTAATGAGAGTTCTTTTGTGTCTAATCATGGGTCATTATGTGTGTCCGGAATTTCCGGATTAAAGTTGGAACTGCATTAAATAGATTGGAATTCCTACTGAAACATTGATTAAAATTGACATCGAGGATTTAAATGTTATCTGTTTGAAATCAAATTTGGTTTCATGACTTACATTTGTCTGCTTAATTACTTTCTCATTATCCTTCAAGATATTGATCTTAGTAATAAAAGTCTATATAAGTTCATTTTCCTGAAAACTATCCAATGTAGAGCTGCGCTAATTTGCATATGGAAAAAATTAACATACTTTGATATCAAAGTGACTGCATTTACCTTTAATGGGATTGATCTACCCTGCCAGTTTTGGAACCAGCCAAATTATGTTTATTTGTTCTATATTTTAGGTTTTTTCTTTTTTGTAGAGTTTTTTTTCTCTTTCTTTTAGTTTCTAAAAATATTTAGGGGACATCAATCTACAATTTTTTTGTTTAGCTAGTTTAAAATTAACTTAGTTAATTTTAAACAGATTTATCACATCACACATAAAATGTAATATTAAAAATTAATTATATCATATGCATAATTATAATTGAATATAAAAAATTAACTTATTTCACAAAATTCATATATATCAAAATAATAACTAACTTATATCACATCCCCACACATCCCATTATAATAACTAGCTTTATTTTATATCATTTACAAGTTTTAATAAAAAAATATTTTCATCCAACATTTACAAACAAATAGACCATAGTGTTAATGATTATCGAACTTCATAGATCTAAAAGTAATGTACCTTTAAAATCATGGCCTCCAGTTTCTCCACTATGAAATTAGATCATTCCTCCCATATTCTCACTTCCTTTGCTTTGTTGCCATTCTTGATCTATTTGGATGTCACGATAGAGTGATAGTTTTATAATTTTTTGTAATGCTATCTAAACATGTCATTATAAAGTAAATGCATCGAGCTAAACGCTCCCATAGATGCTTGTTAATTTTATTGCTCGGGGGATGTATGCTTTATTCTTGTGAGTGGTTCTTGTAGCATAAACTAACAAGCAAGATTTGTATGCATTCCAGGACTTTCAGCAAAGGTGATAGGATTCCAGGACCAAAGATGAAGGAAGAAATTATGCTTCACATTTTCGTGTCCTTCAACTGGTACTCCTTTGCTTTTCTCTCCTTATATCATCTCATATAACTTGGGATCCTTACATATGTATATGTGAATCTGTATCCATGGTACATTTAAAAAAGTACTATAGTAGTTTATAAAACATTGCATTGTACTATTCGAAGAGCACTACTTCACACAGTGTGACATGAGTATACGTCTATCATTATACGCCCAATGAATACAGTAATTTTTGTGTTAGCCTGTTGGAGTGAGAGAGAGAGAGAGAGAGAGAGAGAGTTGGCTTGCTGTTGATATGTTTGTGGCTCTTTTGATGTTGATTCTAGCTTGTTCATCTTTTTGTAAACCTTCAATTAGTTGAAGTTTTTTCAATCCTGTCACAATTATATTTTCTCTACAAATTGACTGCATCTATTGCTTTTTTTTTTTTACTTATATTTGAAGTTGTTTAAGTTTATTTTCTATAACCTTTTCAGGATAAACATCCATTACATAAGTTTACATTGTCATTCGCACAACTTCACATTTTTTAATCATTTCACATGAGTTCTAAGGTGGTTTTTATGTTAATGTGTATGCATATTTATATATACACTCAGCTTCGCAGCTTAAATCATTAAATTATTGTAGAAATTTTTGTAAATTACTGTCATTGAAATTAGATTTTAAGAGGATGTGTTAAAACAGTTCATAACATGTGAAACTTTTCGTGAGGAACTTGCGCGAAACAAATAAAAAAAATGCACATTGGTTGAAAAGAAAAGCACTGGCTTCTGAGAAAGTTGGATTGAACATAAGGGATGTAAAACTAAATTATCACATTTTTTTATAAAAAAAATCTTATGATTTTGTTGTCATTTTTTTGTATTTTTCAAAATTTATCTCAGTTGTTGTAGGCATTCTACAAAAAAATGTGCTCTCAACCTGCACCTTCTTTAACTGCAGTTTTAAATAGTAAATATACCAAGGATGTAGAATTGATCAACTGTTATCATGTTTACCTACTTGGTTATGCCTTATCTGTTTCTTCAGGGAAATTTGCTTGAGAATTATTCAACTTTTTATCGACTCGATATCTAAAATTTTCCATATAACTCGAAGGTAACTCACTATAAAATTAAGTCCATCAATCTAATTGTTTTGAATGGGATTGTATCAAGTTATGTGGGATTAATTTAACTCGATTGGTACTGTGCTATTGGTGTTAGAAATTTTTGTTTGGTTGGTAACACTGTATGGGTTAATTTGTTTGATAATGAGGGAGAAAATTGTTTTATTGTTGTTAAAAAAAAAATTACATAGGAGAAGTCTTAGCTGAGAAATATTGAGATAAAATCTTTTCATAATACAATATTAAATTAAACAAATTATTATTTTTATGCATTAATGTAGAAACTTAGATAATGTTAATATTTATATAATATATCTTTAATTTTTAACCACCTACATTTACTTTTTGATGACAACCTTGAATTCAACTTGAAGCTTGCCTTGTTGAATGTAGTGATCCTTCTTGTTTTTTTTTTTTATTATTTTTTCTGAGCAACTGCATATATTATTGATAATTTTTTTATATATTTAATATTCAAAATTTTAATATTATTTATTAATCATCAAAATTATATAAAAATTATAATATTTATTACATATATGTTATAATTGTATGAAAATAATTTATATATATTTTTAAAATGATATACAGTATTAAAATTTGTTAATTAAATATATAAAATAAATAAATTTTAATGGTATGTAATTCTTCTTATTATTCTTTACACAAAAATAATTGAACTTCACTGCTTCCAACTGGCAGAGGCTGCTGAAATCGCCATTCTCTTTGGCCACACACAAATTCTAAACTTTTTATTAAATTGATTGACTAGGAGTTGATGAAAAATTTTATGTAATTACAGTTCAAATTATAAAT
Organism: Apostasia ramifera; assembly: GCA_019297695.1. Classification (NCBI taxonomy): domain Eukaryota; kingdom Viridiplantae; phylum Streptophyta; class Magnoliopsida; order Asparagales; family Orchidaceae; genus Apostasia; species Apostasia ramifera. Next base: position 282,015 of record JAEMOT010002232.1, read on the forward strand.
TCCATAGTTTTGAATAACTAAATTTTTTATGTATTACATATTGATATATATTTATACAAAATAATGGCGAAATAGATAATGATGTTATTAGCAGGATTTAAGTAGGATGGGTAAAATGGAGAAATGCTTCTGGTGTGTTGTGCGATAGAAAAATTTCATCCAAAATCAAGAATAAATTTTATAAAACTGTAGTAAGACCAGCAATGATATATGGTGTTGATTGTTGGCCTGTAAAGAGGAAACATACAAATAAAATAAATATTACAGAAATGAGGATGTTAAGGTGGATGTGTGAATATACACGAAAGACGAAAGGATAGAATGAGAAATGAGTATATCCGAAAGAAAGTTGGTGTTACACCAATTGAGGATAAACTTAGAGAAAGTCGGCTTAGATGGTTTGGACATCTAAATCGTAGGCCGATTGAAGCTCCAGTTAGAAAAATTGAGTTATTTGATTTTGCTCATGTACAAAGAGGAAGAGGAAGACCAAAAAAGACATGGCAAGAAACTATAAGAAGTGATCTTAGTTACTTAGATTTAAATAAGAATTTGGTAACTGATAGAGCGCAATGGAAATAAAGGATTCATGTAGCCGACCCCACCTAGTGGGATTAAGGCTTGGTTGTTGTTGTTGTTGTTACATATTGATATATATATATATATATATATATATATATATATATATGTAATTTAAATTTAAGGACATTTATCTGCATGTCACATAAATCTTTTAATATTACATCACACACATTTTCTTTATAAAATTTACACTATAGAGTGTGACGAAAGTGTGTGTGATGTAATACATGAAGATTTGTGTGGCATGTGTGTAAATATCTCTTTATGCTTTATTTATGTAAAAAGATAATAATATTTATCAGTTGTTGTTAAGAGAATTTCGTGTATCCAATATGATCTTTATAGCACCTAAAATTAAGCTTTTTATTAGTTTAAAAGTAATGAAAATATATCAAATTGATAGACGTAAAAATAGAATTTTAATATGTAAACAAAAATATTAAGTAATGTACATGGAAGTGAAACTTAAATAATATTTAAAAAGAAAAACTCTAAAGCCTCGTTTGGTTCGAGAGAATTTTTTTACCCAACATAAATTTTAATTATACAAATTAATTTTATTTTACATCCAATACAAATGTGAATATTAAAATTTAAAATATTCATATTTTACATATTTTTTAATATTAAAATAAATTTTTATAACGAAAGTCAGTTTGTTGATTCCAAAGTTCTTTCCTATATTTTGTTTCATTTGATTTAGCTTTTGAAAAAATATTCATCATATTAGTTTAACTATTAAGAAAAATTACAATGAAAGCACCAGGTGAAGCTTTAGATTTTTTTTTATTATGTCGTATAATTTAGAAAATATGATGTGCATCGATGAGTAGAACGGGTGTGTCAAATCAACATGACTTATGAATCAATCTAACACGTGAATGAGGCCAACCCAATTCATCTATTGATTCCCGAACGTTCTTGGCATCGTTGACTTGAATTGAATTTAACTAGCCGAACAATTATAGTAGAAAGGCCTGCTCCAAAACAGGAGACCTAAACCTTAAAAATTAATTTTATTTCACATCCAACACAAATTTTAACTTTAAAATCAACTTTATTTCATATCCTACACCCCTCCTAATATTAAAATAATTTTTTTTTATTAATTCTATAAAATAATTTTTTTTTTACCTAAATTTATCCTCCAACTAAATAAACCCATAATATGTAAATATCCTCATTTAATTTTTTAATTTTATAAAAAATTATTTATAAATATCATTAAATTAAATAATAATTATTTTTTGAATAACATTACATAACGTAAAAATAACATTGATAATAAAAATCTAACATGTCATCTCCGTCCTCTAAAATCCGATCCACCACTATACAAACACCAAATCTCCATCAAATCAGTACTTGCTGTTCTCGCCGCACCTATTTCTCGTAACCCTAATGTAGATGAAGATCGCCGCCACAACAGCGGCGACGAATCCGACGGCGATGGCCACCGCGGCCGCGACCTCGAGCTTCGGCCGCCAATGGTGCAGGTGCGGAAATACCTCCGGCGCCGCCGCGCCAGGAGACAGCCGCAGCGGCATAGGAAGAGGCGGATCAGCCGATGTTTGCGTCTCCACGCCGAGCTCGAGAAGGATGGACCTCGCCGGGACCGGATCCGGCCGGGCGTCGGCGAGCGATGAGAGGAGCCCGGCGAACGCTAGGCAGGAGAGGAGAAAAAGGGACATGGAGGTGGAGCGCGGGAGAATGTAGAGCGGAATTAGGGTTAAGGGGGGGAAGATACCGAGCTGAGACTGAGAGAGATAGTCGGTCCTTTTATGGGGGAAGAGGAGCCGACCTTTCTTCTCTGTTAATGGCGAAGAAGTTATAAAGGGGAAGAAGGAGCGCAACTGCGGGACAGTGAAGCGCTGGCATCAGTCTGTTCTGAATGGAATTTTTTGTAATTCTTGCAAATTTTTTAATAATTTGAATTTCTTTATTCGATATAGTTAACATTAATATTACAATTTCATCAGACAAAACATTAATATTACAAAAATATCCAAATTGCTTCCAAGGTTAACATTATTTATCAGTGGATAATTTCATTCTGGCCCAGATGCAAAAACGAAAATGTATTATTTGTATCATTTCGTGAAACTTTTTTTATATATTTTTTTATAAAATTTATTAATTTTAATTATTAAATTATTGTTTTAAAATTTTTATAAAAAATTATTAAAATTTACTACTCTAGGTTAAGATATAAAAAAATATTTACATATAATATTAATTAAAAATACTAACAGATATTTTTAATACTTAAATTTTTTTTTAAATTTTTTTAAATAATAACTCAACAGTTAAGCTTAGTGGAAACTATCAAAAAGAATTCATGCGGAGAATAAATTTGGGCAAGAAATTAGATCTAATGGAATATTTATTTTTGTAAATTTATATAAAATTAAGATTACCTATGATATCTTATTATCTAAATATCAAGTTATTATTTACTTTAGTATTAAAAATTATGTGACTTAAGTATTTTTCAGAAGGTCACTCATCTCACTACTACACTAATTTAAATACGCTTAACTAGAAAGCTTCTTATTACTAGTCTGACCGTTTTACTACAAAAAATATCGTTATTATTTGACATCACATTATATACTTATATAATTCAGAAATTCTCTTCTATTTTTTTATGTAAGATAATTTATTTTTGTGTCTTTTCACCTAGAAGCTTGATAGAGGCTGTTTCTTATCCGAGTGATTTTAATTCACTCATACGGATATCACCCTAGCGATTGCCTCCCACTCTTTTTGATTCTTGGTCGTCATAGGTCTATTGGCTTTTACCCGGTTCATCCTCAATCTATATCATTAAGAGATCAGTTCTAATACCATATTGTAATATCTTGTGATTCAAATATAAAAATATTATTTAATTTATTTTTGAGAACTGCATTACTTGAATACTTTTCAGAATATCACTTATTTCAATACTACTTTAACTCAAGCACACATTTGCCCCAATACTACTATGAAGTTTTTTATTATTAGTCTTATAATTTCTTTTTTAAAAGGTGCCTCTATATTTGGATCGCAGCTCAGAGGCTGGATAGAAATACCCCTATATCATTTTCGTAAATTTTGAAATCTCAAGAATATACAAACACATGTTACAAAACAAACTTAAAGGCATCTCCATTTTCCATAAGACAAAATGGTTAAACTACAATATTTTTTTGAATAATTATATATATTGATACAATGGACTGTAAAAAAAAAGTCGCTAGCTCCCTACCAATTGATCTTCATTTTAAAAGTGTTTCATATAATTCAAGAATGAAACAACATTAATAATTAAATAATTTAAACTATCAAAAGTAAATTGTCAAATATTAACATCATGAATCTGATATGTAACCAAATATTTCTTAATCTTATAAGCAGTAATACGACGAACAACTCCGCTATAATAAACACTATTCGGAATCACAATAATAAATGTCAAGGATGAGATCTTCTTGATATTAAAGAGGTATTTGGTTTATTGTTATTTTGATGTTATGTTATATTATATAGAGAAAGCAATTGTTTAGTTTAGTGATATTTATAAATAATTTTTAATAAAATTATAGATTTATTAGTCAAAAAAAAAATATATAGATATCATAATATCTAAATTATATGACATAATGTTAAAATAATAACGAATCAACCACCGCAAAAATACAAGTTAGCATTCTCAAATGTAAAGTACACGAAAATAAAAAAATAATTGTAAATTACACATATTTTAAAAAGAATTTTAAAAATATGTTACTTAATCTAGATAAATAAAATTTAACATCATAATCATTTAAATCATCTTATTTTATTGCATAAAATGCAAAGTATGTTTTCAATAATATAATTTTTTGGATTTTTTAATTCATAATTTAAAATAAATATTTTGGTTTTTTTTTTGTTTTGAAGTAGTGTATAATTAATTTTGAAATGTAAAATATTAAAATTCCATTCTTTATGATGCATTTTGCATTTAATCCCATTTTGTGCACACATTTATAATGCCATTAATAAAAAGTTTTTTTTTTTTCAAATCCATTAATAAAAAGTTAACAGTAAAAAATAAATTAATTTTAATTAAAAAAATCATGGCTAGGTAGTCACCCGCAGGCTTTTTCTAGGTTTTTGCTGGCTACTTTTCCCAGCTTTTAAATGTCAAACAGTCGGAAATCCAAAGACTTAGCTGGCAAGAAAACGACGAGCTGGGCCCGTCCATTTTGCAGGAATGGCGATCTGGAAGATTCCTAGAAGGATGGAATGACTAAAATAACCTTCAAAGCAGGGAAACAGCTGTTTCCCTGCCCGCTGACAGCGTGACAGGAGCATGACTTCGTCTCTCACGTGAAAAATTTACTGTAGTCGAACATTCTAACACGTAAATTTTACAAAAATTATTTGACATGAGACGCCTGCGTGCGGGTCCCACTATCACGGCTTCGTAATCGACATTAATGACTAGTTTTTTTAACATATGTATTTCAAACGTAACAATTTTGCTCATATATGAATCATAATATAACTCATACGTTATAATTTTATCACATATGTATCATAAAATATCTCATACGTAGTAAATTTTATCATATATGTATCATAATATATCTCATATGTAGCAATTTTGCTCACATATTATCATAATATATCTCATATGTAGCAATTTCTATCACATATGTATCATAAAATATCTCATATATAGTAATTTTGGTGGACTATTATGATACATATATGATAAAATTTGTTACATATAATATATTTTTTGATACATATGTAATAAAAATTGCTGCATATGAGATATATTATGATACATATATGAACAAAATTGCTACGTATGCCGAGCTGTGATAGTGGGACCCGCTTGCAGGCATCGCACGCCGAATGGCTTCCCCAAAATCGATGTATTAGGTTGTCCGACTGCAATAATTTTTTCTTACATGTATTATTTTCACTTCATTTTAACCATACAAAAATTTAAAATAATTTATTCATTAAAAAAACAAATAATATTATTAATTTAATTTTTATAACAATTTACATAATTTTTAAAATAAAATTTTATATTTTTTTTAATACATTAATTAATTTTATTTCATATCTTATAAAATTTTTAATATAATTAATTTTATTTTTTTTACATATATATCACAAAATAAATTCATAATTTTCATAACATGATCACATTAATTTCTTTATTAAATAAATTTAAGTTGCCTAATGCCAAATTGGTAAAAATTTTAACATTGAAATATTATTTTATTTATATTATATATATTTTTTTAATAATTTAATTAATTTTATTTTGTATCTTACTTAAGAATTTATTTGAAAGTCTTCTTATATAATTTTTAACAAAATTAATTTATTTTATTTTTTATCATATACTTTTTTTTAAATATATCATACAATTCTTTGCAGTACTTTATAGTCCTTATAAATGTCCTCAAATATTAAATTTAATTAGAATTTTTATATAATAGTGTCATACAAACAAAAAATTTGATTTAACTATAATGTAACTATACAAAAAATACTATTTGAATAAAATTATCAAATTATGATAAAGTTATGATATAAAATTATAGTAAAAAATTTTATGTGTAATATCTCGTGATATAAATATAAAATTATTATTTGTTTTAGATATAGGGAACTACGTGACTTAAATATTTCGAATATCACTTATTTCAATACTACTCTATTTCAAGCAAACTTAACTGCGAAATTTCCTATCATTAGCCTCATAAATTTTTTTCAAAAGGCATCTCTACTATTTGGAATTATATTATTTACTTATACAGCTTAAAAACTCTCCTCTCTTTTCGATTTATTTCATTCCTATCCTCGTCACCAAAAAGCTTTTTAGGAGCCACTTTTTGTTTGAATGACTTTGATTCACTCATATGAATATTAATCGTTGTCATTTCCTATTTCGAGTCATCACATCATAACAGAGACGGAGAAAAAGTGCCGAAGATCAATAGTAATTACATGTCAAAAACAGATGTTTCTGATAATTTTAGGTTATTTTGATGCCACAATGCAAAACTATGGTTTGAATCTTGTCCAAATATAAGGAAGTATCAGTAACATAAAAAATGATCAATATCAAATAATTTTAAATGCCGCCGGAAAAGAAATAAATTCTAAATTTGCACCCAACAATATTGAAAATTATAAATAGTATTTGTGATGCAAATGCAACAATAGTATCCAATAATATTTATTTTTGGGTAAATTACAGTCAGTTCCTTGAGTTTAAGGCTTAATAACGCACAGATCAACGTTATAACATCGGGTCTCTGAGTTTTAATAAATATCAAATAGGTTCTTTTTTATTTTTTATTATTAAATTTTTTTAAAATTATCATTATATTCCTCCCCCTCTCTCCTCCTGATCTCCGCGCACGCGCAAGTCCGTACGGTCACCGGCCTGTCCGGCGGCCACACGGCGTGTGCGACCCACCGGCGGCCGCGCGGCCTCGCGCATGTGCGGGGATCGGGAGGAGAGAGAGAGGAGAAAGAGTATAACGGTAATTTAAAAAAAATTTAATAATAAAAAAATAAATAAAAAATTATTTAATAATTTATTAAAATTCAGGAATCCTCGTGTTATAATTTTAAAAAATTATATTTATGTATTATTAAGTTTTAAATTTAAAAATTTGAGTGTAATTTATACTTTATTTTTTATGAAGTATCTGTCCAAATATCAAACCAGCTGCGGGCTGTTCAGTACGAGTTTCTCTTTAGTCAAAAAATAATTTATTATCTAAATTTAATAAAAAAATATTTTAATATTAAAATATATAAAATATAAAATAAAATTAATTTTAATATTTATGTTTATATTGAATGTGAAATAAAATTAATCTTTATAATTAAATTTTATATTAGATTAAAAATAAGCTGAAATAAAAAAGAAAAGCAAAATGAGTATAAACGTAAATAGTATATATACTCATTTTAAATTAAAACATGATCAAAACAGGACCAAAATGATACTAATTTAAAAAACAATAACAATAATAATATATAAATATTTTATATTATTTTACACAAATACAAATATAAAAAATATTATTTTACTTTATATACTCAATAATTTAAAATAAAAATATCAAGTTTATTTTATATTCTAGACCAAAATATTTAAATCGAGTATTTTAATTTAAGATGTGAAATAAAGTTTATATTTTTATTAAAAATTATTGAGTATGTAAAGTAAAATATTATTTTTTATATTAAAATTTGTATAAAATAATTAAAATTATTTATTTATTATTATTATTATTATTTTTTTTTAAATTAGTACTTTGGTCCTCACATCAAACCGGGCATAATCCCTAAAATAGAAAAGCAAAAAGAAATTGAGAAATTGGCTGTAAAAGACTCATTTTTTTTTTTTCTATTGAAAGACACAGGATCTATTTGGTATTGTTGCAATGAAAAAAAATATTATATTACTTTTGTTATAAAAAATATCATTAATTGAAATTATTTTTATTTAATAATTTTTTTTTAAAAGTTTTAATTAAAAATAGATTTATTTGATAGAAATTAATGTAATGTATGATAAATTCATGATGTTTATTACATTAAATATATATAATTAGGGTAAAAAAAATTTAGTGTAAATTTCATATTTTATGCACTTTTTAATATTAAAAAAAAAATTCTCATTAAATTTAAAAAATATTTTTTTTTCTCTTATCCAAAAATAAGCTCGAATCAAATGAGGTCTTAATATTTGTATCCAAATGGCACTTCGTTGGGATACAAAAAATCGGTAACTGAGAAAGAAGAAATAAAAAAGAATGGGAAATAAAGAGAACAAAGAAAATATCTGAAAAAAATTAATAAAAAAACTTGTTTTTGAAATATTTTATGATATTTATAATAAAAGGATGATGAACTTAAATGGCTAAATGTGAGAATTTTAAATTTGAAAACCTAGGCTATATTATGCTCTAATATTATAAGAGATTTGAAAATAATATAATTGACTGATGATAAGTCTCAATGCTTGAGTTATAATTATGCTTTTGAAATCTTTTGTGCTAATGTTAATAGAATTTAAAATAAATTTATATGAAGAATTTCAAAAGATATAAAATAAAATATAATTATGTGTAATTAAATTGAAGAAACTATTAAGTAAGTTGTTCCATAACTTATTATTTTTATGCCTTAAATATATTGAATAAATTTAGATAACAATTTTATATATATGCAAAGATGAACTAGTTAAGCTTATTAATATCAAATTCTATATTAAAGGGTTTATTAGGTTTTATGTTTCCTTTATGGATAAAATTATATTTGATTAAAGAAAAATGCTGTGAAGGCTAAATTAATAAATCATAATTTAGAATTTTAATGTAAATAATCAACTAATGTATTAAAATTTTAAATTATAATTAATCATTTTATTAATTAGTTAGACTCTTCGAATATAGAGTCATTAGGACATTATATGAACACTTCTTTAAATTACACTTGACTTCACGCATTGTGCTTGTATAATTCAACGCAAATGCGGCAATAATTTGATTATAAATTCAGCGCTTAAACTAAAATAAGCTTAGAATCTTGATTAAGGGATTAAAACAAAAGGAGGAATAAATGATATTTTTAAAACTTGATAGAGCAAAATATAATTTAATTTATCAATTATCTTATAATATTATGAGCTAAAGAGCATTACATAAATGCATTAACCGGTGTTGGCACCAAAATAAGTGGTTCTTTTTTGCAAGTAACAAGCCCAAATTGCTCCCCCATGTTAATATCGTTTCTCTCGATCCCTTCGGACAAGTCCCAATTGAAGCTAATGAGAATATTCGCAAAGACGAGCTCAACGCCAAGCACGCCAAATGCCATTTCGGGGCACATCCTTCGACCAGATCCGAATGGTATGAATTCAAAATGATTTCCCCTATAGTTTATTGAGATATTCTCAAACCTTTCTGGTCGAAATGTATCTGGATCATCCCAGTACTGTGGATCTCTAGAAATGGCCCAGTTGTTAACAATCACTCTCGATCCTTCGGGAATATTGTATCCGTTGATCATGGTATCCTTCAGGCATTGCCGATCGTTTATCGTACCAGGAGGGTGCAGCCGTAGAGTTTCATTTATGACTAGTTTGAGATAACGAAGGTGTTGGATGTCATTCTCATCCACTTTTTCTTTGCAACCAACCAATTTTCTTACCTCCTCTTGTGCCTTTTTCATGGCATCTGAATTTCTCATTAACTCGACCATTCCCCACTCAATAATAACAGCAGAGGAATTTATCCCTCCGAGAACTATGTCCTATATGTATATGTAGGTATATCAAAGAAATATGAGCTTATTAATTACTCCCCTGACATAACAAAATTTAAAAACTATTTTAAGTACATGTATTTATTTGTTTAGAAAATGAATTTTAATAAAATTAAAATTAACATGTGAAATCACTATTTCGAGATGAACCATATTAACACTCGAGAGGACTATGTACTCAGAGTATACAGTGAGCATTTTGACTTTATTATTTTATTATTAAAATAATTAACTGCATGCCACAACATTTTATTTTATTTATGCGTTACCCATCCATTCTTAATTAATTACGGTAAAATCATTAAAATTATATTTTTACCCTTAATAGTATATATTTTTTTCTTCCTCGATGTCACACTAAAGCACTGATCTGTCCTAAAATCAATTCACATCGCGAATGTTTCATTTCCTTACCACAACCTAAACATCAAAATTTTAAGATTTTCACTCAAAATATATTTAAATATCCTTAAAATAATATGATGAACGGTTCAGATTTTTTGTAACCTAACTATAATTAGGTTATTAAAAAATTATAATTGCTCATTATAATGAAAATAAGTGAAAGTATGTGTATGTAGGATTTTATAATATTTTGAGTGTATATAACATAATTAACTAAGAATGGATGGGTAACGCATAAATAAAACGAAATGGTGTAGCGTATAGATAATTATCCTTTTATTATTTTTTTACATCACATGCATAGCAAAATATAAATAATTTAATTAATTTTCTAACACGCTATACTAGATTAGATGAATTTTACTCAGGATCTATTTGGCAACAGTCCAAAAAAATAATTTATTTTAGTTATGGCCACAACTTTAAATTTATTTTATTTTTAAAATTAAAAAAAAAATTATATATCATCCTACATAAATTTTAATATTAAATAATTACTTTATTTCACATCTAACACAATTTTTAATATAATTAACTTACTTTATTTCACATCATACATATTTTTTTAAAAATTTTCATAAAAATTTTTCAAATTATATATATTTTTTTCCTTCAACCAAACATAACTTAAGAGACACGCCTCCTCTAATTAATTTTTATGCAGTAAATTACAGCTAAGTACTCTGAAGAATTTTCTTTAAAATGCATAGTAGTTAACCTCAAAATATTTATTTCTCATCTAATTTTCAATTCTATTTAGTAGGCATTTAGTTCAATATCATCTTGATGTTATATTATATTATTTTAAAAGAATCTATAATTATTTAATTTAATTTATGTGTTAATAATTTCATAAAAAAATTATAAAATTATTACTCAAAAAATAGTATCTAATATCAAAATATCTAAATAACATAACATAATATCAAAATAATATAAAACAAAATGCCACTATTTATTTCCTAATCACTATACTTGCAACTAATTAAGAGTAATTCTAAACTTCTAATTGGATGTATTCTTCTTCGGATTGTTGACGTGTCTTTCAAATATATTTTCACATATCAACTAACAGTCTCGAATCTTCTTTCTCACAGTCTACCCCAATTGTAATATAAATGTCAGTTTGTCCCTTCTAATGCGAGGTAAATATATAGGCATTTGAGCAAATAATGTAAGTAATTAATATTCATAAATATATCGAAGTTGATGGATGGGGGGGTCATTTTTTTATGGTATTAGTTTGTTTATATAATTTTTTTTTTATGGAATTAGTTATCTTTTATCAAGAGTTATATATATATATATATATATATATATATATATAATTGCTATAGAGATCAATAATATTGAAATTTATTTCTAATTCAACATATATAAAATAGAAATTAGATGTTATGTACTAGTTCTAATAATTAGCAAATCATAGTTTAGAACTCAATTAATTCAGTGAATTATAGAATTTATTTATGAATTAAAAATTTAATTTATAATTAATCAATTCATTAATCAATTATTAAAAATATGTAATATAAATATATAAAATATACTTAATATATATATATATGCTAATATTCATATTGAAGTTGTAAATATTAGTTTCCATGTAGGAAGTTATATATATATATTTTTATATTGTATATATATATATAATTTGTTTCTAATTCAACATATATGAAATATAAAAGTGATAATTGCCTATATGTCACACCATTTAGTCTTATTTATGTCTTACCTATTCATTCTTAATTAATTACGCTATGCACACTCAAAACATTATAAAATCTTACATACACACATTTTAACTTATTTCTATTATAATGAGTAATTATAATTTTTCAATAACCTAACTATAATTAGATTACAAAAAATCTGAGTCGTTCATCATATTATTTTAAAGATATTTAAATATATTTTGAATGAAAATCCTAAAACCTTAATATTTAGGTGGCAGCAAAGGAATGAAATATCCGCGATGTGAATTGATTTTAGGACAAATCAACGCTTTAGTGTAGTATTGAGTAGGAAAAAATATGTACCATTAAGAGTAAAAATATAATTTTAATAGTTTACTAACAATTTTTTTTTTTCAAATAGATTTTGATTAAGTTTTAACTCAAGTGTGTGTATGTACGATTTTATAATGTTTTGAGTGTGCATAGCGTAATTAATTAAGAATGGATGGGTAAGTTATAAATAAGACTTAATGGTGTGACATGTAGGTAATTATCCCAATATTAAAATATTAATTATATATTCAGGTTTAATAATTAATTAATAAATTATTTGATTATAATTTAGAATTTTAATTTAATGAATTATTTAATAGATTAGTACTTAATTTATTAAAAAAATTAGTTAATTAAAAATTTAAATTATATTGATTAATTAACTGTATGAAATGTATAATTTATTTTGATGATGCAGATATTTCATGTAATATTTACCATTAAAAGAGCCTTGGCCTCATTCCTCGGGATTTGCCGGCGAAGAAGAACCTCAAGGAAGTCCTGAGGCTCATCCGCCATCCCACCTCCCTTCATCCTCTGCTCAATCTCCTGCTCAAACACTCGATCCATCCCTCGAAAGATCCTCTCAAGCTTCCACCGCCACCCCGTCAGCAGATCCAACCACCAAAGCGAAGGGAAGAACTCCCCCAAGCTGAAGCCAGACAGCACCTCGCTGATCCCTCTCACGATCTCCTGATCATCATGCCCCGCCGTCGAAATACTCTTCCTCCCAAACATCTCTCTGAACGTCACGTTGTTGAACACGCAGATCAGCATCTCGCTCAGATTCACAGCCTCGCGCGCACCGGATGCGTTTCTTATGCTGTTCGTCATGGCTTCAACTTCCTCCTCCCGAACAGAGCCGAAAGATCGCACTTTTGCAGCGCTGAAGATCTCTTCTTTGCAGAATCTCCTCAGCAGCTTGAACATGTCAGAGATGCTCTTATTTCTTATTTATTTTTCAAACATAAATACTTATATATTCATCCCAACATAAATATTTATATTTATCATATATATAAATAAAAACAAAATATATATATAATTAATATATTTTTCAGTAATAGATATAAACTTTAAAGACCTATTGGATGAAGATAGAATTAGCTAACATAAAGTTATGTTAATCTTGCAGTTAATTTATCTTAATAGAGTTAAGGAGTTTTTCTTTAAATTATATTTGACTGCTAATTTAGGTTATTCGGAAATAACTATTTATTAGCTTAATCTAAGGTTAGGAAAAGAGAAGAAAAAAAGAAACATTAACCCAAGGGAGTAATATGGTTAGCAGCGTTAAAGAAATAATACCAATTAATTAATTTATTTGACAAAAATTTTATTTAAATGGGTAAATAAAGAGGGGTTAAATAGTTTAACACCCTTAACCCAGCTATCCAAATAACTTATTGTTAACACGTGGTTCCAGCGCTGCATCTCAGTCGTACACGTGGTGTCGTGAGATCACCAACTCCTTATTATTATTATTTTTACAGGTCTCAAACATCAGCCACGAGGGTTCGACCAAATATCGTCCACGACGATTCATGATCATCTTCCAGCAATATCGATGACGATATTTCTCAGCTGCACCTGTCGCTGTCGGCATGTCATGATCGCATCATTTTCAATGCAGCATGCTTCTTCCAGTCACTCAAACTAAGAGCCCGCATGCTCGAGTCATCGCGGACTCTTAGAAGAAATAACAAGATCAAGAAGCCAAGCTCTCCTTCCACTTCTTCCGGCTCCTCCGGTGGCTGACAGTGGTGGGACCACCAGTGTGGACTCAACAATTGAATATTTTATCTTCTTCTGAAAAACTCGGGCTGAGCTCTACTATCTCCTGCTTATAAATACCCTTGAATAGGCTTCAAGGAGAGAGATTTTTTTTGACTTTTAGCTTTGGATTGTTGGTTGGAATCGCATGATCTCTCTCGTATTAAGAGCTTGAAATAAGAAAGCTCTCTCTTTCTTCTTTTCGTTCATTGTACTGGTCTCTTTGACCATCTTCTTTCTTTTTCTAGTGAAATCATCTATAGCTAATTGCTCGGTGGACGTAGGGGATTTTCTCTCTAAACCACCTTAAACCCTTGTGTACTGTTCTGGATGTTTATTCTTTCTCATTTAAGCCTTAATCGTCAGACTTAACCGTCTACAAGATCTCGTGTACAGATTAGCGGATCAACTCGATTACAACTTATCAATAACCCGTTACTCAAAATTAATAATTTTTTAGTATTAATTTTAATATTAATTATCAAATATATATTACACTTTAAATATTCTTATTTAAAATTTGTGGTTATATTAATTAAAATTTAATTTATCAAATTTTCGTACCACAAAAATAATAACAAACAAGTTGATTGGTCCGGTCGGTTAACCTATTTAATAAATTAGTTGGGTCCAGATCAAACTTAAATTGATCGATTAACCCGAATTGTCACTCTTAAGTTCTAATACTTTTCAAGTCTAGATTAGAAATTTTTAATTCCAAAGTAGCTTGAAGTTGTCCTAAATTCGAAAAAATTTGACGTTAAGCTAGTTCAGCTTTAAATTTTTTGGCTCGAGCCCTGTTGATTTGAGTTTATTTATGTATTTTTAAAAAAATAATTATATAAATATATAAAATTATGAATATATAAAACTGTAAATAGTATACAGATATTGATAAAAAATAATAACAATAATATATAGATAGTATGTTATGTATTTAAGTTGATGTCTGGTGAGTTTTCAAACACGACTCAGAATAAAAATTGACTTCGAATTTGAGTTCAAAGCTTAACTTGAATTAATTCAAATGATCTAAAATCGTGCTAAAATTTAATTAATTTTTGAGAGAATTTCAAAGTTTAGCAAAAAAAATCCAAACCATCCTTAGTTTGACCCATAAATTCTTTATATTAATCACATCAAACATTAATTTTAATATAAAAATTAATTTTATTTAGCATACATTTTATTAAAATGTTAATGCTTAAAATATAATACAAATATTAATATTATATTAAAATTTTATTTAAAAAATCTTAGATTGAATTTTTTCACATTTTATAATATTAAAATAATTTTATTTTTTCAATTAGTCTAAAAATCTACTCCTACAAAATAAAAAATTGGTATTTTTAACGTCTCAAGTTGCATCAAATTTACAAAGAAAAGAAAAATTGTTTTATTTTCTTATCATTTCATAATTGTTTTAGTTCAACTTCAATTGGCTTAATTTAAATAAATATATAACTGTAATAATATATACTGAAAATTATTTCATATTAAATACTCAATAAAAATCGTAATGTTATAATTCATTGTTCCAATTTTTTGAGTTAATTGACATTTATTAATTATATATTAAGCTTAATTTAAGCTCCCAAGGTAACTAGCCTATCTTAATATATATATATATATATATATATATTTCAAATAAAAAATATCAGTTTGACATAACTACTCAAATAGTATTACGGTTCAATTATTAAATCACATGTAAAATAATTTTTTTTTTAATTCTTCATAATATTATTTAATTTTTTTAATAAAAATCCTCAAAATTTAGGAGCCAAATTTTATTTTAATGTTATTAGCAGTTTGGTTCCTTTATTTTAATCTTATTTGTAATTAAATTATTCTAGTTTTCAAGTTAATCAAATTGAACTTAACATATAAATAATTCATTTCATATTAATCAAGGTACTCAATACAAAATAGTTTTTTTAATTATTAAACAAAATTAGATAATATATTTATCTAAGATGTTAATATAGTTTTTAAATTAACTTAACTAATTTATTAATTAAAAAATATTATTCATTACATCTTTTTATTAATCCAATATTTATCTCAAAGTAAAAAATTATTTTGATTAATTTAAAAATTAGAACGACTTAAGTGTGCATAAGTTCAAATTATTACTATTAATTCTATATTTTATATTTTTAGAGGAAACTAATTCAACATTATTTTATATAAAAATTTATGAGTAAATTATATATTACTTCAAGTTTCTTTGGTTTACCCCAATTACTAATTGATTCCAAAAATAAAAACTTCGTTACAATCTTTACGGTTTAAGCCATTTAATTACTTTGTGGTTTTTGCTATCTCTTTCTTCAAATTTTGTATAAAATTTTCAATTAACCCTTCAAACAAAATTCATTTAGATTCTTATAATTCAATCCATAAATTTATGTTGGTCTCTGTAATTTACCAACATAATATGGCTTTGATCCAAAATTAATGTAAAAATGTTAATTAAATGGCATAAATTATAGGAGTCTACCCCATGAATGAATTTGCCACAAATATAAAAATTGAGTCACCATCTTGATGAGTTGGTAGAAAATGAACATTGATTGAGGTCTAAAATAAAATTTATTTATCATTTTAAAACTCCATTGAAACTATCGAGTTTAATAATTTTGGATCAATTTTAATTGAAATTGATTCAAAAAAGCTATTTGGTTTTAATTTCGGTTGAGTTAAACTCATTTTTCTCAAAAAAAAATCAATAATTATCATTATTAAATTTAATTTAAATTTATGAAATTTAACTAATTTATAGAAGTATAGAAACTATTGATACTGAAACCAATGAAAGTATTAAAATTGATACTTTTGTCTTGTGATTGAAACTTGATTTTATTAGAGCACTTTATAAATTTTATGGCGATTTACATGAAGGTTATTTTAATTATAAAAAATTATATATTTTAAGTAAAAAGTAAAATATTATATATATTATTTTAAAATTTTTATCTATTTTGTATTATATTTTTAAAAATAATTATTAATTATAGTGGTGATATATTTTCATAAATATTATTCTATTGCTTATGATTTTTAAGTCTATAATAGAGGCTAGTATGTATAATTTATGAGTCTATAATAGAAATTTTTGTCTTATTAGATTGAATTTAAAGTATATTATATATGTAGTTAATTTAAAAAATACATTTTAGGTTAAGATTTAGGATTTATGATTTAATTTTTAGTGTTAAAGTAATTTAAACATGGGATTTAATGATTTTGAATTATAAATTATGATTGTTGGGCACAAAATGTATAGTATAGTGTGATTTTATCTTAAAAAAATAGTACAAAATTTATAATTTTATAAAATTTTAGTGTGATATTTATAATATTTAATTTTTTATAATAAAATATATAATTTTTTATAATTAATGCGTAAATGGTCCTAAATTTTTTTAAGTTACTTTGGGTATAATGTTTTGTGATGTTATATTATATTAATTGGAGAAGGTGACTGCATCTTTAATAATTTATTTACATAAAGCTGTTAATAAAAATATAAAATTCAATGATGAAAAAATGTGGAAAGTTTTTTTTTTTTTTTATAAAAAAAATGTGGAAAGTTGATTTTATAATAAACAAGCAAGATTTTGTAGACTTGGTGTCAAAGCTTAAAATTCTCCTTAATTTTAGCAATAAATGTATTTTAATTGGTGATATAATAGTATTGAATTAAATAAAATAATAATTAATCTTTCTATTTTCAAAGCTTTTGCATATAAGTACTAAATTCTTAATTCTTGGTCCATTTAAACTAGTTCCAATCTAAATTCAATTTACTTATATATTAATCATTTAAATATGATATTTAATAATATTTAAATACTTATTTAATATAATTATTCACATAAAATTAAACACAATTATTTTATATTAATTATAATATTTATAATATTCAAAATTGAGGACGTCGCAGCTATTAAGGCTGGAAAGTGGCACAAAATTGATTACTTGTATTGATTTACCATTGGTATTGCACTGGAGATACGTCAGCTTTTCACCGATACTAATAAAATTATTTGCGTCTGAGTTTAAAACCGATGCAAATAAAATCATTAGCGTTGGTCATAAAAGACGCTATAATATCATCAATAGTACTGTCTAATTTAAATGAACTCTAATGGCACTAATCGACTATAAAATTGATAGATAATGATATTAGCGATGAGTTTATTGACTTTTCAATGTCAAGCCCTTTTGTGAATGGTAGAGATTAAGTTATGTCATCCATCATTCACGAGATGCCCTCTATTTCTGTTTAGAGAGAGGAGCTAATTTAAAATGATCGATGAAAGACTATCGGGTCCGCATCATAAATTTAAGAACAAGAGCATGACATTTAGCATGATATACAAAATTAGAATTAAATTATTTTGTTTTAAAAATTTAAATTATATTATCTAATGGATGAATCTAATTCTGAATTTACTAGCAATATAATTTATATTGTAGGACTTTTCTTAACGAAATTTGTTCATTTATTGTTTGTTTTGATCCAAAAAGATATTTTTCTTTACAATATTTTGATTCAATTTTTCTATTTTGATTAATTTGTGATTTTGAATATTAATTTTTCATCATTTATAATTTAAATTCAACTACTTTCAGATTTTTTTTTTTGAAAATCAACTACTTTTTTATCATTTGTGTTCCCCCTCTCACCGCAATTCATTTACGTGCTTAAAAGTACTTTACTACAGTCATTCTTTTCTCCTGAGATATCACACAGTGATTATTCTCTATCCTCTTTGATCATAAGTTACCATTGACCCACTAGCTTTCACCTAATTTATCTTTAAACCACATTATACTGTGAGATATCAGCTCTGATATCATATTGAAAGTATTGTTTGTTTTGATTTTAGGGAATTGAGTGAATTGTGTACTAGCCATGAGGTCATCTATCCCAATATTACTTCAGCTCAAGAAAGTTTCCCATTTATAGCCTCAGGGTTTTTCCTAAAAATATTTTTATTATTTGAGATCACGTTGTTTACTTATATAGCTCTAAAACTTTTTTTCTTTTCTAATATAATATAATTTATCTTTGTGCTTCTCCCTTGACGATTACTCTCTCTCTTCGACCATAAATTATCACAGGAGCCTTGATATATTGAATTAATTTATCAAATAATTCATTAAATTAAGATCTTAAATTATAATTAATTAATTTATTGAAAAAATTAATTTATCAAATAATGTCATATCATATCAACATAAATTGGCATATCATAATTTAAACTTGGCATATCATATCAACATAAATTTTAATATTATAGTTTACCCTACTATTTTACTATAGTTAGGCTGAATATTTAGAAGCCTCAACGGCGAATGCATCATGTTGCATGGGAAGTGCCCTCGTTTGGTTCAAATTTTTTTTTTAGATATAAAAAAAAATTATTTTATTTTTTAAATTTAATAAAAAAAAATATATTTTACTATTAGAAAATGTATAAAATGTGAAATATTTTCAATTCTAATATTCATATTTGTATTGAATATGAAATAAAATTAATTTTTATAGTTGACATTTGTGTTGATCAAAAAACTCGCCTTGAACTAAAAGAGTACCACTGCTAGTGACTTATACACAGAGAGATTGTTTTTCAGAAATGTAAATAATTTTTTCTTGTGCACGTTTCGACAATAAGTCTATTTATTTATTTATTTATTTATTTCTTATTACTTATTCCATTTTTCATGCTTAAATAGTATTCCAAATCTCCACAATAATTTGTATTGGTTATTATAGAGCCAATGAATAAAGAGTTATGTGAGACAATAAAATTTTAAGAAGCAAAAGATATAAGATTTTAGTACATTGTACAAACTTCAAATAAGAAGCAAGTAGTCAAAAAAGGAACATGCTTGTAAGTCTTTTAGGCTTTAGAAATTTTTTAGATTATTCTTAAGAATTTTTGCACTTAGATCCATGATACATATTAATGTTTTATTACTATGTGTTTATTTTATATGTCAACTAATTACACGTTTGCTCTAAATTAATTTAAGGAAAATCGTTAAGTCTGTGTTGAAAAAAATGCTTTTTTACTTCCGTAAAGTTGCTAAATTGTTCTTACTAATGAAAACTAAACCACTGTAAAAAACGATATTATCAATTGACATAAATACGATCGTTGGTGTGGAGTGGAGGTGCACATAATCAATTTCCATCCAACTAAATGCTAAAATGAAGAGAATATTTGTTGATCTAACTATGCCTAGGGGCATACAATAGAGAAAAACATTGCCAATGATCACTTGTATATTGATCAAATCGTCCATTTTTTTTTTCACGCACTTATATGTCATCTGCACAAAGATGACAGGGATAAGATCTACGAAATATCATTGAACATTGCTCACTAGTGAAGGTATTGATTTTGAAATAAAAAAGAATAAAATATTATCCTTTTAGTACTCTTATAAATCGATATCAAAAATATTATTAGTTGGGGGATTAAGAGGCTGTTTGTCCCATCTTCAGGTTAAATTATGCCATGAGTATATATATATATACATATATATATAATTTTGTAGTTTAATTAATTCAAATTGGATTACTCATAATAAAATCACCTTTATTAGTATTTGAGCACTCACCAAGACATTATTTTGAGTTAATTATTAAAAAAAAGAGGCATTTACATACATACATACCCCTTAAATTATCTTGAATTACATATTAAATCTCTCATTTTTTAATTTTACAACTTAACCCCCTAAATCATCCAAAAATAAAAACTAGTAGAATACATATATTTGCAAATATATTTATAATATTTATATATACATATTATTAATAATAAATATTCAAATAATTATAAATCAGCAAAAAACATATTTTGAAAATCTTGAGAAAGAGCTAAATATATTATTTTTGGATGATTTAGGGGGTTAAGTTATAAATTAAAAAAAATAAGGGATTTAATATGTAATTCAAGATGATTTAAGGGGTATGTATGTAATTCTCTCTAAAAAAAATTATAATTAATCTCTAATTATATTTTAATTATAATTTTATATTTGATAAATTCATATTTTAAAAATTTTATAGGAATAAAGATTCCTAAAATTATGATTTAAATTTATAATTTCCGTCAACATTTAATTAAGAAATATTTTATTATTTATTTTTTCATCTCTCGCTCCCTAGTCCCTCCCACATGCATCTCCTCTCTCTCTCTCTCTCTCTCTCTCTCTCTCTCACACACACACACACAACACACTGACAGTCGATGGCACGGGGTAGTAGTTGAGGTGGAGGCCAAAAAGTGAAAAAATAAAAATAAAAAATAAAATGTTTTTTAAAATTTGAAAAAATATGCAAGTGTAAAATCAAAAAACTATTAGATAAATTATAGTAACCTATTAAAATTTTTTAAAAATAATAAACTAAAATGTTAATTAGAGATTAATTGTAGAAACTTTTCATGTCTCTTTCTCTCACGCATTCATAATAGGAATGACAACGAAATAAATTTGAATTGAGTTTATAAATATTCATACCCGTCCCGCTATATATTATTCATTATTCATATCTGTCCCATACCTGTTTCAGCCCCACTCCGCCCCTATTATATTTTTCATAAACTCGTACCCAACCTGCTCCGTTTTCTTACTAATGTTAATAAAAATTAAATTATTTTACTCTATTTGAAACAACAAAAATCGTAGCTACATGGTGAATATTACACTATAAAAGCAAGACCTTATATTTCTTTATTTTCAATACACTCTTTTTATTTGACTCTATATAAGTCTATATAAAAATAAATAAAAATATATGCATAACAAGGTGAGGCGGGGCGGGGCGGGTAAAATTTTAGTACCTATACCCGTCCCATTAGGGGCGGGTCGGGGCGGTTTAATCGGGTACGAGTACAAATTGTCATCCCTAATATTTCATAATCAACTTATCAAACAATAAAAAAAAAACTAATCAATTATTTGTCATATAATATTTTTTAAAAAATTACTAATCAACTGATAATCAATACCTTCTTCCCCTCGCCGCCTTCCAACCCTTCCATCGTGTCATACATCGGCCGGTTAAAAGTCTCCGGCAGGAACCACCCCAACCCGCCGGCGGCCATCCCGCACGCCCCAAACACGGCGAACGGCAGCCTCCCCCCGGTCGCCACCACCACCGGAGCCGCCATCGCCCCCAGCTGTCCCGCTACTGTCACGCACCCCAGCGACGCGTTCCTCACCACCGTCGGAAACAGCTCCGCCGTGTAAATATACAGAAGATCGAACGCCGCCGCCTCCGCAAATATCCCCACCGCCGCGCATCCCAACCTCGCCGCCGAGACGAACCCACCGGCACCCATCAGCAGCGCTCCGCCGGCGCAGCAAGCTCCGCTGAGCCACATCGCCCCTGCTGACATCGGCCGCCGCCCCCACCACCTCACCTACTCACATCGGTTATTCACATATATGTTAGAAACCCATCAATATATTGAGATTAAGATCATTAAACAAATTCAAAAATTCAAAAATTCAAAAATTCAAAAATTCAAAAATTCAAAAATTTTAAAAATAACACAACATTTATTGAGATACATCCTACATTAGGTTATAGTTTTTAACAAATTTTTGAAATTTATCATTTTCAGAAATAAAAAAAATTATTTATTCGATCGTAACAAAAAAAAAATATATATATATATAGTATTTAATTTACTGTTATTTTAGCATTGTATCATATTATATAAAAATAATAATTAATTTATTTAATAAATTTTTTAAATAACTTTCTAAGATATTATAAAATTATAATATAAAAGATAATATTTAAATGTCATGATATCTAAATTACATGACATAGCATCAAAATAACATTAAATTAAATGCCTCCTAAATATTATTATTATTTAATATTGACCAAAAATTTACTTAAATTATATAGAACGATTGAGCATAAATTTGTAAGTCTTATATAACTCTTACAAAACAAAAAATCACACGACTCATTCAGGCTTCTGAGGTAAACTCTGATTTCACACAAGTTCATGAAAATAAAAACATATCATCGTGATTACTCTAGCTCAAAAATTTTCTCACTTGAGTCTTTTTTGATAGATTTTATCAAGTTTGGTCATTAAATTAAAAATTGCTATATTTGTTTTTAAAATAGCAATTAAAATACTTAAACATCTTTATAATGCTTAAATATATATTTTAATTTTTTTAAGTAATAATTTAATAGTATTCGTTAAAAAGAAATCTTATAGAAAAAAATTTGGTGGGGGAGAGACACCTAATATAGTATAATTTTATTCTTTTTGATGTGCATAAAAATTTGAGTACTATCTCAGTGCTGAGAAGTTATTGGGTTCGGACTGCGCACCTTGGAACCCAATCAGAGGGCGCCAAGTGTGCCATACAGCTGGATTCGGGCACACGTCGGGCACACATGGCACCCTCTAATTGGGTGTCCGAACGATGCGTCTTTCGCACCCAATAATTTTTCCTCAGCACCGGAATGGAACTACACTTTAATTAATTTTAGATATGAGAAATTAGAAATTACAAAGAATTTAAGTTTAAAATATATAAATATTAATGTATTGTAAAATAATATATATATATATATATATATTAAACTCATCAGTAGTAATTCAATTGATTCAAGCCACTTACCGCCATGGCCGTCAGCATATACGCCGGAACCTCGGCGACGGCGTTCAGGATCACGCTGAAATGAAGATTCGACCCGAGGTTGCCGACGTTAAGGGTGAGGCCGTAGTAAACTATCGAGCCGAGGAGGTTGATGAACACGGCGAGGACGAGTCGGCTGCGGGTTAGCCGCAACCGGAGGACGTCGATGATAGAGGAGGAGACGGCGGCGGCGGCGCCTGGGCTGACTTTGCCGGGATAGGAGTCGAGGGTGAGGGAGAGTGCGCCGGGGACGGAGGAACCGTTGGAGTTGGCGATGGCGCGGATGATGGACATGGCGGCGGAGGGATTCCGGTGGACGAGGTGCCAGCGGGGGGATTCGGAGATGAAGGGGATGGCGAGGAGGACGAAGAGGAGGGAGGGGATGGAGGTGGCGACGTAGAGGGGGCGCCACGAGGGGATGAGAAGGGAGGTGGCGGAGAGGGCAACGGCGCCGGCGGAGGAGAAGTAGAAGGAGGACATGGCGGCGGCGGCGCGGCGGGAGCGGCCGATGGGTTCGGTGGCGAGAACGAAGGCCGAGAGGCCGACGCCCCCGGTGCTGACTCCTGTGAGGAGGCGGAAGGCGGCGTAGACGGAGAAGGAGGGCGAGAAGGCGGTGAGGAGGCCGAAGGTGGCGTTGAGGCCGCTGGCGACGGTCAGGGCGCCCTTCCGGCCGAGGAAGGAATCAGAGAGGTGGCCGAAAATGGCGGCGCCTGCAATATTACATTGATTAGCACATAACAAATATGTTATTTGATAAATTTTTAAAGTCCTAATAATGATTTTTTAGGGATAATTACACCAGTTCTCTGAATTTAACACTTAATAACACATAAATCAACATTTTTAAATTATAACATCTAAATCCTGAATTTTAATAATTTATCAAATGAGCCTTTTTTAAAAAAATTTATTATTAATTTTTTTAAAATTATCATTATACCCCTCTGCCTCTCTCGCTCCTCCTGATCCCCACGCACGGCGTGTGCGACCGACTAGCGACCGCGCAGCGTCGCCCGTGCACGGGGATCGGGAGGAGAGAGAGGGGCAGCTGCTCTCTCCTCCCGATCCTCGCACACGGGCAACGGTCGCGCGACCTGCCATTGGCCACGTGGGCGCAGCGTAGCCGCCGGTGGGTCACACACGCCGCGTGGCCGCCAGGGTTCGAAGATGAGAGAGAGGCCGAGGGTATAATGGTAATTTTAAAAAAATAATAATAATAAATTAAAAAAGACTCATTTGATATTTATTAAAACTCAGGAATTATGTTATAATTTAAAAAGCATGAATTTGTGCGTTATTAAATATTAAATTCAAGAACCTCGGTGTAATTATCACTTTTTTTTTCAATATGTTATTTTAATAGTGTCAAAAATGCCTGACATATCTATCATTACCAAAAATATTGTTTGCTAATAAAATATTAGCCATTTTCTAAACATATATATATATATATATATATATATATATATAGTATTAACATAAGGGACAGTATACAGTATAATATGTTAAAATTTGTATGTAAATTTTCAAAATATTTCATTAGTTATTTTTTTTATAGAAAAATATTTCATTGGCTTATGGGCTTGATAATGGCGAATTTGAATATTCAAAATGGGATGTTCAGATGATTTTTAAAGTTACTAGCTAGGTTTTAAAATAGAGGGATTTAAATTATTAAAAATTAGAATAAATTATGTCTAAGTTTTTAAATTTAAATCATAATATCATTTTAAAATTTTAATATTTAGATTTTTATTCATATATGCATACATATATATATATATATATATATATATATAACAACAACAACAACAACAACCCAGCCTTAATCCCACTAGGTGGGGTCAGCTACATGAATCCTTTGTTTCCATTGCGCTCTATCAGTTACCAAATTCTTATCTAAGTTTAAGTAACTAAGATCACTCCTTATAGTTTCTTGCCATGTCTTCTTTGGTCTCCCTCTTCCTCTTTGTACATGGGCAAAATCCAATAACTCAATTTTTCTAACTGGAGCTTCAATTGGCCTACGATTTAGATGTCCAAACCATCGAAGCCGACTTTCTCTAAGTTTATCCTCAATTGGTGCAACACCAACTTTCTTTAGCTCCTCTCTCTCCTTATTTCTCTCTACGGCTTAGCTGCCCTATCGTAGACAGCTTGAGGAGGGCTGCTAGCGCGTGGCTGCGCCCACCGCATGAGACCGCAGGCAATGAGCCAGAGCCTCATTGGCAGGAGAAGTTATTGGGTACGGACAGCGCACCGTTCGGAACTCAATCAGAGGGCGCCACGTGTGTCATACAGCTGGGTCTGGGCACACGTGGCGCCCTCTGATTGGGCGTCCGAATGGTGCGCCGTCCACACTCAATAATTTTTTTATTGGCAGAGAGTGGGTGAGAGAGAGAAAGTAGAAAGAGAGTAGAGGTATGAGATTTTAAAAATCTTAATATTAAAAAAATAAAATTGGCCTGATTAATATTCAGATATTCAGTTGCTAAATTATTAAAATTGTAAACTTAAGAGATATTATGCCTAAATTCAGAAATTGAGATGTAATTTATTCTAAAACTATGCACTTGAAACATATTTATTATGATTTCTTTTTTCCCTATGATCTATTTTAACAGGAAACTTATTATATAATCTTTAAACTACTATTTATTGGATTCAGTATCATAATATTAATTAAAAAATGGACAATAAAAAATTAATTTAATTTTGTCACCTTTCATTATTAGGATGATATTTTTACGTATATGTTGTTAAATTTTAAGTGATATTTTTTATAATTTTATTTAAATATATTATCAAGTAAAATAATTAATTTTTAAATGATATCATATTATATCACATCACTTCAATAATATTGAACCAAAGCCTAATAAAATGATTTTGCAGCTTTTGGTTGTATATATCATTAACCTTATATATATATATATATATAAGAATAATTACCTTCATGCCACATAATTTAATTTTATTTATGTCTTATCTATCCATTCTTAATTAATTACGCTATGCACACTCAAAATATTACAAAATCTTATATACATATATTTGAGTTAAAACTTAATTAAAATCTATTTGAAAAAAAATATTCTGTTAGTAAATCATTAAAATTATATTTTTACTCTTAATAGTATATATTTTTCTCTTCCTCAATACCACACTAAGGCACTGATTTGTCCTAAAATCAATTCACGTTGCGAATGTTCCTTCCTTTGCCGCCATCTAAACATTAAGATTTTAAGATTTTCACTCAAAATATATTTAAATATCCTTAAAATAATATGAAGAATAACTCAGATTTTTTGTAATCTAACTATACTTAGGTTATTGAAAAATTATGATTACTCATTATAATAGAAATAAGTTAAAATATGTGTATGTAAGATTTTATAATATTTTGAGTGTGCATAGCGTAATTAACTAAGAATAGATGAGTAAAATATAAATAAAACTAAATTATATAGCATGTAGGTAATTATCTCAAATATATAATGAGAAGCTCCTTATGACAAATTAAACAACATATTTGTAAAAAAAATTATTTATCTTATCTTCAAAAGCCAAAGCTAAGATCTAGTCATCAAAAACATTAAAAAATTAAAATCAAATAAGTAAACAATAAACAAAGAATTGCGAAATAAATAAGAACTTAATAACAACTAAGTCATGAAAAATAAGTCATTTATACTTCTTATGACAACCTAATAAGATATATAATTATTAGACGTCTGTATAACATAAAAAATATTGTTCGATTTTTAGTTTAGATTGTCTCTGAGGTAAGTGGTATGTTGTTATGTATATTTTTCGAGATAATGGCGACCAAATCATCATACATACGGTTGCGTTTGAGAACAATGTGTTAGGACGCCCGTAGGTGATCAAATAATTGTTGTTTCCCGGAGCCTAGTTAATTGTCATCATGGACAAGATGTTAAGAGTGAATATCTCTAGATGGAGTGGATATGTTTGGATGCCTCCAGTCAATGCTAACACGTTGGGAGGCCTATTATTAGAAAAAAATTATTTAGAACATGCCGCTGATCCAAATATAGAAGTATTATCCGTATTGACTTTAAAAAACTGTATGACTTGAGTACTTTTCAAGAGGATCAACTATCCCAGTACTACTATATCTCAAACACATTTATCTACTATGTTTTCTAATAATTAGCATCACATTTTTTTTTCTAAAAGACGATTCTACTATTTGAGATCACATTATTTACTTATATAACTTAAAAATTCATCTCCATTTTTAATATAAGATGATTCGTTCCTATGTCTCTCTACCTAAAAGCCTATTAGAAACTGCTCTTTGTCTGAGTGATTCTGATTCAATTATATGGATATACTCCAATAATCACTTTCTGTCCTCTTCAATCTCGAGTAATCACAATAAGTCATCAAGTTAAGCAAGAATATAGAAGCATAAAAAACTTAATTTTCAACCTATGAATATTACTTTAACATATAATCTATAAATCATATGTTGGGCTTAGTGAACAGCTGAGAGTTTTATTTGACATCGCTAACGATGAATTACTTAGTGCTCAACAGATTGAGATCACTATATCGATAAAGATTTGACAAATCGGAGTTAAAGAAGCGCATAAACTTAGAAAGACTCTGTCATCGCGTCTCGGTTCTTATAATACAACTAATAACATAAGAAGTATAAGCTAATTTATGCATAATTTGTCTTGTCAATGAATTTAATTTAAAAAGAGAGCTAAAATTGATCTAATCTAATGTGTGTGATAAGTATAGGTATCTAATTAATGTTTCCACCTTTATTTTTTTATTAAGCAACACTTTCTAGTACCTTCGGAAGCCAGCACGTGCTGTTAACATCATACTGTGGGCTCTAAAGTGATGGAACACCTTCATAGTTTACTAGCTAGTACAGCTACATCCCCTTCATATATGACAGCATTTACAGCATCACAAGCTTAAATTATTATTATTTTTAAATTTTACTTTATTAAATAAAGATATTTGCAGTCCAATCATTAGGCCCATTAATGATTCCATCTCGAGCTAATCATAACTCAGCACAAGATTAAATTGTAAATTTTTAATTTTAATCTCAATTCACTCTAATCTGTTTGGCGCAAGTACCAAAACCAGGATCAAAATAATACTTATTTAAAAAATAATAATAATAATAATAAATTAAATTTTTTAATTATTCTACACAAATTTTAATATAAAAAATAATATTTTATTCCACATACTCAATAATTTTTAATAAAAATATTAACTTTATTGTACATCCTAGATTAAAATACTTGATTCAAATATTTTAGTCTAAGATGTAAAATAAAATTGATATTTTTATTAAAAATTATTGAGTATATGAAGTAAAATAATATTTTTTATATTAGAATTAGTGTAGAACGATTAAAAATTTTTATTTATCATTATTGTTGTTGTTTTTTAAACTAGTACTATTTTAGTCCTGATTTTGATCCTCGTGCCAAAAAGAGATAAAACATATTAAAAAGTAAATTGGTATTAGTGCTTGAGTCCGTTTTCTCCTCCCATCAGTAACTAAGAGAGTGTGAAACTATCACACTTGGATAGATCCAACCTCAATTTAATTTATAACTGACTCATTTGTTATCGATTCAAGTTTAATCTGAACCAAAGTCAACCCAACTTTCGATTAACTTTTTATTTTAAAATTAAATTTCATGTATAAATATATTTGTTCATTTAATCTGCTTAAATTATGGTTAAGTAAAACAGAAAAAAATTATATTTGTAACTCCTAAGAAAATATTTTTTATAAGTAACAGCCTTAAATCAAATATTTATAGAAGCTCCCTGAGTTTAATATTTATAGGCGGCACTCTTATTTTGAAAATAAATTTACAAGAAGTACCTCTACTCTAATTTCTATTTGCTATTTTTTAAATTCAACTAGGATTAATATATGTAACTAAAATTGCATGTAGCCCATTTTAAGAAGATTCACAATAATGAATTATGAAAAAATAAAAATCATAAAAATAGACAAAAAATTAAAATTAAAAATTAGAAAAAATAAATATGAAAAATATAGATGGATTTCATTTAATGGCTAGATTATAGGGCTAAAAGTAATCTTAGTTATATGTATTAATCCTAATTAAGTTAAAATGATAAATTACAAATAGAAGTTAGTGTTGGGGTGATGCTTGTAAATTTAAATTCAAAATAGGTAGTGCTGTTTGTAAATATTTAATATAGGGGGTGACATCTGTAAAAAAAATTATTTAGGAATAATAAATATAAATTTTTCTTAAAAAAAATAAAAATTTAATGTACAATAAGCATTATTTGAATAAAATTCATGAAGTAAATTTTAATAAATCCTTCCATCAAACTATTACACAAAATTAACATAATAAATTCAATTACATGTATAAATAAATATATATATATATATATAAATAATGTTATTTATTTATTTAATAAATTCGATTTCAAGCCGTCTAGTCCAATCCTACATCGGCTCAAAATTGAATTGATAAAAAACTTCAGCCATAAAAACAACCTATTAGTTAATTCGTTTGAATCGAGTTGAGCTCAATTTTATCCAAAATTAGATTCAAGTTTCGAGCAATCTTCTTCGATATTCGAATCAATTTTTCTACAGCTTTGTAATGAACTTGCCTTTTATATAATGCAGCACATTTATTTTATCATTATTTATTTATTTATTTATTTTATGAAGGTGGTGCTGTTGTACAGTATATTTGATTACCTGGAAATAAATTATAATAGCTACAAGATAATGCACTTTAATTAAGAGATCAAATTTAGTAAAATAATTATAAACAATTAATTCCTCTCACAGACAAATAATGAGACAAGATATAAAACCTCTCAAACAATTTGCACTTTGAACAATTATGCATAGAATAATTCTAAAATATAAAAATTTGTACATTTTTTTTTTCAATTAGGTCTGTAATTAAGCAAGTCATGTTTATGTAATTGTCATCTAATAGTGACAAATATTTGGCCAAAAAACAAATAATTTAACTGATCAATTAGTGAGAAAGCTGTTTGTAATTGACTTCAATGTAACTAATATTTTATTTTATTTTTACTTTACTTTAAGAAGCATTTTATAAAAGGTTAAATTTCATTTGAGTCCTTCATTGAGTTTAGATTATTTTTCAAGTTGATCTAACTATTTTAAATTTTTCAAAATGACGTGTCAAGCTTCTTGTTGGCCAATCATGAAACACAATTTTATTTATAATTTTAAATCAAATTAAACTGAAAAACGTACTTATAAGTCATAATATTCTCTAATATTTTTACTCTTTATTTTCGGAGTGATTATTAGGTTAGGGTGCCTGAATATACGGGCACCCAAGGCCCACCACACATGCATAGTGTGAGGTCCATGATGCATGTGGCTACCTGACAGATGAGAGTTGGGTGCTTGAATCCAATAATTGATCTCATCTTTACATGAGGAGGGATCGCTCTAAGATGCTATATAGAAGAAATTATGGAGAAAGGGAGGTGGTAAGCGAAAGGCGGCTCTATAAAAAAAAAGTGGCTACTATGATGTGTTAGTCTTAGCCATCCACCATTCACATTGCAACACCGATAATTATTGTATACATATGACTCATACATCTACATGCTCTCATCTTTGACTGGAGACATACTGATGTATCTAGCTCTTGCAGAAGACATCCGAACATATATTTAGCTTCATCCTGATGATCCTGACCCAATTTGGAGATCAATCTCCTCTCAAAGATGTCTTGGTAACTGCAATTTAATTGAATTTTCATGATCCTATTACCTAAACACTCTAGAGGCCTTGTGACTGGTATTGAGCTACTTTTACGGCTCCACCTACCCAATTTCTTTGATCATAGGCTTTAGCTAGACAGACTCATCCACCAAACCTGACTTTTCAACTCACTTATACTACAACAACTTGCTCATCAATCTGTATGTCACAATGTTCTAATGCATTATTTTCAAGACTGCAGCACATGGACAAATGGTCAATATGTCATTGCTGCATTGGTGTACCTATGTATTCTTACAAGTGATCTTCTATTTGCCATAACTGCCTATAGAAACCTATAACGTATTCCATTACTCTCTATGAAAATGTTGGGAATTCATACCTAGAAGTTTGCAAAATAGCCGATCACAACCACTAAACCTCATTTCCAACAACGAAATTACCGGCCATCTTCTTGTCTCTATAGCGCACCTTTATCTAATAATTTAAACTTATCTCATTTCGTAAGTGACACAATTAACCACTTAGCCAAAATTCTATGAACATGTAATAAGATCTCTTGGAATATTTACAGGGTTGATGTATTATTTTCTCTATCTTCTTCCATCTTCTTCCATCTTCTCTATTTATAAGATCTCCTTCGTGAGATTATAGTCGTTCATTGTACGTACGCCAATAAAAGGAAAGGCAGACAATTAAGGGTGGATAGAGATTTGAATGAAAAAAATATAAAAGATAAAGGAGACCAAATTGAGTGAAGAAACTATTAAAATGGCCAAGTTGTTTTTTTTTTTTCTCTTTTATTATGAAATTGAAGTTGATCAAAAGGAATCTAGATGGCCTTATCAGTAAGAAAGACGTAAATGAAAGGCAGGACTAACTGAAGGTACTCAAGCATAATTTTCTCGAAAATAATGTAAACTTATGCAAATTACCGATCATCGACCCTGCGAAGAACGCCGACTGAGCGAGCCCGACTTTGTACCTCTCGCCGCCGCAGGCGAGGCGCCACTCCTCCACCGTCGACCCGGCCCACTCGCCGGCCCGGGAAGCGGCCCCGCACGGATCGGGCCCGGCCGGCTCCCGGTCTGCGAAGACGACGGCCATTGTGTGGATGGAGTTGAGGGCCCACGCGATGCTCGTCAGCAGAAACTGCCGGAGCTGCCACGGCCCGAACTCTCCCGCGAACCGCTCCAGCATCTCGTCCACCCCGATCCCCTCCTCTTCGCCGTCAGAATCCGCCGTCGGCAGAAGCCCCACCGTCAAGTCGCCGGAGCTCTCAGTTTCCCGCGCCGGCATTCTTTTCCTCCGCGGCACTATGGGGAGAGATTGGGAACGGCAGAGATGCATACGGCCGAGTATATATTCCGCAATGTTCTGGACTCTTCCGACCGGAAAATTATTTGGTGGCGGCCTCCATGTGGGCTCCACCTGTTTAGCGCCCAATAAATACGCGCCACATAAACGTGTGGTCCCACCAGCTTTCTTTAAAAAATATCATTTCACGTCATATTTTTATCATTTTATATATTTTTTTTTATCATTTTATACGATTTTTTTAGAGATAATTAACTAAATGTCACACCATTTAATTTTATTTATGTGTTACCATCCATTCTTAATTAATTATATTATACACACTCAAAATATTATAAAATCTTACATACACACACCAGAGTTAAAATTCAATCAAAATCTATTTGAAAAAAATATTTTGTTAGTAAATTAATAAAATTATAATTTTATCCTTGATAGTACATATTTTTTTTCTTCCTCAATGTCACACTAAAGTGCTGATCTATCCTAAAATCAATTCACATCGCAGATATTCCCTTGCCTTGCCACTACCTAAATATCAAAGTTTTAAGAGTTTCAGTCAAAATATATTTAAATATTCTTAAAATAATATGATGAACGGTTCAGATTTTTGTAACCTAACTATAGTTAAGTTATTGAAAAATTATGATTATTCATTATAATAAAAATAAGTTAAAATATACGTATGTAAGATTTTATAATATTTTGAGTGTACATAGAGTAATTAACTAAGAATGGATATGTAATATATAAATAAAATTAAATGGTGTAGCATGCGGGTAATTATCTTTTTTTTTAATAACAATTTCTCTTAGCTTATGACTGCACACGCACACATATGTATATATATATATATAATAATAATAATAATAATAATAATAATAATAATAATAATAATAATAATAATAATAATAATAATAATAATAATAAAT
>JAEMOT010002232.1:315933-358885 GCA_019297695.1 Apostasia ramifera
AATAATAA
Source organism: Apostasia ramifera (assembly GCA_019297695.1). Classification (NCBI taxonomy): domain Eukaryota; kingdom Viridiplantae; phylum Streptophyta; class Magnoliopsida; order Asparagales; family Orchidaceae; genus Apostasia; species Apostasia ramifera. Next base: position 315,942 of record JAEMOT010002232.1, read on the forward strand.
TAATAATAATAATAATAAATGTCACAAAATGTTCATTGGGCGCCGAATGAGTGACACAACAGGAAGGCTGCATTAGAAGTTTGGGTGTCATTCACGTGACTACGCGAGTGCATGCGGCCCCATGCGTAATCAAGAGTGGAATGTTGCCGTTACTTTAATTATGTACCAGTCAATTTCCACTACTTAAAAGTAGCTTTTACGTTATAAAAATGGGATGCTACATAAAGAAACAATGAGGAAATGATATTGTTCCCTTTTAGTTAGCGCATACATCAACCACATGCTCACGTATCATCATGGGAATGGTTTTCAAACTTCTAATGCGTTACTTTGTCCAGACTCAGTAATTTCTCCTAGCTGGAATACAAATTTTAAAAATAGGTTAATAACAACTAGATATAGATCTCTAGTATAAAAAAAAAATCCCTCTAGTGTGTGTCTACGTGTAATTAAATTTTTATATTTTTAAATCAATTATCTAGTTTAAGATAATATACAAATAAGCTTTTAACAAAGAAATCCAATAAAGAACGTTATCTCAAATTACTAGATCTAGTTTCAAAATTAATAAAACTAGTCTATCAGTAAATTTAGAATTAAGTTCCTTTTATTAATGTCCAAAGATCTATTTATATTTTAATTAATTTGAAATTAAAAAAACTTGAATATATATATATATATCTAAATTAGAGATATCTAATTGCTGTTAATCATTTACAAATTTGATCAATCTCCTTCAAATTTAAGGAGATTAAAATCAATTGATTTGAGTTTTTTTTTTAATTCAAATTAGCTTTTAAGTTTAATATTTTGTATAAAGTTATTAAGATTTAAAAAACATATTAATTAAATCATCTAATAGCAGAAAACCAAATAGCTATTCTTTATCAAATGAAAATCTTCATATGAAATGAAAATGCAAAATGATCAATATTTTTACCAGGAGGTCTGAAATAAAAAGAAAATTATATATACATATATATATATATATATCACTTATAAAATATATTATTTATTCATTAAGATATTAAAATTAAATATTTACATATATTATTCATATTTTAAATATATAACTATGCATATTAAATTTTTATTTTCATGAAAGAGATGAACAAATAATTTTTTTTAATATGAAAAAAGCTATATATTATAATTTTGAATTTAAAATATTGAGTGATATGTGTGGATAAATATTGGAAGTAAATGGGTAAAAAGTTATTTTTTTTAAAGTGCAAGTAATTTTAAAATAAATTAATGAATTAAAAATTCTTTAGTTAATTTATAATTAATATTTGATATATAATTATTAAAAATTCACTGCAATTTACATAATATTATATAGAAGTTTTTTTGCTATAAAATTTAATAGATTTTTAATCTTATTTTTAATACTTCTTTAAATCTTTATATTTTTATTGTTAGAATCTTTTCTAACACCTCTAGCCGAACAATTCTGCTCGAACAGCTTTTTAAAGAGACATCACTAGGTGATCATATTCTCCGTACTATTATGTCAACTCAACATTTAAAGTAATATGAGGATTCACTGCCTAATTGTCTTTTGCAAAAATAGATGCCAGACATGACAGACTGTACCTATTATGTCCCCTCCTCTCGAAGCTATAAATAAGGGCAAAAGATGAATCAAAAAGGGGAGGAGAAATTCTCTTTTTCTCACTTATACTTATTCTCTTATTCAGTCTTCATTTAGAGACACTCAAGCTTTGTAGAAGAAGTAGTGTATGTAGATTATTTAGACGGTAATGATTTGTCCTCCGGACACTCGAGTTTTCAAGTAAAGATTATTGTCTTCTCATCAATGTTACTATCTCATCAATGCTGCCACCTCGTCGACAATTTTGCCCCCTCCCTCCCGTATCGTCGTTGCCTCGCCGGGAGAGAGAGAGAGAGGGGGAGGGAGTAAGAGAGGAAGAGCGAGAAGATTAAAAATGAATTTTTTGAAAATTTAAAATGAAATATTTTTTAGATAATAATAAAAAATTATTATTGGAAATTAATTCAAAAATAATTATGATTTGCCAACTGTAGTTGATGTTGACCTCATAAATGATTATACGAATAAGTTGCCGGCAGGCAGGACTGGACCCACCTGGCGTGCTGCAATGGTAGCAGGAATGGGTTGGACCGTGTTGTTCAGATCCCCACATTCATTTCGTCGCATTGAGGACTAGTTTGTACTCCTTCTCAAACTATAAGAACTCACATGTAATTTACCTTGAACTTAATTAGTAATTTTCCTTGAAAGATTAATTAACAATTCCTGTTGATAGCATTATTATAATTAAAATTATTAGGAGTTGTTATAAAAATTATGATTTTAACACGTGGTCTTAAGTTTTAAACTGTATTTGTTTGGTGGACTTATGAAAAATTTGTCAACAAATCCGAAAATAGTACATATAAAAAAATAATCGTATTATATAATAATCTGTAAAATAGAAATTATGATGTTATTCTTATAACTGTTGTAAACAAATTATATCAGTAAAATAGATACACGAGCATACAATATCAAGAGTATTTATCTTTTAATGACGGACTCTTATATTTATTTCGATAGAATATCTATTTTATTTCACCCTTATTTTTTATATAATAACTATTTTTATATTTACTTTAGTGGAATAATTATTTCATTAAAATTTCTATTCTATATTTCATAAAATAGTCATTTCATCTCCCTATACAAGAAATAGTTATTTTTTAGGTATTACTTGTGGGCTAAAAATATTATTTTAAAATTACTTTTATTCACAAATATGTACACATACACGTACGTATATATATACATATATATGAGTTACAATTATCTAATTATTTTGTTTAAAATTAAATTTAATAATGATAAATAATATAAAATTTATTAAATTATATTCATGAACATTTTAGTATTTTTTTTCTTCATTTTACTTTTTATTTCACATCCTATTTCATTCAAGTGAACAAAAAAATTATTATTCTATACTCCTTGAAATAGAAATGATAATTCTATTCTAATATGAGCGAATCGGAATTATCTAATAGCCAAAAGAGATAAACAGACTTGCTAATTTAGAAGGTGGATACTCGACATTAAAGTAATAACTTTTGTTCATCACATTGTTTGTCGTATCTAGAAAGAGAGGAGCTCGAAGTGTGTATTATTTAGATTATAAACAATTTTTAATATATATATATATATATATATATATATTTCATTCTATAGCAAGAAAATAATCTATTAAAGCGATACCTACAACTTATGATGGCATTAAAGGGGCATTTGGTTTAATGTTATTTTAATTATTATATTATTATAAAAATTTATTTGATTTGATATTTTTAGATGATTTTCTTAAATTATAAAATTGTGACTTAATAAATAATATCTAAATGTCATAACATGCAATAACATTAAAGATAAATCGAATCAAAAGCTCCCTAAACTTCTTCTCAATTTGCACTTCTTAATATGACAGTAGTGCACGAGACAGTTTTTGAAAATTATATTCAATCTCAATTCGTCTGTAAAAGAATGAGCTTGACTTTGATTCAAGCTGTTTTATGAACTGCACATCGCGCTCTTTATCGGCATAACCGTAGAGCCAATTATTGAACTATCTAAACAAGTTCAACCATTAACTTGAATTATCAGTGAAAATTGATAAAAAAAAAAAACTTCTTTTTTGGTTAAATATGTTAAAGCTTTTATGTAATAGCATGTGTGAAAGAAGTAAAAGTAAATTTCATTTTTTATTTTTGGCTAAATTGCATTTATGTTCTAAAATGTTGGACTATATAGATCTTGAAAGCTCGAATCACCTTTTTTGCTTGTGCTCGAAAGCCATTTCTTCAGTATTTTTTATTCGGTCCGTAATGTTGAATAAAAAATATTCGATTGAACATTTGATCGAGTACATAATAAAACTTACAAAATGAATTGGGGATCATAACTAACTAATCCACGAGATTTTCTCAACTCTGGATGGAACACCGATTGGAGGCAAATAGGGGCGCACCACCTGGATAGAGGTGGGGGCCCCTCTTATCCATGCGGGTCTAAGTGGCGTGCTTTTATCTGCCTTTATCTGCCTTTGAACGGTGCTATATCCGAAGGCAAGAAAATCTCGTAATTAATTATATGGCTCTAAAATGTACCAAATTTGGTACAACATCAAAATCAATAATTATTAGTTTAAATGAATAGCATGAGGCATTCAACTTACTTTCTTTGAAGGCAACTGGTTAATGATGATAAAGCCAATAGAAAAAATATTCTATTTTAGAGTAAATTATACGTATTTTTTTATGGCATATGGTCCTGTTTGGCATAAGGACCAAAATGATATTAGTTTAAAAAGCAATAATAGTAATAATAAATACTTTTTTTAAATTATTTTACACAATTTTTAATATAAATATTAACTTTATTTCACATTTTACATCAAAATACTCGATTTGAATATTTTGATATAGGATGTGAAATAAAGTTAATATTTTTATTAAAAATTATTAAGTATAAGAAGTAAAATAATATTTTTTTTATATTAAAATTTATGTAGAACGATTAAAAATTTTTATTTATTATTATTATTATTATTATTATTATTATTATTTTTAAAATAATACCATTTTGCTTCTGATTTTAGTCCTCGTGTCAAACAGGTCACCTTCTTTCATAGAAGTTAATTTTTAGTCCCTCATAACTTATGCAGATACATTTATTAAATTAATATTAGATTTTTTACATATGAAGTTTGCTAATTTTGATATCCATTCTCTCCTAGTAAAAGGAGGGAGTGGTTGAAAGATAGAGGGGTGGAAGAGGAGGAATTATTGAGTGGACCAAACAATAATAGTACATCTTTGTGGGGACCATGCTCAAAGTATTAATACGTAGTATCCAATAAGGATTGTACTATTAAAAAAAAAGGGTATCCAATAGGAGCAAAGCAAATGTCGAAAAGGAAAATGACGTTAATGACGTTAAAGTTACAGATATGCTACTTGTAAATATAATGTATAACACATCGCATTCAATCTACTGCTTGTGACGATCTAAGATTGAAGAGGGCAGGAATTGATTGCTAGGGTGATGACCATATGAATAAATCGGAATTATCCAGACTAGGAGCGGCTCTTGACAGCTATGCTTTTAGGTGGGGAGGCACGAGAATCAATCTGGTGGGGATACAAATCAGTATTAAATTGAATGGCTAGGATGACATCATGTGCTGAATCAAAATTAAAATTCAAATTAATTAGATCTATTGGAGATTTTCATATTAGCTTTATTTAAATTTTATTTGATTCAGAGTATATTTAGGAGATTTGAAAACTTATCATATTTGAAGCTGATTTTATTTTATTGTAATAGAATTAGTTCTATTTTTCTTTTTTGGAGTGAGAATTAAATCCCAAGGATAAATCAATCAAAATTTTTGCAACTCGTGTTTTTCTCGATTTAAAATTTTTATATTGCTTGGCTCATTCAAAAATAAAATTCTTTTGATACGTAAGTTCTATACATTCAGAATTTTATATGTGTGTCTATAAATATATTATAATAGTCTATAGAAAAAATTACAAAAAAACTGATAATTAACATAAAAATATCTTAGTATCCAGAATCTGTGTAATGAATACTTAAAAAGAACAAAAAAATAAAGCTAACGATTAAGTTTTATTAAACTTTCAAAAATCAACCTAAAATTAAGAAAAATATTAATCAATTCTAATTAAACTCGATTTGAGATCAAAGATTCAATATTCGGCTAAGACTAACTTGAACTCGGATCAAAGCCAGCCATGGGCTAAACCCAGAAGATTAGATCATGACTATGCATTTTTCTTTTTCAATTAGTTACAAATTTTTCATATTAAAAATGCAAAAATAAAGGAAATTATATCTCAAAAATAGGAAAAATTATTAGGTGCGGATGGCGCGTTGTTCGGACACCCAATCAAAGGGCGCCACATGTGTCCGGACCCATCTGTATGGCACACGTGGCGCCCTCTGATTGAGTTCCGGACAGTGCGCCATCCGAACCCAATAATTTCTCCAAAAATAGAGGGTTACTTGCAAGTGGGACCCAACCTTTCAAAATCTGGGTCTCTTTTGGGTCCAATTCTTGTTATCCTTTAAGGTCTCCAATTAACTAGAGCCATTAAATATGATATTTTGTTTTACTCTTTTATCCTTTAATATTTATTTCAAAGACAAAAAGGCAGAGGGGCACTTTGGTCATTACAAAACATTTTTCATTAAAATAAATATATATATTTTTAATCACAAAAGCGATAAATTAAATGTGACAACTAATAAGGTTTCGCGACTGAGACCGACTACTCAAGGCATTAAAATTGTGAAAATTTAATTAGTTCGGACCCAGTTAACCGTATCGATATACCTATGGAAGTTCTATCGAAAAAAAAAAACTATGAAAGAAAGCTGAAATTTGATATTTCGTATTAGAGAAGCTGACTTTTGCTCTTCTCATAACACTCGAGAAGTATACATTACTTTTTATCTCTGATGTTTTAACAAAAGATTGAATCACCTTCATCCAGAAGAATGTAATGATATTTTATAATAAAAAAAATTTTGAATCCCTTCTTTTTTTTAAATATAAAAAGGATAAAACTTTGACAACATCATTTTATATGACAATCCACAAAAATTTTGAGTATTTTATAAAGTTATTTTTCTACAAAATTTAAACTGTTAAAAAGATGATATTAATAAAGTCCCCAAAAAAAATGTTAAGTCCCCAAAAAAGAATAAAAAAATGTATATATATATAAAGTGACATATATATAATTTTAAGTCCACAAAAAAGATGATATTAAAATTTTAATTGATATATATATATATATAAAGTCCCCAAAAAAGAATAAAAAAAATGTAAGAGTAGAAGCATAAAATGGAGTTCATCATTTAACAAAACATGTATTAATAAAAATATGAGCTACTTTATTCTAGGTCAAATTTTATGACGCTCGCAAAGTTTTATCAGGTCCAAACGGGAGCAACGTTTGCCATTTAATCATTGAGTGCTTCGTGTCCTCCGACCCTCTTATATTGCACACATCATCGCGTCAATGATTAGTTTTTGAATAATGCTCAATCCGCTGCAAGCTTTAACGACTGGTAGACATCAAATAACAAAACTACACATGAAAGAGAGAAAAAAAAACCATCTTTCACCTTATGTCGTCAACACAAATTGTATTTAATTATAATTTATTCAATTATTTTGAATTCATACATATCATCAATTATATTTAACTCCCCAATTAAATCTAATTTTAACGCATTTTTATCATATCAATTATATAATTATATTCAACGTGTTAATTAGTGAGGTTTTTATTTACATAACCACAAAAATCTCTGTGTCTTTAACAAAATTAACAAGGGGGCGATGGGAAGGAGGGATTTAAAAAGCTCTCGTCCCAGTGTTGCTTCAGCCAAGCACGCTCAACTACAGAGTTTTTTATCATTAGCCTTACGATTTTACCCCAAAAGGTATCTCTACTATTTAAGATCACATTATCTACTTATACAACTCAGGATCTCTCTCTCTTACCAATATCGAACGATTCATTTATGTGCCCCTCTTACCACTTATTATTCAGCCTAGAATCCTGCAATGAGCTACACTTTGCCTCAGTGATTCTTTTCTTTTAGGACATCACCCAGCGATCATTCCCTGCCCTCTTCGTCAAAAATATTTTGCAAAATAAATATTTTTGCTTTAAAAAAAATAGAAAATATACAAAAATTTATGAGGTGCATCCAAAAAAAAAAAAAACAATTTCCTCGAACACACTACAACACGGGATCTACTTTCGATGATTGTTCTTCTCGATCCCTGCATCTTCTTGTTCACCCAATGGCTTTATGCAATAATTTTGATGATCATGATAAAGTTGCATACCATTGATTCATAATATATACACAATAGACAATATATGATGGTGACACAAAAAGAGAGAGCTGAGAGAGAGAGAGAGTTAATAATATATTATATCATCTTCTCAACTATAAGCTATAACTAAAACTCAAAAATTTTAAAATATTTAAGAAATAGTTTTGAGCTAACCTCAAATGTCAAAGGACTTTTAAGTATTATTGAATTTAACTAATAATTGAGGTGATGATACGACGTATTATCCCTTAATTAAAGTTTAAGATCATGAACTTGTTAATTAATTTATTTATTTTTTTAAAGTACTTACCTTGTTGATTTATTTGTTTAATTTCTTAAAGCAAATGTCAAAAGAGAAGAGATTCTATTCATCAAATCATAATCCCACAAAAAGTTATGTATCTTTTAATCCAATTATTTGCAAAGATAAAATAAAAATAAAGGAGCTAGAGAAAAATATTTTGACCTATAAACCATATCTCAGTGACATTTTTTTGAGTATGAGAAAAAAAAAAGTGAACACAATGCCAACAAGATAATGATAATAATAATAATAAATAAATAAATAAAAAGCTAAAAAATTACAAGTTTCATACTAATTTTTTTTTTAAAAAAAAACTAAGAATCTTATTAAACTTCAAATCTTAAATTTTAAAATTCAAAACTAAAATTTAAAATCATAAATTCAAATCTTTTAATTACTTTAATACTAAAACTTGAACTCTAAATTTTAAATATTAATAAATAAATTCTCAAAATAAAAATTTTAATTACTATTAATTAAACTTACATAATCTATTTTAAATTCAATTTTAATGATACATAAAACTTTATTATAGGATTATAAATCATATATAATAAAATAAAAAAAATTCAAAGATTTTTAATAAAATTTTTAGTATTTCTTTTAAATTTTAGTGTGAAATTTGTAATGTTTTTAAAATTTCATGCCCTGTAACAAAAAACCCAACTGAAAATGGGTCTAACTAAAGTCTTTCTAGATCAACTGAGTACGAAAAAAATTGAAACACGCAGCTTCAATGCCTGCTTTTTCGAGAAATGATTTCATCGAATAAACTCTAGACACAACTTTATCAGAAGAGAATGCTCTAAAGTGACTTAGAAAATGCCTAGAGAAATTTCTTCCTACAAATTTCTCAGTGGTGCCCTTTCTACTTTAGCACTGGTTCTCACTACTCGGAGAATGAGAAAGTCGTAATATTTCTCCGAATATCCTCCTGTCAATAGCTAGACAATTTTTGCGATTGATCACCCGCATTCCAAATTTTGATTATACTTACCATGTGGGATACTCTCAGAATTGCTTTATCAGCGCATTTTCTTTTCATTCGAGTCCCTAAAATAAACCTATGATTTCACGTAAATCTACAGAAATAAAAACGCGCCATTTAAGTCTATCAAGCTCAAAATTTTCAATGTGAGTCTTTTATCTTTGGATAAATTCCTATTTTAAAAAAATCAAAAATACATATTTATGCCGCCAAGATTTTGAAAACTAGACCGACTTTAGAACTATGAGAACTAGGGTTGAATCGAAGTCCAACAGTGATAATTTAATAGTGCAATAAATAATTATAAAACAAAATTCTAAATAATAAATAAAATATAAAAATAATAATTATAAAATGGAAAAGCATGCTTAATACTAAGTTTTAAAAAATTAATATTTAATAACTTTTATAAACTTTATTAAATAATAAAAAGAAAATATTTTCAAAAATATAAATAATAATAACAGAAACCTCAAAAATTTTCTAAAGTATCGAACAATAAAAAATAAAATATATCCCTAAAGAAATATATTTATAAAATAACAAAACTTAAATTCTTATAAATATTATATAATAACAAATAAATAAGAATTTTTTTTTATTAAATACTAAAGAATAGTAAATTTCTTAAGAGTATTACCTAAAAGGTGATGAAATGAAAAAGTTTCAGCTTTGTCTTAAAAGAACATAGTCCCACATTGGCGAAAGAATATCCTCAAATCATGTAAATATAACTTTATATATACATGATTCTGTTGAAGGCTTAATCAGTTCAATTACAATAGTCAACTGATTTTTTTTTGGCTCAACTCTGATTTAGCCGAAAGAGCCCCGATTTAATGCAAAGGCAGTTAATTCTGAGCATTGACTAGATCGGCCAGACCACTGATTCACGATTAAACCAATTGAACTGACCAGTTCGATCCGATTTATAAAATATTAATTTAAATATTAAAATTTAATATTATAAATTAAAATATAGAGAAGAAAAAATTTATAAAAACAGTTGGAATGTTTAAATATATTTTTAAAGTTATAAAATAGTAACTTAACAATCAAAATTAATAAATATTTTTATAAATCTGCGTAAAATCTAAAATCTACCTGAGGGACCCAACAAAATTTCCCTTTTTTTTTTTTCTTTATTTACACTTTTATCACTCGGAGTTTTAGGATAAACCTTCTTTTTGGGCCGTTAACTTGGGCTTCAGAAAATTTTCTATTTTCCTGAAATTGATTTTCTGCTGCAACTGGATCCATCAACGCGTATCACTGGGAAGCTTTTGTGCTCTTTGTGTTGATCAACATATTTGGGCCTGAACTTGAGATTTGTTTGGGCTCCAACAAGGTTTCCTCAATAATAATCGTACAACTTGGGCATCTTCTTTACTTCATTTCTTACAGCAGTATTTGTTCTCTCACTCCAGGTGTTTCACCACTCGCTTGAGAGGGCCCAATTTGTAACATGTGAACAGACTGGCTTTAACATTCTTAACCTCCACTAAAATACAATTTTTTTCTAGGGTAACTTTCTGGCATCAAACTCAACTACAATACAAGATATTGATGATCGAAAAAAAGCCTGACCAAGTTCAATTCGGGGAGGGCGGGGGCGGGGTCGACTGTCCTAAAACTCAATTCAGAAGCCACGGAATGTTACCCAGACAGGGACGAGACACTTGCCCTTGTTTAAATCCCAATCCCCATTTCCAAATTCAAACGGTGAAGCATTTTGCACAGGAAGCTCCGCTTTGCTAAGGTTACTTTCCAACCAATTTGAATGAGAACTCGTTCCTGATCAAGCAGGCCAATTTTAACCTCTTCAAACAAAAAATAGCCTGATCTCATCCATAGATGGTCTACCCAACTAAGTTTTTCAATATAAAATATGGACATAACACACGGACACCGGGACAGAGCACAGTGATATAGTAATTTTCCAAAACATTGTGTATGACACGTTAAATATAATAATAATAAAATTAATAATTCATATTTAAAAAAATACATAAAATATAAGACAAATATAAATATTTATGTATAAACAACTTGTGAGGAGCATAAAAGTCTTACGGGATCAAGATAAGAACTTGAGAATAGACGTCGTCAGCATTAAAGGGATTTGAGATGTAAATTTAGGATTCACTTTGCAAAGTGAGTGGGAGAATAAGAGAATACAATTTTGCTTACCAAAACAATCACACCGATTACAACGAGCACGATAATAAGAGGAGGTAAGAACTCTCGACATTGAGAATGAGAGAAGAATAACAGTGAAGTTAAAGTTCCAAACTTTTTGTAATTAGTTCATTTTCATAAGACTCAAGGGCTGCAAGGGAGGAAGAATTTCATTTAGCTTGGTTAGCCTGAATTTTAACTTATCTTAGGTCAAATTTTAATAATATTAATAATAATAATAATAAGAGAGAATTTTTTAGTTATTAGATAAAATTTTAACAATAATAATAATTTTAAATATTAATAAAAAAATAAAAAAGGTAGATATATCTATAGATTTTATTAAAAATATAATATTAATAAGTAAATTAAACATTAATATTAAATGGATTCAATTCTATCCTATATATATATATATATATATCCTAGAAGTATCATATATCTCATAAATATCTTGCCTCTTAAAAGTGTTATATATCTCAGAGATGTCCTGCAAGTGTTTCAGAAGTGCCCTAAAAGATCCCGAAGCGCCCTCGCATGCCCAAGAAGTGTCATTTAATTTTTTTAATATTATTTTATTAAGACAAACTGTGTGGCGTGTCTAACACGGTATTCCCGCATGTCCCCCCGTGTCCGTGAGTCTGACACGAACATGACAGTTTTTTGCAAAGTCCATGTTTCATAAACTAGACCAAAAGGTTTATACATTGTGATCTCCTATTCAGAAAAAAATATTGAAGGTAAATCATTCATTGATTAAAAAAAATTGCCTTGCCGCTTCAAATTCAGCTTTGTAGAAGAATTTGATAATGAAACAATATCTGCAGAAAAACTTACCTCTTTGGTTCAGCTCCCTTTTGTCACCAGCAAGCAATAACGGCTCACCAACAGCTAAAATCTTTAAGCTCTCGGCCCAAACCATCCGCTGTACTCAGACCTTCACCCATCAATCTTGTTTGTAGAGATTAAAGAGTGTGATTAGATAAACAAACATCATCAGTAAAAAGCAAGCTTTTAAGACAATATCAGTTATAAAGTTATACAATCTATGAACAAACTTTGGTGCATTAGAAAAGGGTAAAGAACCCAAGACCAATCTGATTTTACGAGAGATGACATTGCAATATCAGTAGTCTAAGGTTAAAACATAGTAATAACAAATTTTAAGGTACTTTGAGAAGAAGCACACATCAAACTCAATTAAATTTTCTTGAAAAAGAAATCAAGCGCACATATTGATATGTGAATATATACATGCAAATTGTAACCATAAATTAAATAAAATGTCAGAAACAAAATAATATGCATGTCTATTGTTTATTTGACTTATTATATAGATTTTGACAAAGCTTACATCAATTCGAAAATCAGTTTGAAATCAATTCACATCCACTTGGATTGAAAACCTTTGAATTTGACTTAAAACCTAATTTTGGTCAAACCACTCCAGCGCCACACAACCTATTACAGCAAAGTACGGCAGTTCAATTATAAATAACTGGCAGATATAAGGCATCGGTGACCAAAAATGTTTCTTATGAGCCAACCGAATTAAAGAAGACCAGCAAGCCAATAGAAAATTTACAACATTAATGATACGACTACATCGAAGGGATTGTGCAGAGAGAATTTATAAGAAATAGTATCATGAGAATTACACTAGAAGGAAACCATTTCGGAGCAGCTTTGTCACACTTGCAACCTCTGCATGAGTTTCTCAACCATTATTTTTTGCTGAGCAGCACTTAGAAATTCAGACCTCATAATTGCATTGGAGATGAGAATCACAGTGGATGGAGATGATGCATTCACCTAAAATATCAAAGGACAATACATTATTTATAGGATCAGACAGCCAGTCTGGTATACATTATCACAGTGGCACAATCAGGGTTCATGGATCAGTTTCAGGTCAGACCCAAAATGGGTCAAACTGGAACCCAAGGTGATCACTATTTCAAAGCTCTATATAATTGCCATAAAATCTCCCAATCGACCAAAAATAACCAAAAAAATAAGTCATACCCAAACGCGTCCATTCAATCCAACAGCTATCTCAAAAGATAGCTTCTTTCCTAGTGCTTCCAGAACTGAACAAGTTGGAGAGCTTAATAACCTGGACAAGAAGAGAGTAGATGGGGATCTTTCACAAGAATAAATCTTAAACTTTAGAAGTTCGCAAAAATCTGCACTGGAAATTTGGGTGTACTCACATTCGTGCCAATCCAGTTGATGTCTCAAACATATAGCCATCTCTCAAGGGGCCAAATTCAGCAGCTTTCCCACTTGCTGTCATACATATATATGAGAACATATCAAGCTTCCTTTTCACAACAAATAAGGAAGATCTAAATATAAATTAGGGAGAAAAGGTTAAATTACTTATGGGTCCCTAAGGTTCGGATGGTAGCTAATTTTTTAAATCAATTCAAATGGGTTCCTTAGCTAGGTTTAATTATTCAAGTGGGTCCCCAAGTTAAATATCTCGTTACAACCAGTTTTGACAGAAAGCATTTCAATCTTAATAGCAAATCTGATGTGTCTCAAGTCCACAGTCCTCCCCCACACGCCTTCCATTCCAACAGTAATGTCGAATCCACCCACTAGAACTCAACAGCCGGCAAGATGAACTAGCTTGTGGATTAGTCATTGTAAACCTCATGATAATTGGAGATAAATGAACACAGAGAAAGAGAGAGAGGAGAGGCTGAAATGAAGCGAAATATAGTGGAATAGGTGTAGAGACAAAAAGGAGAGAAGGGGAAAATCTTACCAATTTATTATGTTTTAAAATCTTTGTCAACCAAAAGACTACTGTGAGAGGAGACCACAACGTCAAGCCCAAAGGAAACACTTTCAAAGAATGTGTGACAATGTGAAACATCCACAAACCTTAAGGACCAAAAGTAATTTATCCCAGAAAATATTAAAAAATAGGGTGAACAGCATGTTAAAACAGAATAAAGAAATACACAAATGTTGCAATAAATGGTTTCATATCTTAACTAATTTAGGCAATAATGATAAAAACAAATCCAAGAATAATAGTAAGCAAAACAAAAAAATACAGGGATACAAATAAATCATCACGTACATGCAGCTTATGTGTTGAAAAAGATAAATCTTTACATAATCTTGGTGCTTCACTTGTTCAGGAAGTGAAAAAAATTGCCCATGCAAACAATATCACCATTTGATAAAGAACACAACAAGCCAACAAGCTTAGGATACATGCTTACCTAAATATAAAAACTGGGTGGCTACAAATAATAGAACTTGCACAAAATCAAAAAAATAAAAAAAGCCTCTAAAAATGAATCTTATGTAATACAACAGAAGTATTATGATGCAGGGGCATCTTAGTCATCAACAGCATGTCAACACTGCCTTCGCATCCAAGCAAAAGTCAACAGATTATCTAGTTTATTTTCACATCTTTGAGTTGAGTATGCATTTTTCATTTTTATTTGAGTCAAAATTATGTGCAAGTGGGGTTGCCAATCTTAGTATTCTATACATATGTTGGATCAATTTGAGTCAGTTAGATTTAAACTGGATTAGATCGGATTCAATTTGAGTCAAGTTGAACTCAAATAGGTTACGTTTGCTAAAGAAATAACTCATTGTAAAGCTGTAGGAAACTAGGGGACTTATATCTAATTGCATCACCAAATTCAGCCCTAACAGCATTCGGGCTTCCAACTATCTTTGTATGCTTTGTTGAGCTGAAAATTTCTCCTTCTCGTCGAGCCTGAAACACGTCGGAGCGCATGAACGGCTCGTTGTCAAGTCTTCAACTACAACCATGGTGTTGACCCATGTCGCCAGATCCTCAGTGTAGCGAGCACAATGTTGCACAAGGCTACAAAGCTGCCTCCCTTTTCTTCCTCTCTCTATAAAGGCTCTAGTAAGAATAATTAGTTGTCGTTGATTGATTCTGAGTTTATTGAGTTGCGAGAAAAAATTTCTCCTCAACATGAGCGATCCCAACACAGGTGGCACTGAATCGTCGGCAGAGCAACAGAGGGCTGCGACCGGTCTCCTTCTAGATTGTCGATTCCGGGTAGGCAGCCGAGGGTTTAACATAGAGGCCACAAAGGGGCCACAGTTCATGACTTGTGGCTTTGAGGTTCAGTTTAGTCTAGGAGCTTCTATTCTTTGATCTTCCCTAATATATTGCTATAATTTTTGTTCTTCCTAATTAAAACTCCTTAATTTCTTGTTGCTACTTTACTTTCCAAAATTTTGAATTCATTCATGTTTATTGTTCTTGTTGGGTTGCTGGAAATCTGAATTAAAGTTTGCATTTTTTATGGTTTTGGACTTCTGAATCACTTTTCTAAACGTTTTGGCACTTCAATATTACTACTGCCTCAGAGTTTGGATTGAACAATTCCTTTCTGGTTTACTTCTTGAACATAATCTGATATTATTTTATGCTGCTGAAATCAAACCTATTAAATATCAGTTTACGCTGGAATTGATCCCTGTGTTCAAATATTTCTTGTTCTTAAGGCAAGATTCCTGAATTTATTCACATCATCTTTTAATCTTCTATGAAAATTTCATAAAATTTATGTGAATATACCTTCTACCATGATTAAACAAATACCTAGTTTGATCTCCTCAAAGTTATTTCATATCACATATTATATTCTAGTTTCATGTCATCGAGTTAGGGTAATTTAGTTTGCATTTTAAGTAATTAGTATGGTAGGTACTTTTAGCAGCACATCCATATAAGCCTAAGCATAACCCCTTTATTTCGTAGCCTAAGAATCGCACTAGCGACTCTCACATCGCATCATATTATCATTATTATGACAAATAAAAATAAAAAATAAAGGAATTATAGGGAGAAAATTATTATGAAACCTAAATAAAAATAGAGAACATAGGAATAATAGGATGCCAACAAAATTAATTTAAAATTCACGTGATTACATTTGCATGGTGCTTTGAAACGTGTCGATATGTATCCAAAGTGCCTTTATGCATATAAATTGACAAGATAGCATGCTGTGAAGACTATATCATCCCAAAACTGTAGAAAAACTCCCATGTGAAGTAATAGGGTTCGTGCAGTCTCAACTAAATGCCCATTCTTCCATTTAACAACACCATTTTGTTGAGGTGTTTATGAACCAAAAAACTGGTGAGATATCCCCTGACTTGATAGTTAAGATTGAAAGGTATTTGAAAAATACTCTTTTGCATTATCACTACGTTTTTTTGTTCATATTGTGTTTTAATTTCTGCACAAAAGAAAGTGAATATAGAAAATAACTCAAAGTGGCCTTCATTAAAAATAACCATTTTTGAATAGTCATTAATAGAGGTGACAGTATTTGAAGCCCAGCTTAGAAGTAACAGGACTAGAACCCTAAACATCAAAATGAACTAAACCAAATAGAGTTAAAGGAAGATTGTAGGCTCAACTAGGAAAAGTAGATCTGCAATGTTTTCCTAGTTCGGAAAGACTAACTATCTTTTATAGACTCTTCAAATTAGGGTGCCCAAGACGGCTATGAATTTGTAATGAAGCAGTTTTGACTACAAGAGTAGAAGATAAAGGAATTACAGTCAGATGGTATAATCCCTCAAAATCATAACTTGTACCAATTACTTTTCTAGTTCGAGAATCATGAATATGAACAAAATCAGAAGTAAAAGTTATAAAGCAATTTAAAAATTTTGTGGTGGGGACACCACGATCGACCGTCAATTCATTCCTGGCAGAGTTTACCGTCGACGGCCGAGATCTAGCCACGCTGCTTCGATCTGGATCGATTGACTATTAGGACAGATTTAGAAAGATGGATGTTGTGGATCGCTGACTTGGTGGATTGGAAATCTCTCATTCATTCTGAATGATTGGAGATTCCATTTTGGGATGATTTTATTTCTTGCAATTATTTTGTATTAGTTGTTTCTATTTGTGTAATTGTTATTTTAAGCATGTTATCTGGTATTTTCTCGTTTATGTGAGAAATTTATTATATTATGTATTTTTTCTTTATTGAGTAAGTTTATATGAAGGTTTATATAAACGCCTCCCTGTTATTCTTATTTTTTTTAATGCTAAATGAATGTGATTTGTGTTTTCCCCTTAGACTTATCTGATTCTTGAATGAATCGATATCCCGGATAGGGAAGGGCTTGAACATTGGGTGAGAATCCCTAAACTCCACCCGCTCCAGCTCTTCATCTCCGGGTTCGATTCCGTTCATCTGATACCCCTCAGCCTTTATCTTGAGTCACCTCCGCTCGCTAGTTCGTGTTCGTGCATCCAGTTTGCCGACTCTGGTCTGACATGATCGCATCGTCGTGCCCCACAACACCGGCGACGCGCCCACGCCGACTACGTCGATGTGACTACAACAGCTCCGCTCGACAACGCTGTGCAGCTCCGCCAGATGCGCCCGGACACCCCTTGCGTCGCGCACAACCGGCTGTCCCGCACGAGCGCTACCCACCGCCACGTGCGTGCGGCCCGCCNCTGCTCGCGCGCGCCCGAGTGGGCCCCGCATGCCTCGAGAGCCAGAAGATGCTGAGCCCTAGTTCTAAAAATATTACATTGTGATCCCTGGATTATTTGACTCAAGTACGAACTTCAGCAACCTTTAACCTGGTTAAATCGAATACCCTGAATCATTCTGCTCGCTTGTGATTTGCTCGAACTTGTTCCGCCTGTGCGACCTTTCATTATTGAGTGCAATTTAATTATTGTTGGTTAAATATTGTGAGTTCCTCATATTCCTGTTACCCCATTTCTGATTTGTTGAATAACGAATTGCGCCCTAATCTGAATTGGTAATTTTTCAATTATCTTTGATCTAAGTTATTTAAAATTTTAAAAGAAATCGGTTTTGCGGTTTAATTAATTTCTCAGTCATTACAAAATTGTTCTCTGATATTTTTGCATTAGTTTGTAAATAATCTGCTTTATAAAATTGTTGATCTCTAAACTACATCATCATTTATCTGTCCCGCATCATTTTGTGAGTTTACTGACAGATAACAAGTTCAAAGAGAATTAAGGAAAATAAAAGAGCTGGAGAGGAGGTGCTACGGCTGTGGGAGCTGCAAGTGGGAACAACAAGCAAACGATGCTGCTCGCAGGAGACAGAGAAGAAAGCAAGTGGAGAATTCCCACAGTCTAATACATAATTACAATAAGATCATCAACAATGCAGAAGTCTCAAAGCTTCTCAGCCTGATCCACATTTAACAATCGTCTGTTATCAAATAATAGGATAATGATTGTGCATCTTTATTCAAAAGCAATGATCAAATAATATGAACAATTTGTCAAGAAAGTGATGGAAAGTTACCATCTGTGCAAGACAGCTCGGGATTCATGCAATTATTAGCTTTAACAACACGAACATAAAGCAAAGTACCTATCTGCAGCAAGGATTAACAAGTACAAAGCAATTGAAGTAATACAAATATAATGATGAAGTAGAACACGTGGAAATAAAATGGATCACATTATCAGATATAGTGAACGCTAATAGCCTATAGCCACAGAAGGATGTAACCAGCACAAGGAATCATTCAACAGTGTTTATTGTACACTCCTAATCAATCCAGTTAATTGTCATGAAGAACTAAATATTCAGTAACTTGATATTAAATTTTCTAAATCAATCATATAAATGATAGATCCAGAAACTAAGACAAGTCAACAAGGGGACATGTCTTAAGCAGGCGAAATCAAATCAAATAAAAAAATAGAGCAACTATGATATATGTCAATACTGACAATGATTGTGTCAAGAAAAATCAGGAACTTTGATGAAAGCATAAAATTGCTTGAAGCAATTTCCAAAGCATGGTTCTTATCATTAGTAAAAGAAGGGAAAACGTGGGACCAAAAGGATCACATTAATTGAGTTATTGTTCAACCCATCAACAGAAAACCATAAAGTGATGGAAGCACTTTCCTTTTCATTGAAATTCTTTTCTATACCTTCTTTCAAAAAAAAAAAAACTTTCTACACTCCAACTTCTTTAAGGCTTCCAAACTTCAGTTTTGCTAATACGCTATGTAAGAGCAATTTTTATTTTCGTTTTGGACGCTAAATTCACTTAGATCAATCGTATTATCGCAATTGTTATTGAAAAGCTTATGAGAAAAAACCCATCCAATATCATCTTCATTGAAAAGTGAAATTCTGATTCTTATCCTTAATGCATTTTGCGTAAGTCAAGTCTTTTCCTGGCAAGCTTGTATGTGTCTTTCTCCTTTTTTTAAAACTAATCCAATAAATTCTATCATTGCAATTCTTCTTGCTAGCAACTGATGTCGCTTGTTGTTTCATTGACATTCCATCCCGTGTCCGCCTACACATCTCCAACTGCCGGAGGGCACATAGCCTATTCCTCTTCTATAATGACTAAATGTGCTTCTCTTCTTGTTGTCCCTCTTTATAGATGTTAAGATCTACTAGGTTTTCTTCTCTTTATAAGGACTTCAATAGATCTCCTCCAGAACAACACAAAAGCTTATCTATCAATTGCTAATGCTTGATTAAAGACAAAAGCATCCTTCAGTTTCTCAACAAAGAAACCACTTTCCATAGAAACCCCTTCAGTATCTCAACAAAAGCAGCCTCCTTAGTATTGGTGATATATATCCTCTATGCATAAAAACCACTTTTCTATGGTTCTTCACGAAAAGACTTTAAATTATTTAAATGAAAAGCAATGGCCAGATGAATAAACACCAAAAGATATAGGAGAAATCAGAAAAGGCATTGGATGTGACTGTTTTGTCTATACTCATTGTTGTTGGAAGCTTCTCTGAGATACATTCGATTCATTTTTTGGTCACTCAAAAAGGGTATCAAGGTATGATCCAATTCATAGGAGGCTTTGTGTTTTTGCACATGTTACCTTCTTCGTATCAACCCCTACCACCCTCGGGAGTCTTCTACTACGTGTTCCATTACCTGATGTTGCACCTGTACCTACTAACCATCCTTCACAAGTTTATACCAGTCATTCTCAGGTGATTGCTGCTCCACTACCACAATCAACTGCATCAACTACGGGTTCTAATGGTTCTTTGGGCACTGATCCTAGTTTAGACCTATCTATAGCTCTACATAAGGTAAGCATCAATGTACAAATCATCCATCATTTTTTTCATCTTTTGATAATCTTTTCATTCCATTTGATTCATTTCCTTTCTCTATCAATTATGTCCATACCTAGAGAATATCAAAAGACACTGTAGGTTCCCATATGGAAACAGGATGAATGCAATGACGCCAACTTTGATTGACAGAGGTACTTAAAATCTTGTGCTGCCACCATTTGGCATTCGCCAGTAACCTAAGACTAGGTTTTCATTGTCAACTTCAAACCATGTGGGACAATTGACTGCTATAAGGCATGCCATATAATTTAGTTGAAGGATGCGAGTTTTTGTAGGGGAAGTCACACCTAAAACTTGGTGAATCCACATTTAACCTCCATTTTTTCAATATTGACAAAAACTTACTGATTCTTTTAAATGCCACAAAACAACTCAAGTTGATCAACATCCAGAGTGTAATGGTGGGCACTGATTCAATCATCTTAGTGAACTACACATGATTTTTCAAAATTGCATACAGGCCATCAGATTCATTTGAACAGCAAACAATGGCATGGAAGTTGTTTTGTTGTGTACAAAAAATTGTGTGGTAAATTTGACACAGAATTATGGATTGTGTATGCATTTTAAATAGATGGGAGAAATTAAACAAACTAAAGTTAAAGCGTTTAGCCGTTTAGGTTAAGACCTACTGATGGAAAGATAATGGAGGCCTACTTTTTCGTGCTTACAAGGATAGGGGGGCTGTATATAAGTTGCTAAGGTTTCAAAGTTTAAACTGTTTCATATTGCCTCAAAACCTATTGCGCCGCATTACATTAACAATAGGGTAAACATTCACTGCAATTTACATCTAGAAATAAAAACCTGGGTATAGTTCTACACAATGAAATTGCCGAACCACATAAATCTTGCATGTTGCTTCTTCTTCCTCTTTTCTAAATCAAGTCCTAAAAACTGCTATTCGATTCCAACAGCCACTTCAAACTTCATCTCATAGATCATACAAAAGGCAACAATTTACAGAACCATAATGCAGGACCCAAGCAAATATACAAGTTCCAACGACAGATTGACCTGTTATGTTAAAAGAAACATGATTGTTAGTGATTGAATGGGCGTACTACAAAGAGGCTGTAAGTTCGTCAAAAAGGGAGAAACAAAATACAACAAAGCAAGAGTAGTAAAAAGTTTGGTATACCTCAAATTTTGGTATGTTTCGTCTTGTTCCACCTTCAAATGCAAGGACAGGCAAAAATGCAATCATTGGGCCTTTTATATCCACTAGAAAGTTCTGAAAGAATAAAATATGAAACAGCATGTCTCATCTTGTAAAAGATGACTATTCTGTGCTGAAAAATATAAACAAACACAACGCTAGTATTGCACAGGAGTTGTCGTGAGTAATATTGCAAATAAATATGAAATATGCCAAGTATGAAAAAAAGGAAAGACACTTTAACATACAAAAGTTCAGTGTATCAAGCAAGCCAGTAAATGCAGAATTAAACTAGCCAAAAGTTCACAATCTTGATAACATGTATCCAACCAGCAACTTACCAAGGGAGAGGGAACAAATTGCATGATCTTAATTCTGACATTGTAATTACAAAGTTGGCATTATAAAATTAAAACAAGTGAAGCTGGAAAACAACAGTACATAGCGTTTCAAAGTACCCAAAAAATAATATCTAATAGTAGCTGTACATAAAATTGCTTACATCTGGCTTGGCATCCATAACAACACCAAGAACGGTATCTTCTGCAGAAGGGACATACTGCAACACAGCAGAAATCAAACAAGTTAAGGATGGATATAATTAGGCATATTTCATCCATGCATGTAAACGAAAAAAATGCATGGAAATTTTCTCTCCATTTGGAAATTGGAATGTCCTATTAAGAATCATGATAATTTTTTTTCTCTTCAAGCAGAACCAAACAACAGGCAATTCATAGAAGCTCATAGTAACTTCAAACCAAGGGTCCGGCTTACATGACCCAAAACTTACTCTCTTCTGCGAGCTCTCTACCCAATACTTATTTGGCTTTTTAAACCTCAGTATTCCATATTTCACTGCCGATACCACATCACAGTCCTATAAACATGAAAGTTGAAAAAGAATCAGATTTTCTCAAATAAATGGGAAATACAAACCAAACAATATCTAAAAATGGTAAAAAGCACTAGCTCCAAAAGTACCTGGCGCAACCCGGCCCCTAGTTTGATCGTCTGATCAGGCATGCTTGTGAGATCCAAAATAATGTCACCCGGAAACTAGGCAAACGATTCAAACCATCAAGAACACAAAAGGAGATATATCCCCTAAGGAAAAGCAGCTTTTGTAGAGCATGTTTCTTACAACGGATTTGTCAATGAGGCTTGTTGGCAAAGAGGTTGACTTTTCTACTTCCATAATTTAATGTTTGGTGGGATTTCAGAGGAAAGATAATCAAATTGGAAGGAGCAAGTTATCAGTCCACGAATCTGGTGAGAATAAACCTTGTCCACCACCTGATGGAGAAAATTTTCTATTGGAATTTGAACCCGTGTTAGAAATCTTTTAGATGTTCTTTGCATTATGCAAACAGCCATTGTTGTTGGTTTAGCAATCAGATTGGTTAACTAATAGACTAGGTTATTCCAGAAACTTCAAAACTTCTTTTTTTGATGAACAGAAACTTCAAAACTACAGAAACAGGGAACGGGGATATAAAGGGCTCTCAGATCAACAAAGTCCGATAATAGTATTCTCTAAAATAGAAATTAGGGTTCAAACATGTGATCAATCAAGCAACCCAGCAAACAAGGGAAATCGAAATGAACCAAGGGTAAATCAGCGAGAAATGAATTCAAAAGTTTAGGTATATTAAGGAAAAATGGCAACCACCTATTGCACAATAACAACATTTTCACTTGAATACACTAAAATAAACAACAGAAAAAGGCAAACATGCGTTCAACAGAGAGGTAGAATCGTATTGACAAGGATGATGTTGAAGCACCAAGAATGACCTGCGAGGGTTGCCAGCGAGGATGATGTTGGAACACCGAACACGTCCTGCAAGGGTTTTCGGCGAGGAGGACTGACTATGGCACAACAAGGAAGACCAGCACTGAGAGAAATGGGCACTATCGCTCACCGACGAGGATCAATAGTGATGATTCTGTGAAGGTTCAACGAGAATGAGCGGCGAGCAAGTAGATCGCCGGCGGCTATGTCTTCAAGTGCGAGCGACTCCTCGCTCGAGGAGACGAGCGGCGAGGTAAAAGGGTTTGGCGTCGGTAGTATGAGGTTTCAGGGGTGGAGTCTTTTATTGGGGTAAATTGCATCCAGGCTCTTGCGGTTTGAAGAACATTACAAATTAATATCAATTTTTAAATAATTTTAATTTTAATTAAGTCAAAGTAGTTTTGATTTCTCCTTTAAAATTTCACCACTTTTGCTACTATTTTTTTAATAAAAAATATTAAATTTAAGTATTTTTTGATTAGTTTAAATTATTTATATATTTTAAAATATTATCATTCTCTTAGAGGTATTAATCTATATTCGTACCTGATTAAACAGCCTTGACTCACCCCTAATGGGATGAATATGTGTACTCAAATTTCACTTATGACCCGCAACCAGCCTCGCCCCGATTTTATAATGGGGCGGGTTCGCATACAAGTCAATCATACCTGTCTCGCTTCATACCCGACTCGATGCAACTCAAAAATTTTAAAAATTTGATATGCAAATAATTCATTACATGAAAATTGATCTATTTCACTTTTTATAGTAATCTTAGTTTACTTTTTTTAAATATTTATATTTAGAATTGTAATAATTATTTTTAAGTTTTATAATTATTTAAAAAGTTATTTGTTCTTTTTAAGGATAAAAAAAATTACTTGTAGACATTCAAGATTAAAAAATGATTAGATTTATATATAAATTTTAAATTTATTATACAATTAAGATTTTATTTTAACTTAGTTATTTATAAAATTAATATGTAAAATTTTATAGTATTTTAATTTACGTGTATGGTGTTATTTTTTAATATTAAATAGTATTTATTGTCATACATAAATAAACTTATAGTTAAGTCATAAAGCAGACCTGACGCGACCCACCCAAACCCTCTCCACAGAGAAAAAATGGGTCAGGGCGGGATGGGTATTGGTTTATGAAAATTAAAATCGGTAGGGCAGAACGGGGTAAAAATGGGTATGGATAATGAATAATATATAACGGGGTGGGTATGAGTATTCATAAACTCGACCCAAACCCGCCCCATTGTCATTTCTACATTCTCTTTTATTTTTACTTTTAAAAAAAAAATAATAAAATGTAAAATTTATTTTATTTTATTTCTTATTTTTTATGTTTTAAAAATTTGACATTTAAAATTATAAATACTAATATGTCAAGAAGAATGTCTTTAGAATTCTAAGTACTTTTTAAAAATGTTCTTTCAAAACTTTTTATTGTATTATGTGCTATAGGTGTATTTTTCTATCTTATTCAATCTTACTATGTCATACATAAAATTAAGATTGAAATATTAAATGTTGTGATGCAACAATTTTTATTTTAAAAAAATACTGTTTAGTAGGTAGTGAGAAAAACAATTTTGGCATAACTATCACACAAGCATCTCCCAGATAGAACTTAAAAAATCCTCTTCTCATCTTGATTTATTAGTTTTTTCTTTGGTTACCACATTTTTTGTGGTTTCCGCTTTCAAAATTGAATTTATTCGACTTTCAATTTTACAACTATAATTTATATAGATAGAAAATTAATATTAATGATAATAATTTATACTGATATAATGCTGTAAGGATTAACTTATTGATGTCACACTCGGTCGACGGCATTGTAGCCGTCCGTTAGAGATAACCTTACTAACGACGGTAGGAGTAATAATATTTGTAGGTTTGTCAATAGATCGAATCACGACCCAATTTGATCCAAGTTTCAATCTGATTAAACCCTCAAATGAATTTTTTTTGACTCATCAAACTGCCCCATTTACTAACCCCATTTGTTTATAAATAAATGAATTGGAAATAAATCACCACTAACCTGATCCATTTAAAATCTGATATATTTATGTAATCTAATTTGTAGTTCATACATAAATATATTGTAGCTAATAATCTTTTTGTGAGAAGACTTAAGTAATTAATTAATAATATTTTTTTTATAAATTATATTAGTAAATTATAGTATATAATGCTCCTGTTTTCATAATTTACTTTTATAATTTTATATTTCACAAATATATATTATAAATAATAATTTTTATATTAAAATATTCAATAAATTTATAAAAATATAATATTTTTTATTTTATTTTCAATAAATTTAATATTATTTTAAATTTGATTATAAAAAATACTTAAAAATAATAATTTTTATTATAAATGAATTAAATTCGAACTCGAGTTTCAACTCGATCTAATTTTCAATCCGAGGGAATCTGGATTAACTATGATTTGATTCAATATATATAAGTTTAAATTTAGGTTGGGTCGACCCGACATGAACCCGATAAGTTGATGGGCCTAAATATTAGAGTTTTTTTTTTGTTGATTGTAATATTAGAGCTATTTTTAGTGACCCAAGTCTGGCTCTGTTTGGTAATAAGAAAAAAAAGAAGATTTGGTTGGAATTTTTAGTGATTTTTGAAAAATGTGTATGATATGAAATAAAATAAGTTGATTATATTAAAAATTATATATGATGTAAAATAAAGTTGATTGATTTATTGAGAATTATATTGAATATGAAATAAAGTGATTATTTAATATTAGAATTTGTGTGAGATGAGATATAAAATAATTTTTTAAATTTTTTTAAAATAAATTTAAAATTTTAATTATAAATAATTTTAGTCATGATTTTTAGCCCATTGCCAAACAGCCTATGCGCAATCTTGCGCCATTTTTTTTTATAGAATTATATCGCCATTTTTTTTTCGCCATCTCCGGGAAAAGCTTTGAATCATCTCTCATCAATGTACACTTTCTCCTTTTTTTTTGGATTTATCTGTTTTTTAATTCATTCATTCATGTTTACGTTTAATCTCCATTTTCGTTTATGCGTTAGGATTCAGGATTTTTCATTATGTTTGTTGATCTCGGAGTTGTTTGCAGATTCATCTGATCATTCTGCAGTTCCGTTCGTTGTTCTCCATTCTCGACCGCCTACAGTGGAGAAGATAAATATTTTTATTATTCGCTGTCGGCGGCGAGCGGCAACCTGGATCCGCCTGCGACTCTGGACCTGATCTAGGTTCCCGGAGAGAGGTCTGACACGGGTTCTCCTGGAAACCTTAATTGGCTTCTGGACTGCTCCCTGATCGACGATTTGTCCGTGCTGCCTGCGAACGGCTTTATTTGGGGGCCGCAAGGAATCAGCGCTTCCTATGATGAAAGGTGATCATTTAATTAATATAATGCGCTTCTTTATTTAATTTAGAAGTTGATCGGCTCTCGTTCGGTTCAAAGGGTTGGATTATTTACATTTGTTTGTTCTAATTGTAAGTTAGGGTTTGTTTGATACGTCATGATCTGATGATTCCGGTTTGACAAGTGAGTTTGTTTTTCTACTGTACATGTGATGTCATTTTCTGTGTTCTTTCATATTAGATTATGGTCTTGATGTTCCTTTGCTTATTTATATTTCAGGACGCCATTTGGCAGTGATGATGTCTTGAATATTCCTTGTTGTCAAACAGGATGACTTTTGGTCATAAATTCATTAAACTTTTGCGTTTTTGTTATGTTCTATGCTGTAAGGTCCTAATCTGATTCTCGATTAATTTTTTTTGGTCAAACTAGTTCTCAGTTAATATTACTAATTGTATTTGAAAAATACTATGTATTCCCAATGCATGACCCATAAATTGACCCATCATGGTTTAAGGCTTTAATACACTGTATTGTCCAGTGTATTAATAATTAATCCACTAAATTATCTAGTGTATTAAAGCCTTAAATTATAATTGGTCAATTTATGAATCAATTATTGAGGATGTGTAGCAAGGCTTATTGTATTTATAGTCAGACTGGATACTTGTAACTAAATCGTGAATTAGTTTAGGTAGTACTATTATTTAATTTACAGATATGGTTCGGAAAGTCACTGTCTTTAGGGCTTTCTAAATTTTTCGTAGCTTTAGTACAAATTCTAACTATCGTATGACCAAAATGACATCGTTTGATGGCTTACTTTCTTAGATGATCTGAAAAAACTATTATATTGGAGATTTTTGAATTGAAAATTGAGAAAAAATGACAGTTCCTTCTGATGGTAATGCTCTAAAAGGGTAGCATAAATTGCAGATTTTTTGGCTATACCTTATCTTTTGTCAAATATTTTTCTAAACTTATTTCTCATAAGAAGAAAACTATGGAAAGTACCTAAAGAGAGAGGCTTGTAGTTCTTTGGTGTAAGGTTGGTTGCACTTCCTTGAATGCTAGGTCATGGCAGCCCTGCGGTTTATGCAAATTTTCATATCATAAGAGCCATATTTGTGATTTAGTGAGAAACAACTATAGGGTATGTTCCGTCGATCTTTACTAGAGTACAACCGGTTTCATCTTTTTCATTAATGATAATTTTAATACCCTTCTACATCATTTTCTTTTGAAGTAACTCACTCACTTATCTCTTGCATCTCACAACCTTTCTAGCTTAAATGTTTGATAAAAAGTTATTCCCTTTATGATGGTAAAAGGCTTTCACTTTTTGAACTATTTTTTCTAATGGAGACGCCCTTAGATGTTTAAAAAAGCTTAAGTTGTGTCCTCATTTCCGTGGTACTCATGCCATCATCTGGATAACTTTAGGAGCGACTTGGTTCATGAAATTGGATAGAAGTAGCAAGGAAGAATTAAGTAATCTAAACTCAAAGGTAGATTGTTCATACAGGTTTTGTTGTTATTATTATTATCATTATTATTATTGTTGACAGTAGCTAATTGTTATTTTAAATTCAGTTATTCAACCTTGCTCAATTCACCTAACGCATGCTACTGATCGGGTTAGTGCGGTATAGGAGTAAATATAACGCCGCAGTGATCGACTTACTAATGCCGCACTGGACTGCCAGTGTTGTGATCGCGCGTTAAAGGTAATCTTATCGACAGTGAGAGCAATAATATGAGTCGATCGACGGAGCTATTTTTTTGTGCCCCAAGTCCATGCGCAAGCCTACTATCGTCATTTTTTTTTATAGAATAACATCGCCATTTTTCTTCTACCATCTCCGAGGAATTCGTAAGCTTTGAATCTTCTTTCATCAATGTACACTTTCCCCTCTTTCTTTTTCTTGATTTGTCTTTTTTGTTTTATTCATTCCTTCATTTTTGCATTTGATCTCCATTTTTGTTTATGCGTTAGAATTCTGGCTTTTTCATTATGTTTGTTGATTTCAGAGCTCTTTACAGATTCATCTGATCGTTCCTGGATCTACTGGCTTCGTTGTGCACAATGCTCTTGGCTTGGAATCTACCATTGTGTCCTGCAAACGATGATGGAGTTTCCAACATCTGCCATTGTGAGGATCTCATGAGCTGCTTGTTCTGATTTCTGGATTTAAGCCATCAATGGGATGAAAAGGGGAAATCGTCACTGGAAGATCGATGGGTACTGTAAGTGTCATCGTTGTAGTTATATGTATGGTTTTGTTCCTCTTCGCTATGCCGAGGACCTCGCGAGGGAGGCCAGGGGCCGATGGATTGTTCTTCGGAACTGATGCTTCAAAGGTGATGGCTTTGTCGGATATGGAGGAAGAGTTGGTTAGTGCTAATATGTTATTATTATTGCCATTTCTTTGAAGATTAAATGCAATAGATTTCACCTACAAATGTACATTCTTCGAAATCATTATTGATATGAAGTTTTCTTACAGAATCGACAATTTCAAATTTGTGTAATTTCTGAATAGTAATTCGCCATTGCTCACTGTTGATACACTTCCCAAATTGAAAGTTGATTTTTGTCTGTAATAGAAAATTCTAATATATATTGATGTGAAAATACAGGGAAATGCCAGGAGAAACCCTCCAAAAAGTAAAAATAATGACCTTCATAAGCATCACCGTAGATAATATTAAAATTGATTGACCACTATTTCTAATTACTCATTTTGACAATTAACTCTTTTGAGAAACCTGTTATTATATTTTGTGATGTTTTCATGTATTGTATGTGTGCAGATGGAACAAATTTGGTGCAATTGTAAGCTCGATTTGTTTGGAATAAGTTTAGTTATGAGAGATTTAGACTTGCAGATATTAAAGGAAAATTCTGCTGATTCTACTATGTTTGTAAAAGAGGACATGCAAGAGGCTCTTACTCGCCTATATCCTGAGATGAAGCGCTTTTTTTTTGACTGTTTGATCAAGCAAAGTCTTCTAGAAACTATTTCTAGAGAGGACAAAGTAGGAAAAATATGTTCGTCAACTATAACTGATCTGAGTCATCTTTCCAGAAGGAACTTGGCAGGTCAGACTGTTCACAAGAAATCTACTGCATTACAAACGGGGTTTATTCGCCGAATCCAAACTTCTATTAAGGGCCAAGTTTCAGACTTGGTTCAAACCCCAGTCTTATCTCCATCCCCATCCCCAACTCCAAACCATGAAGTTAAACCACACACTTCTGTTCCATCAACACCTCCAAGTGAATCACCCATACCGGAAGATGATCAAGAAGATTTTTCTCCCACATCATTACCTGAAGGTTATCTGGAGCCTGAAGTCACTCAACCTAAACGTCATTTCCCCGCTGCACCGCCCTCCAAAGAGAAAACAAACAACCGACCAATCATTATTGCAGTGGTTGTTACTGCCATAGCTACGTTCACTCTTGCTGCATTTTGCTTCTATTGTTGTAACAGATATGCTGGAGGCAAGTATCAGAACTTCCATAGCCAAAAAGATGAAAGACCTCTATTGTCTTTAAGCCTAAGTGACTTCTCTGGTATGTGAGAATTTGTTTTTTTTCTTGAGTTAAAATGATGATGCAAGTTGTTGATTTTTGCAACTTTTATAATCAGGCTCATCACAGAAGTCTTTTGGGCTAGGTAACTCAATTCACAAAGATAAGTTTGCTTCATCATCTTTAAGAGTTGACCCAAGCCATAACAATCATTTTGCATCTTTTGGTAGCTCAGCTGATGCTAATTCTGAAGTTTCAAGTTCAATTGAGCCTATTAATCTACCTCGTAATGCTCCTATACCAGCAGCACCGCCTCCACCACCTCTAAAGCCACCCCCTAGAAAAAATTCACCACCATCGGCCCCGTCTGCCCCTCCAGCGCCACCTCTTCCTCTTCCCAACCCAAAGCCTGCTCCTCTTCCTCCAAAAGGGGGCCCCCCTCCACCAAAAGTTAACCCACCACCACCAAAAGGTCCTCGTCGATCACAAGGAAATGAGAGTTCCTCTGGAGTTTCTCAAACCCCTTCAAATCATTCTGCCAATGCTGATGATGATGGTACCAAGACAAAGCTTAAGCCATTCTTCTGGGATAAAGTTATGGCGAACCCTGATCAATCAATGGTCTGGCATCAGATAAAATCCGGTTCCTTCCAGTGCGGCTCTAAACAATTAGTAGCATTAGTGCCCTTTTTTTAAATTACTCAGTTCTGAATCATTTATGATAGCTAGAATAATGAAATGAAATATATATATATATTTTAACCATTGGCAGGTTCAATGAGGAGATGATAGAAACATTATTTGGTTACAATGCTGCTGATAAGCGCAGGAATGAGAGCAAAAAAGATTTAGGGAATGATTCTTCAAGTCAACGCATTCAGATCCTTGATCCGAAGAAGTCACAGAATTTGGCTATTTCTTTAAAGGCTCAAAACGTAAAAGTTGAAGAAGTTTGTGATGCATTAATTGAAGGTAATATTTCATGTTGCATTCTCTATAACAAAGTATTTTGAAGGCAACCATGAACTAAAGCTAGAAATATTAATCAACTTTTCAGTATATTCCTATTGGTCATTTTCTTTACTTTTCAATTTTGGTTGAGGTAAATTTTTATTATCTTGTCAATTAACTATAAGTCTATAACTTGTATCGTCTCTTAAATAGTATCTGCTTTTCAGATATTAACGGTTTTCTACTACAATTGGAATGAAATGTCACAAAATGTGTTGTATGCAATCTTTCTGAAGTAAATTTTTAGGCAACACGAATGTTAACCTTAGTCTGGAAAATGAGTGTATTCCTTTTTGTTGTCCAGGAAATGAGCTTCCAGTAGAGCTACTACAGACATTGTTAAGAATGGCGCCAACCACCGACGAAGAGCTGAAGCTTAGGCTATTCAATGATGACTCTGTTTTTCTTGGTCCTGCTGAACAGTTCCTGAAAGCTATAGTGAATATTCCTTCTGCATACAAAAGGATGGATGCATTGCTATTCATGACTTGCTTGCAAGAGGAATCCTTAAGTGTAAAGGAATCATTTGCCACTCTAGAGGTAAGTCTTTCTTTCTTAAACAAACTTTAGTGGAAGTTTTCATTAATTACGCACAATAGTTAAATTTCCTTCAAGAATTGTTACATCTCTGATTTGTTCTTCCATTCTTGATACACACATTGGTTGTTTAGGCCTTTCCATATTTCTTGTCGTAATTGATGTGGAAAGGAAAAGGGAATGTGAAGGGTGATAGAAGAAAGTGGGATCTTAAATCCCTAATTACCAATAGACCTAAAAGCTTAATCTTATAAGTTATAGCGCATGAATAAGTTTATATTCTTACACAGACCTTCACATACAACCTAATTTGCTTCGTTGTATAGATTCAATTCAACGTAGGCTTTGTTTTTCAAATTTTTGCTAGAGATAATTGGAGATCACCAAGTTTTGAACTTGAGACCTCTAGCTCTATACCATTTTAAATTTTTGGTTACCAACGAAGGTGCAAGCTTAAGCTTATAGGTCAATTGGTAACCAGATATTTAACAAGGGAGAAGGGTGAAAAAAAATTAGGGAAAGAGGAAGATGAAGAGAGAGAGAGAGCAAATCTTAGAAAGACACTTTATTTAATACATAAGTCTTTAAATAAGGGGATTATTTAAAGTCCCTATTTGTAATCTATTTCAATATCCAAATAGTTTAATCTCAAACTAATTTATTCACTACATTAAAGTCTTTAAACAAGACAATGGGACAATATATAATTCTTATTTGTTATCTAGTTAATATTAAAAAATAATGGGATAATTATATACAATACATCGAAATCTAACAAAATTATTTATTTCATATGATATTTTTGAAAATAATTATGAAACAAATTACTAATACATTCCCATGGATATTACCATATTGTGTATGATTTATAGGTTCATAATAGAGGCTTTAGTTTTTGGATTTTAGGTTATGATTTTAGGGCTCGGAATTTAGACTATAATAAGATTTTATTCAAAAATAATGTAGAATCTATAATTTTTGATAAATAGGATGTGGTATACGTAATTGTCCCTAAAATAATTTAACTTAAATCAATTTTCTTCTTGAAAAAGAAATGTTTTAACTTCCAGTCATGCACAAATTCCAAAATGAAAAGTGTCCAAAAAGGAAAATCTTGAGTTTACATTCAGGTAAGTCTAAACTCAAATTTTTACCAAGTTTATTGCCCTTTCATGAAAAAAGAAAATTAGTAAAATCCATCGCCAGACTTTCCACGACAACAAAACAGCCCAAGTTAGAAGTATTAAATACAGACAAAAATCTACTAAATCTTGAAATGTTGTCAAAACTAAAAGGGAAATTAATTAATCCTGAAACTATCAAAGTTTTTGTATACTAGGAAAACTAATTTATGTTTTCATTTTAGTGAAGTCCTTGTAAGTAATGCTGTGTAAATACAGGCATAGAAGTACCATGATCTGATGTGTTCTCCTAAACCTTGTTAGGAAGCATGCAAGGAGCTCAGAAGTTCTCGTTTATTTTCGAAATTATTGGAGGCTGTTCTAAAAACTGGCAACCGTATGAATGATGGGACATATCGCGGAGGAGCACAAGCGTTCAAGCTTGACACTCTTCTGAAACTTTCAGATGTGAAAGGTGTCGATGGGAAAACAACCCTTTTACATTTTGTTGTTCAAGAGATCATCCACTCCGAAGGTAGGCGAGCTCTGCGAATGTCCATGGAAAGTAGGAGTAACTCAAGCATTAGTATCTCAAGTGTTAACTCCGAGGATCTTTTTGACCATATTTCTGAAGAGTCAGAAGAACACTACCATACATTCGGCCTTAGAGCTGTTTCCAGTCTGAATGGTGAACTCGAGAATGTCAAGAAGGCAGCTGGTTTGGATGCTGATGCTTTAGCTAGTTCAGTGGCAAGTCTTGGTCATAGGTTGTTAAAGACAAAGGAGTTTTGGAACAATGAAATGCATAAATCAGAGGATAGCGGTTTCCGCGACTCATTGAAAGATTTTGTTGAGCATGCTGAGGTGGACATTACTCTTCTTTTGGAGAAAGAAAAGCAAATAAGATTGTTAGTGAAGAATACAACCGACTATTTTCACGGAAATGCTGGAAAAGATGAGGGCTTGAGATTGTTTGTCATTGTTAGAGATTTCCTTGGTATGTTGGACAAGATCTGCAAAGAAGTCAGAGAAGCACCGAGGAAAGTTACGAAAAGAGTAAAGGAGGATAATCCAACATTGCAGCCAATACCAGAATCCAGACAGTTGCTATTTCCAGCAATCATTGACCATCGCATTAGTGACTCAAGCTTTGATGATGAGGAATCTTAAATTGTTGCTGTTAGCAAGGTATGCTTTCAGTATATTTTTACTATGTTACCATTTCATTTGTTATATTTCGTTGCAACATTTTAAGATAACTGAATTCTCCTATATAATTTAGTTGCTAGTTACGTTAAATTTGTTGTTTTTTAATTCAAATGGTGTTATGCTATGTAAATAGAGCTGTGAGTGGCTTACCTAACTTGATTATAGATTCAGCACTTCACGTCTGTTATAGCTAGAAAGTATTTTTGCAATAACATCCCTCGTATGACCTCACACATTTATTTTGATTGAGTACGTTTATGGTGTTTCGTTTAGTGTGTTTTAAAATATGTTGTGTTGACATACTAGATGTTGTGTTGGTAAAAATTCAGTCTTGTAAATGGCATGACATCCATTATTCAGTGCTTTATGAAATAGACGTAGTAAAATTAGATGCTTTTCAAAAACTTAATGTATTTTGCTATTCAACACTTTATGAGATGTTCATTGAACCAAACATTTCCATTTTAAAAGCTTAGATTTTATTTCATAACACAATTTCTTTTGGAAGTCATTACGTTAAAAACATTTATTCAATTAGTCTGCCCTCATTTGGTGTGATGTTATTACGATGTTATGTTAGAGAAATAATTGTTTAGTTTCACGTCATGACTAGATAAAATTAAAAAAATCAAAAATTGCCACTTTAGACTGACATCTAGATGTCATACAAAATTAGATGACATCTAGATGTCATACAAAATTAGATGACATCTAGATGTCACTTTAATTATTGTAATAGAGAGATAAAATGGAATACAGTGACATTAAAATAAACAAATAATAATTCGTAGACAACATTGATATCTAAATAACATTAATATTTAGATAATAAATCATTTAGATTCCATCAAACACCCTCTCAAATACATCTGTGACTTCAAAAGTGATCAGCAAGGTGGTCAGATCGGCTTGAATGTGATCGACATCCTTAAATTCAGCATTAAGCAAGTTATTTGAATAAATAGGTTGAGTTTTGTACACCAAACAGCCTAAAACATAATCAAATGATTCCAGTTGGTACTACAATCTCTTGAAGCATATAATTGGGCCAGTTCTGGTCTACCGTATCTTAACAATATGATAACCTTTAGTTTGGCTTGGCCTAACCCCAACCTCTATTTGATTAGTTATTAGGTCAACTTAAACCGTAGACTATTGAATCGAATCAAACCCTGATGCCACTAACATCTTATTAGGTCAACATGAACTTTAGACTATTTAGTCGAATCATACCCACATGCCATTAACATCTCTTAGAAGGATGGATTCTTTTGCATTTACATTTTCCAAGCATATTTGGCGAGATGTCAAAATAAAGTTTGTTATAGTGGAATTTATGTGTATGTGAAATCAAGTTGATAGCTGTATTAAAGCACGTACAACACGTGAGAATAATAATTTTTGGGCATTTACTTGTATGCATGCCTTGTTTATGCTCATTTACGCATATACTATCCCAAGGGTTAAATAGTTTACTTTTTTCTCTCTTTTTAAAACACGATATTTACTTATATACCATATTCTATAATATTCTCACACGTACTCTTGTTTTGCACTTACGTATGATGAGATATTTCACAAAGTTTTATACAAGTATAACAATAAATTTGTGTAAGATATGAAATAAAATGACATTTTTATTGTACCTGTCAAACTGAAATTAACTTGTTTTATGTCTACTCAGGTGCAGTGCGCTCCGTAAATGTCTGTAAGTGTAAATATCTTTCAGATGCCTAAGGAATAGTTAATGGAGGAGCAAATTTAACTTCTGAGTGCTGACACTGACTGAAACATTCTTATAAAAGGCTTCTTCCAAGTTGTATTATTTGGTAAATTAGTTTTTTTTTTATTTTTTTAAATGTGAAACATTATAGTTTCAGCAACAAAATGATAATTATTGTTTATATTCTGGATATTGGCTTGTGATGCTTGGCTCTTCAGAATCAAAATGTTGCTAATTTAAAAAATAATAATAATAAAAAAAATAAAATTTTAATATAAAAAATATTATTTTATATAAAATTTGTGTAGAATATAATAAATATTTATTTATTATTATTATTTTTTAAAATTAGTATCATTTTAGTCCTGATTTAACAGAACATATTAGTTTTAACTAAAGCCAAATCGAGAATTTCAGTTAATCAAATCGAAAATATCAGTTTAACTGAACATCTTTTTAATGCTTTTGGCTTAAGTAGGCACCATCAAACTAATGGTTAGAGAATTGATCAATTTGATAATAATGATAAGGATCTGAAAAATCAGTTTTTTGGGTAATTGGTTCAATATATATCTAAAAATATTAATTATTTTTTTTGTTATATCAAACGATATAAAAAATAATTTAAAGATAGTATTTAGATTTATGAAAGAAATATAAATATTTGTAGTAAAAATTTATCAAAGGAATTATTTTTAAATTTTAAAAATCCTTTATAAGTTTGGATGTGAGTTTATTCATTGTTTTTTTTTTCTATGAAGTCACGGGCATTTTATTTCTTTTATTTTATAAAAATAATAAAGAATTTATTTTTTATTTTATTTCATACACATTTTAATATTAAAAAATATTTTTATTTCACATCTCACATATAATTTTTAACATAACAGATTTATATATTTTTAAATATATCAAAAAATTATTCTCCTTGATTATTTTAAATTCAAAAAGAGCCTTAGCTACTCGGTAAAATATTAAAGTTGCTCGAGTATTCAAACACATCAAAATCTTTCATTTGTTCAATTATGTTAGTTTACATATTATTGTTAACAAATATTTATTCCTGTTCTACCTCTTGAAAAATAATTAGAAAATAACACAATCAGTTACTAAAATTTTAATGACTTAATATACAATAATATTCAATAAAAAAAAAGTTAATATATACAATAACCTGTTTAGCACGAGGACCAAAACAAGAACAAAATAGTATTAATTTAAAAAATAACAATAATAATAATAATAAATAAATTATTTTAATTATTCTACAAAAATTTTAATATAAAAAATAATATTTTACTTCACATACTCAATATTTTTAATAAAAATATAAATTTTATTTCACATCTTAGATCAAATACTCGATTTGAATATTTTAATCTAAAATATAAAATAAAATTAATATTTTATTTAAATTATTAAGTATATAAAATAAAATAATATATTTTATATTTAAATTTATGTAAAATAATTTAAAATATTTATTTATTATTATTATTATTATTTTTAAATTAATATCATTTTGATCGAAGGCCCAAAATGGGATGGATCATATTAAAAAAGTGTTGCAATGTCAGAAGTGGGATTTGAACCCACGCCCTCTCTCGAGGACCAGAACTTGAGTCTGGCGCCTTAGACCACTCGGCCATCCTGACATTTGTATCTGGTTTTCTTTTTATTAGTATATATGTTAATTAATAAAAATTCAATTAACTATCCAAATAATTTCTAAAAGTTTTATTTAAGAGGTTTAGAAAATTCACAAAAATAAATTATGAAGTATAAAAAAATATGAGAAAGTGCTTTAGTTATGCTAAGCGCATCTATAATAGTGTAGGTGTTATGCATATCTCAAAATAAAGAAGGAATCTATCGTGCGAGAATACAATGAATATCTCCAGTAACTCGCTTGCACATGCAGTAATATTAGCATTAATTCGACATAATAGCAACTCCATCATATGGGAGTATAATGAATATATGTGTGAGAAATTAGTGTTGCACCAATTGAGGATAAACTTAAAAAAAATTAACTTAGATGGTTTGGACATATTGGATATAAATCGTAGGCCGATTGAAGCTCCAATTAGAAATATCGAGTTATTAGATTTTGCCCATATTCAAAGAAGAAGAGAGAGACCAAAGAAGACATGACAAGAAACTATAAGGAGTGTTCTTACTCACTTGAATTTAAATAAGAACTTGTTAATTAATAGAGCACAATGAAAATAAAAAATTCATATAGCTGACACTATCTAGTGAGATTAAGACTTGATTATTATTATTATTGTTGTACAGTGGGTCTCTGAAGTTTGGCTTCTTTATAATAGGTTCTTATTTTTTACAATTATTTCTTTCATTGTTTTATTTAGTTCCTTGAGTTATTAAATTTGCTTCATTTTAGTCCTTTTAAGCAATATATATATAATTATATATACATATGTATATACATATATATATATATATATATCAATAATCTATTAATGGGTTATTAAATGTCTTCTTTATTTTTTGATAAAATATGTTATGGTTATTAATATTCCAATAAAAAGCCAAGAGTTTTGGAAAAAGTAAAAAAAAATTCTAATCTGAAGTATTTTAAGGATTGAGGCTGTTTGGGTAAAATCTCCTTTTCAGAATTTAAAAGTTTAAGACAAATAGTTTCCAAAATTATGTGTGATATATGAAATTAAAAAAAAAAAAAAAATTATGTGTGAGATATTTGTTCATTAATGTGCTGGTTACTTTCATATGATCCTTTAATTTCTGATTCCTTGTGATTAATTCTCACAGTACTGGTATTTCAAACGATAATGTTGATTAAATATGAAATCTAAAAATCTCTTTTTTTTTAAAGATATTTTTTTTAATAAAAAAACTCTTAGTTTTATATAAGTACATATCAAAAATATCATTTATTCACAAAATGATCAGGTCAGCTAAACTTAAATAATAATCACAAGTACAAAGTATTATAAATCATAATTCACAAGTCCTGATTCTATATATATATACTGTAATATTGGGGTAAATAATAAAAAAAAAATTGGGGTTAATAATTTTTAAAAAAAACTTGATTATATATAAATATCAAATCATACTGATTTTTAAATAAGGCACTTGATAAATAAACCCCCCTAAAGTCAACCTGACTACAAGAATGAATGTATAATTGTTTCCTTTTATGAAGTTTTTTTTTTTGATAAAAATAATTATTA
Organism: Apostasia ramifera; assembly: GCA_019297695.1. Taxonomy (NCBI): domain Eukaryota; kingdom Viridiplantae; phylum Streptophyta; class Magnoliopsida; order Asparagales; family Orchidaceae; genus Apostasia; species Apostasia ramifera. The sequence goes on from JAEMOT010002232.1 coordinate 355,212, forward strand.
TATAATTATTATTATGAAATTACTACTAATTATAATTATTGCATAGCTTCAAGCTTCTATAATTTTAAATAATCAAACCCTACATTGTATGATTAATACTTATTATAAAATTGCGTTAAAATTTACTATTAAAGTTTGCTTATTAGATTAATTTTATGTTATGCCATAGAAATCGAGCAAGCAATATGCTGTTGCATAAAACCGCTATACCCCGTGGGCTGATTAGCTAAGCCTATGAGGCCACTTATGGTAATATTTAGTTATATTTGTAAAAAGCTTTTTTTATAGGCGACATCTCCTAAGTCAAATATTTACAGATAATACCCCCTATTTTTACAGGCAGCATCCCCACTTTAACTTCTATTTGGGGGCACATATGTAAATATTAGACCTAGAAGGTGTCATCTATAAATATTTGACTTAGGGGCTATCGCGTGTAAAAAAAAATTTTTTTGGGTAGTGATATATGTAAATTCTCCTAATATTTTTTTGGAGAAGCTATAGGATTGAGAGCTGTATCTTTCTATGAATCAAAATACCAAAATCTCTAGCAACACACTACAACTTATTCAAAAGACATATCTGAATTCGTAATGCAAATTTTGTTGTATTGAGTTAGACGTCTTAGATCTTATGTAGAATATAATGTTATCACAAATTAAAGTGCATGAAAACATAAAAAATGATATTACAATAGGATTTACTTAAAAAAATGTGTTAAAATTTACTTTAAATTTTTTTTTTTGATTATTTTGATATTTATTTCCATGTTGCAAGAGTTTCTACTGTCCTATTTCTTACTTTATTATCTTCATATAAACTTCTTCAGCATCGAATGGGTATTAAAAATTACTTTCCTTAAGAAAAAATTAAAATCTGAATTTTTTTATTATAAAAAAACAAGAAAATAAATTTCAAATAATAGCAATAAAAGTAAAAAAAAAAAAAAAAAATTTTGAATGAAAGTGTAAAAATTGTTGATTAGGAAACTATAGCTCCAAGGAAATTAAGGATTTTAAATATTTAAAAATCACTAAATTTTTTTTTTGTAGAGATACAAATATAAAGTTGATTTCAAAATACATAACATTTGTATAACTTTATTTCAATATAATAGTAACACTAACAAATAAATATACTCCCAAAATCTCATTTTTAGTTAAAATTATCTTATGAAGTTTTATATTTATTTCACATATAACTTAAAAATTTACTATTCACAATATGAAACTCCATTTTTTAAAGTCTGACATTGCATTAAACCACCAAAAATTAATTTCATATGCAATATTGTAATTACAAGAAAAAATTATTTTTTATATACCGAGCTTGTTATTTTATATATTATGCATACATATTTAGTAAACTATACTGTACATATTATTGCTACATCGTGCATATCATAAACAATTAAAAATATTAACAACAACATAATACAATTATGAATTATGATATATAATAATTTTCATATACTTTGTGGTATATAGAATGTAATATGTGACATGATCAATTTACTTTAACATTTAGATAATTGTCACCATATATATAAAATTTGAACCAATAATGATCTGTTTGTTTATAAGGTTAAAATTTAATTTTGATAGAGATTATTTTTTATTAAAAATTGTGAATGATGTGAAATAAAATTAGTTATTATGCTGAGATATTAGAGGGATGTGATATAAAGTTAGTTATTATATTGGAATATGTGAGGGATGCGATATAAGTTAATTATTATTTTAGTAATGTGTGTAAGATGTGAAATAAAATTAATTTTTAATATTAAATTTTATATGTGATATGATATGTCTGATTAAAATTAAATCAGGTTAATTTTCAACGGCCAAACAAACAGGGCCTAAGTGATATATATTTGAAACAGAGTATGATACATAAAAGTTTCTATGGGATGCACATAATTGTCCAAAAACAAATATTACATTCTGAGTGGAAATATTACAATAATAATAAAGTTGGTAATTCTAATAGGTAGCTAACACAGAAATAAAAGAAACTATCGTTATAATTTTTTTACATATTTAACAGGGTGACGAGGGTTTTACAGGAACAAAAAAGACGTGAATGCTGGGTGGGACGCCGCTATTAGGGATAGTCACAGCCCCCAAAAGTTTTGTGAACTCTTCGTCATTTTTGAGAGCCAGTTGTATATGTCGCGGACTAATTCTCCTCTTCTCGTTATCTCTTGCTACGTTTCCCGCAAGATCCAAAACCTGTTCATTTCACAATTCAATTTAGAAATCGCTAATTTCAAATTTGATATTTTGGACTTCAATTGAAGACTTCTGGATGTAAAAAAAATTCTTCTAATTTTCATCTAAAAAATTCTTCTAAAATTACACACCATAGGCTTAAACAAAGAGAATATTTTTTAATATATTTTAAAATATAGAGATTTAGATCGAGAATATTCAAAGCAGTTTTGATGTAGTTCTTACAAATTACTTTTATTTTCATCATTTTAAAAAGAAAACGATGCATTTACATCTACAACAACAACAACAACAACCAAGCCTTAATCCCACTAGGTGGGGTCGGCTACACGAATCCTTTATTTTCATTGCGTCCTATCAGTTACCAAATTCTTATCTAATTTTAAGTAACTAAGATCACTTCTTATAGTTTCTTGTCATGTCTTCTTTGGTCTCCCTCTTTCTCTTTGTACATGGGCAAAATCCAATAACTCAATTTTTCTAACTGGAGCTTCAATCGGCCTACGATTTAGATGTTCAAACCATCTAAGCCGACTTTCTCTAAGTTTATTCTCAATTGCTGCAACACCAACTTTCTTTCGGATATACTCATTTCTCATTCCATCCTTTCGTGTATATCCACACATCCACCTTAACATTCTCATTTCTGTAATATTTATTTTATTTGTATGTTTTCTCTTTGTAGGCCAACATTCTGCATCATATAGATGCGTTTATATCTATGAGATATAATTTGTATAAACGTAATTATTCCTAAAAATTTATCAAAAAATTATATTTATTTTAGATTTGCAATATAACATATGATTATTAAAACTCTTAATTTAGAAGGATTTAAAAATCGGAAATAATTCTTAAAACCCGAAATCCGTTTCGGGCTCCGTTTTCCCGATAAATTTCTTCGGGTCCGGATTGGGATCTGATCTGGGGACGAAGACCGCGCGGGGATACGAACCTCGGAGGCGAGATACTGCAGGACGCCGGCGAGGTAGACCGGAGCTCCGGCGCTGACGCGGTTGGCGAACTTGCCGGCCTTGAGGAAGCGGGCGATCCTTCCGACGGGGAAGAGGAGGCCGGCCTTGCTGCTCCTCGATGCGGGCTTCTTCTTCTTCTTCTTCTTCGAGGCCTCAGATCTCATCGCCTTTTGCCGTCCGGCCATGGCGATTGATCTAGGGATTGAGACGAACTCGCTTAAGGTGAAATTTAATCTTTTGTTTTTTTAATTTATAGGGTTTTTTCCGTTCTTTTCCGATGGATTGCTGAAGAAGAATTCGCCGATCAGATAAGTTTTTGATTGTTGGGATTTTTACATACAGGACATGAAATTTACACGAAATTATATATTTTACAATTAATTCATAAATATTACCACTATTACATCATATTCATTTAAATTTTACGCATTTCACATATTTCACACCATATTATTTGATGGTGAACTTC